>VWPW01003389.1:23845-44988 GCA_013389825.1 Crypturellus undulatus | reverse complement strand
TCCCGCCGCTGACCCACTGACCTAGAGCGGGCCGTCGCCCCCGGGTGCTCGGCGAGGTGGGCCCGGCCCCGCGCCGCTGCCGGCGGGACGCGCCTTCTGCGCGGACGGGGCGGGCGAGGCGCTCGGTTAGCCGCCCTAGCGCTTCTTCGAACGGACCTCTGCGCTGCCGGGGCTGGTTTGGTTTCACGGGGCTGCTCGCGCCGTTCAGATAACAAAACACACAATTAAAGGGACAAGTGCACAGCTGGTGACAGGGCAGGGCGAGCAGGGTCGCTGCACCTGCCCCAACAGCTCCATGTCACAGCACAGGGCTCAGGCAGCCCAAGTGCACGTGGTTTAAGAGCAGCTGCAACAAACATGGACCCACCACGTCGCCGCACCTTAACGGCCCTGGCTCATGGGCAAGGCTTTCGGCCAAACGTAACCTAAGGATGGATGCTGAAAGCTCAAGAAAAAAGAGCTGTGGTACCACACCAACACCTCAGCTAGAGGTTAAGGACAGGACCAGGAGCAGCTCTTTCAGAGTAAGTTATCTGATCTTTTCCTTGTAATTTTACATGGATCTTCTACCTCGTTTCTAGAAACATCCACAATCCACACACATGCATCCTCTAAAAACAACAGGCCTCTCTTCACACTGCTGTAAACCCACTGCCACGTTTGAGCTCTCGAGGCAGTGATGCCAACAGCCTCCTCGCAAAGCTGGAGCCAAGGGCTGAGCCAAGTCACCAAGAGCCAGGCTCCCCACTGCACGTTCTATAATGCGAGTGGGTATTAAAGAGAAGGCCCTGCCTCGAGAGGCTTAGACAAGACAAGAGTGAGGAGGAGAGGACCTGACTTTTATAAGAGCTTAATTTATAGAAGTTGCTTGAGAAAAGTTCATCTGAACTTAAGACTTAAAATGAAAAACTAAAGTGAAAAGCTTACATTCTGGACCTTAAATCTTAAAAGCCCTTTAACAGTAAGAATTTAGTGATGTTTATCCCAGTGACCTGGAGAAAAACAAACAAACAAACAAAAAACAGACATACCAGGCAACAGAAACCAGCCACCAGACCCTTCAGCTGTCTGATTCCTGTGGTGCCAGCACAACTTGCACCTGACCAAAATTTGGCCACTCTTTGGCCTCTGGGGCTCTTCAGTCTTACACATACACTAACAGCTATACCCAGGCAAGTTCTCTAATAAAACAAAAAACATTAAGCCAAGCACTCATCCCAAGTACAGCACAGCCTGCTATCAAATAGTTCACAGAAACAGTAGGACAGTTAAAGAATTCATGTTTGTCTCAATTAAGCAATGCTTCAGAACAGCTGGAGAAAAAAACAACAAAACAACAAAAAGTCAGCACATGTACTCAGAGTGTCTGCTATGCTTAAAACCCACTTTCCTTTCCATCCAACCCAAACTTGCTTGCAGGGCAGAGACAACTTGTTTTCCAACTTCCAGGCAAAAGAAAAAAAAGGAAAATATTTTCTTGCAGCCCTGAGGTCGACAGTTGTCTCTGTTGCAAAACGATAGTCTCAGCAGCCCTTCTGTGTGCTATTTTATAACCATTGTCCTGAAAACCACTATGAGTCAAAGCCTATTCAAGCGAGGGAAAGTGACATAACCGCTGGTTACCAGCAGCAATGCAACCACAATCTCTCTATCAGGGATATGCCAGCAGTATTTACATAGCTACACAGCACACATTAAGGAGGCAAAAGTCAGGAGTATAAAAGCAGGGTTTATTAGCACTACGTGAGTTCAAGATAGGGAATGGAAATAAGATTATGGCTGGAAATTCAGTCAGGGATTGCACTCCGAAAGGAACTTCCCCAGGATCCATCTACAACATGTGAAAATGACCCCAGGGCCAGCTAACAGCCTGGTCCCTTGGGACTAAAATGAGGCTCAGAAAAAGAACTGGGAAACAGCCCTCGGGAAACATAGCTGAAACATTTCAAAATTTCAAACAAAAAGGACCCTGCATGCGTGAGCTTTACTCCAAATGCAGGACGTTTAACTTTACCAGGAGTCAGACTTCTATCCTGAGCCAGAAAAGAGTTAAATCCTTATCACGGGTGGCCTATAGGAAAACACTGCAACTTCTTAGGAAAGAAACCAGCTGGCACTGCCTCTGTTGGCTCCTGGTGTGCGTGTGTTGTTCGGTAAATGTTAGTAGTGTGTGGGGTGTAACAGGTACAGACTGAGCCTTGCAGTCACTAACGTCAAAGAACTTTAAACCTAAGCTACCACTGTGCTGCTCACCACAAGTCTAACAACCACAAAATACTTGGTTCCTGACATCTGGCCAAGCTCTGCAAAGACATTCGCAAAAACAGCTGCGTAAGAATATATGTACTCCATCCAGATTTGTTGGATTTTTTTTTTTTGTATAACAGACTCTGAAAGCACAAAACATTCATAGCTTTGGAGCAACGGGGAGGGTCATAAGGTGTATTTCATTAGACTGAAAAAAGGCAAACCCTTACTCTGCGTTGTTCATGAGATCAAGAATTGATTTATCCTTCATTTAAGCAGAAGTTAAAGCTAGGAGGTGACTCACTCTGCAAAAGCACGTCTCCCTTGTATGATTTTTTTTTCTACAAAGGGAGGTTTAATTTCTTCCTTTTAATGACAATGAGCACAATACTGATCATCTTCCAGCAGCTAATGACTGGCGTAACAGACAGGATGAGAGCATGACTACATTCTTGAACCTTCTTCTGGATTCATAATCTGCATCCTAGTTGAGACGACAAAGCAATCAGCAATTCTACTTTTATACAACTAACCAAAGTGTGAAATTCTGACCTACTAGTCATCATGATGAACCTCCTTCTGCATCAGAGGCAGGAATGTAGAAGTCGCATAGCAAATAAAGCCACAGATAGCTTTTTATTTTCACACACTCTGTACACTCTGTACAAATGCTGTATGCTCAATAGGCAAAAATAGTTTTGGACTGATGGCCCATGGAGTTCAGCCAATTAAAAAAAAAAATCTGACCATTACAGCAGCTGTACTAACTCATACTCAGATAAATAAAGTCAAGAGATGTGGGTTCGCCTGCATCATTTTGCTACTGAGTGATTTTTGGCAATTGTTTTAACTCTCCTTCTAAATTCTGCCTAACTCTAACTTGTCCTCCAAGCACAGGGCATCTTTCTGCTACTCTATTATTTATACACACTATTTATGTTGAAAAGGCAAATTCAAGTTCTCAAATATATTCTGACATATTAATCTTGAGAGAAAAGGGATAATAGAGAACTTTACGTTCACATTACATGTTTAGAAATTTGCAAAAATCAATATGCTTATAAACACATTAGCCAGTTTAAATAAATACACAGTACCACCAAACACAGAAAGCAACTGGAAAGCAAGCAGGGTATGCTTTTCAGGGAAAGCTGCAAATAGAACCTATGAAAGGTCCTTGTTACCAACTGATCCGTGAACAGTGTGTAGTAAGAAGGCAGCGGTGCCCTTTTCATGCAAACCTCTTATCTTCCTAATTGATGACTGACTAGTGATCAGCTTGACAAGACCTTGGGACTGACACCGTGAGCACCCTACTCAAATCCCATCTTTCACTGACATACAGAAAGGGGAATTCAGAGCGTGTCCCTGAGGGGTAACCAAGCCTCAAGTAATTTGCATAAAATAAGTTCTGTTCGGACATACTCAGATTTAGCAAGGCTATTTTTGTTCTATATTGGAAGTCAAAAATTCATTGTGGAATGCAAATCCTGGAATATTTTAAGTTGGAAGGATGAAAATGTTTCAACAGTGAACAAATAATACATAATTCACCAGGAAATTCTTAGAAAGCTAGCAATAATTTGAATATAGCTATTTTATCAAAAATCAAGAAATTCCCAGTAGTCACTTTGGTGACAACTAAACCATTTTACTGAAAAGCTATTCTGCCAAAAATAAAGCCCAAATGAACAGCTTCAAGTATGAAAGAATAAAAATGCCAAGGGGTTTGTATCCTTCAGGGTGCCTGGTAATCCTTGCTTAATGTATAGCAAGACAGACTTTGGACTAAGTCTGCCACATACTACAGAGAACATGAGAAAAAACAGTTAGGAAGCCTTTCCATTTCTGGAGAATATGGGTGATTGCTGACAACCACTGAATGAATTTATTTTGTATAGAAGGTAGAAGTATTTATAGATTATTTTATTTTGACTAGTAGAAAATACTTTGCAAATGTCTTGAGAAATATTAGAGGTTATTTTACGCCCATGCAGTTTTTAGTTTGTCGTAAAAGACTTGACTAATGGTCTCAGTTGAGATATCTCTCCAGTTCAAAAATATGTAAATGTAAACATTCCAAAGGGAAAGGCAATAACAAGGAATATAAGAACATATGTTTTGTTTCACAGTTTATGATAATTCCAATAAGAAGATGAATTAACTTTATGAAGTAAAAAAAGAAGTTATATTAACATAATGCACAGTCTATTTGGAGTCATGTTATAGGACCCAACTCCTTTGTATTTGCTATATGACCTGACTACAGCAGTTAATATGGGCCAAGCCTGGAGAAGGCCTATTAAGACAGCAAATAGAAAATTCAACTTCTTAAATGTTCAAAATCATGGCTGACATTAAAAACTACAGGAAAATTGTTGCACAGACTTGAAAGCCTTTCTGGACCTCAGCTATTTAGCTGTCTAAACACTGAGCAATGGGTCAACTGAACTAGCACCAGAAGAAATGGTAATTAAAAGATAAACTAAATCTAAAATGAACTGCTCTTCAATATTAAAAGGGTAAGAATTCTTCAGTGTGATGCTTTCTGCGTAGTTCTACCCATAGCCTTTTCTCAACACCTTTCAAGTTTACCTACGTTAATACTCTGCTGAGACAGAATTTGCCCTCAGCAGGTTTAGAAACATATTCACTGATATGCAGACACGCTGTGCAGTGAGTCCCTAAGAATTTTCAGGTAAACTAAAACAACTTATGTTGCAGAGATGCTAAAGAGACTGCTCTGTACTATTGGTTCCTACCCAATTCCTATGCTTCAACAGGGGAAAGAAGACCTAGCCTTCCAAATGCTACAAGTAAAACTGTAATAACAGCAGTATATATCCTCTTGCCATCAAATGCTTTTCTCTGGACAATACCTAAAATTTTCAGTAATCTCCAGGAATATCAAGAAGGCACAAAATAAAACTAGTTATTTTGTAACAAAATGACAACAGAAATCATACTAGAGACAGAAACATAGGCAGTCATATCTACTTCTAAGTCATGGCTACCCAAAGGACAATAAGCTTCCTACCCATCCACTGAATGAAGCTGGACATTTAGTCCTTAGTCTTTTTTCCAAGGTGATAGTATGTTCTCAATATCACCCTTGCAAAACTGCCCTTTCAGTGATCATGTTACTCAAAATTCTGCAGATATCTTGATTCATTTCAGCAGAAAGTCACCCTGAAGCAAGTCCAACATCACACTGAAGTCTTTTTATGCCTATTGTGATTCTTAAAATCCAAGAGCCAAGTCATCCCCTCCCACACAAACACCTGCAGGAGTGTAAAAGGCCTCTACAATCTATGATAATTTCAGTAGTTTTCTGTGGGGAGTGATGTGAATAAAGGCAAGTTCTGCAATCACAGAAAATGAAAGAGAAGTACAGGTGGTACCACTACTGAGGCAAAAACCCATCAAGCAGTTACAAAAAGCCAGTGTTTAAAAACAGCAGTGCTCTGTGCTTTCTGAACTACCTTTGACAGACTTACACATCCTCTAGTCCTAGGGCTCACGCTGCGTTGTCTTTGTACTGTTGCTTAGCCTCCATATCTCTGCTGCTGAGGGGAAAACTCATTCAAGCACCGAATCAGGAATGCATCCTTTCTTGGCAAAGCCCTTGGGGACATACTTGCGGTCCCACCGAGTTTAAATGAGACTTAAAACATATGCTTCAAGTTAAGCAAATGCTTCTGAGTTTTACTCAGGGCAAGGGAGTTTCAGCCCATGCTTAACTGTTTTCTTGACCAGGGAACTTGGACATTATCCTACCTGTCACTTCCATCCTAGGGGCTGGATGCAACATCTCCATCCTGGGATCTGACTTGCACTATTCAGGAGTCTATCACTGCAGTGGTCTACAAGGTCGCTGCTCATGCTCTTTGCTATGAGCTCAGTGCCATAGGTTTCTGCCCTGTCAGATAATTTCGTTTAAATCAAGTCTAGCAAATACATGAAACAAGACACAGGCACTTGGAATCTAGATTACTGCTTTTTAGCTTATTCTGATCAACCAGACCAAGGATTAGACTGCACTTTTCTACTTCTACAATTCCACAGAAATGGTTCTGAAAACTCATTTCACATAATTCACATTTCCAGTTTCCTTCTAAATTACCATTAAAAAAACATAGATATACCTCAGTCACTCATGGGGAAGCCAGACAGCAATTTTACTTATGCAAAACTCAATCAGTTTCGCATTTGTTGTATTAGAATGCAGGAGGTCTTTTTTTTTTTTTGGAGGCTGCAGAGCTTTCTTATGATACACATTGATGGGGTTTCCGGTAGCAGGCTTTCAAAAATAATTAAAGTGATGAATCATAATCAGGAAGAAATGGCTTTTACATCTATTAAGATAGTTACTTAAAAAATGTTTTGATGAATCATGCAAGAATGCTCACAAACAGGATTATACTTTTTAATCAATATATTTCTTATTTTTCCGAAGTCATAAGAAAAGAGTTGGCGCTTTTAACACTTGATTTGAAAAAAAAAAAAATATTTACAGCAGACATCATAAATGCTACAGTGCAATTCAGAACGGCAAAACGGTGCTGTTTGTTTTCCCATTCACAAACCTTGCTGAGGATTTCAAATCCGTAAGCTCCCAATTTCTCCCTGGAAATGTTTCAGTCCTGGATCTTCAGTATGCTTCTTTTTTCCAAATCATTCATTTCCTTCAGTATAAGGGCAACATTGTACCTCAGTTCTTGGAACTTTGCAACAGGCACCTGAAACAGAAGACTCATTTTAGAAAACAGTGAGGTTGTTTGAAAGTGTTAAGGTGTGCCAAGTACATGCCACAGCACCAGCCCAATTCCTTGTAAACTGTAAAAATCAAATCCTCTCACTTCAACAGGCCACAATTTTGAAAGCACATAAAAAGCAGCTATGGGTCATATGCATTTTACATGAGAAAATGAAAGTAGTCACAACACTATAGTAAAAGTTATAGCAACATGCTATGGTTTTCATGCAAACATGAAGTGAAAGAGCTTCCCAAAATCCACTTACAGAAGTGGATCAAATATAATTGTTTTTTTACACTAAAGGAACAAATGGCAATGAAAAACTGCCAAATTCTTCTTACACCAGGGTCAGAATTTTCAAACAAGTGATTAACTCCAAAATACTTAACCTACACAAACACACACTGTCTTACCACACCCTCTCCAGAGTTTTATTTACAGCTTAGTCATAACCAGAAAGCCTCTCACTTTCTGGACATGTGGACTGTTTGGGTACATTTACTTTTGCAATGCTGCATGACCAGCAGGAGCAGTGGAAAGAATACTTCGGGAATAAAAATCTGGTTACATTAAGTTACTCTCTCCAGCCACACCTGATTTTATACAAATTTTACTTTCAGATTTACATCTTAAAATCAATGTCCCTGTTACTCTGACTTATCTTTTTGTGTGCCAACTAGCAGAGCATAAACAAAATCCAGCATATAAAAATGCCACCTGAATCTTTGGAATTCATTATGCTATGATTAAATTAAAAGATTTAATTTTTGTTGCAACAAATATATAAAAAGGACTTCCCAGGATGCTTCCATGTTTCAATTTCTTTAAGCTTGTGTACTATCTGGGGAGCCTCAACATATCTCCCCATTTCAAAATGACATATCCAAAACAGAAGAGGTCTTGAATTCAAGATTAAATCAACTAAACATTTCATTAAATCATATAGAGATGGTGAGGTGAAGATGAGTGCAAGAATTATAGCATCATTTATACAAGAACATTATTATGAAACAACTCCTTAATGCACACCAACTATGGTTTTGCTTTCAAATTAGATACAATATATTTTCTGGTCTTGCCACCTAGTCCTGTTTAAAACCTGGTTTTACAAGGCTAATTGCAACCAACTGCTAAGAGAATAGGCCTTCTGCTTATCTACACTGATCATAAATTCACACACAGTTTCATAAATTAGGCTGTTGATGCAGAGGCTAATGTGATAACAACTTCAAAGAGAAGATGAGCTTTAGGTAGGAAAAATGATGCTGCCACTCAGAATTGCAGAATTGTAAATGCTAGGACAAATGGATAGCAGATTTGCTATCCAAATAGCAATAATGCACATCTGTGCATTATTCATGCACAGATTTCAAAGCAAAGGAGATCAGCGTTTCAAAGGTTAAGAGGTATGGTCAGGTTATAGAAATACAAACTCTGTTCTCCGGATCATGCCAGAGATGTACCATAGTCATTAATTCATTTGGAAGAGACTCAGCTGTGTGGGGTGGGTAAAAGAGGCAGAAAATTAATGGACTTTCTTTTATCAAGCCTGAGAAGCCAAATGGCTGGACCAGTCTATTAAGTGCTGCTAAAACTTTGTGAGAGCACATTGAGCCCGGTGACAGAGTAACATCAGTGCAGTGCACAACCGCACACTGTCACGGGTGCCCACTGCAGCCAGGCCAGTGCCACATGGCTCCACAGAGCACAGGCTGATTTACTGTCCTCCAAAAGAGGCGAAGTTCTTTTGACAGACTCCTACCCCGCTTCTGCTAACGTGGCACAGGTATCGGTTAAGTTAGAGCAATCCACCATTTGATTCATAGTTCCCATATGGATCAGAAATGCATAAAAAGTTATAAAAAAGCCTCATGCTCTTTTCCTTCATGAAATATGCTACAAACTCAAAATGCTGCAGTAGCCATTGCTCTTTCAACATCTTCATTGTCAGTAGACTCACTATGGTAAAAAACTAAATTACATAATATCTCCCTGTGACTTCTTTCAGCCCACAGCCCTTCAGTGCTTCTTCCAGACTACTACATATATATGAGCTGAAGCCAAAAATCTTTAAAGACTCAAAATGTGATGCCTGTTGTGCACTGACTCCCGTATGCACCACTAGGTTATTTATAGAGCAAATAGCATTCCTTCTTAAAGGTTAAAAATATGGATGTGTTTATGCCATTTTCTGGCAAACCATTATGTACAGTGTCATAAATCCTGCCACTGACTAATTCTGAGGTAAAGAGCACTTTTCTTTTCTTTTTAGCAGAAACTTCTATATTGAGAAAAAAGAATAAAACTCTCTCTGGCACAGGACAGAATGTTGTCAAGAGTGAGTTTTAGTAGTGCATCGTATTATTATATAAACTACTCTGGTATCAAGTATCATTTTCAGGTCTGAAAGTTAAACCGGATTACAAAACTGTAAGATTTAATCAAAGCAGATATTGTGGAACAGTGATTAATATTCTTCTAACAAAGGAGGTTTCAACCAACATACCTAGAAACAAGATATGAAATTATTTGGATGGCATTTGGTTATATATATATCATGTGGTTACACTGAACTTGGAAGATTCCAGAGCAAACCAGTGATAATGCATTGTTTACAAAAGCTTTATTTCATATAGTAATTCGTTTTTCTAAAAAGAACATCAAGTAGTTTCATTTTATTTATTACTGCAATCAGACTTACTTCAAAGCGATGAGCTGTCCCATCTGAAAGCTTCATCAGCATTAAAATGGATGGTTGAAGTGCACGGGCCAATGAACTGAAATTAGTTAAGATTATTAGTATTACAACAGTGTATATTGGCAGTGTGATTAGTACAGCATTATGCATTAACAATTTAAGATGCTCATGTAGGCTTTATACAGAACATACGAATAATTCAAATTATATGGTCATGTAAATGGCTAAACAGGAGACTCAGAAACACAGAAGTCCTGTCCAATCCACCTCAATATCAAGACTGAAAAAAGAATCTTTTCTTGTTTAATAATTGCAAGTTTAAGAACATTTTCATTTTAGATAAAACAGTTTAGTGGAACTGTCACAGGAATGTGAACTGACCAAGTATTACTAGATGCAAGAATAATGTATGCTGTTTTCCGTGCAATTTACCCTGTTGCATTAACCCTTCCCATCCCCTCATGCTCTCAACTGCCATCTCTGTTGGAGAACAAAGCTCTTCCAGACTTCATCCTAAATTTGTGCATTGCTATTTTATTTGATGACCCAAGGAGGGGAAATGAGTCATTCTTGTGCAGTTTCCATCAACGGCCACTGCTAAAGCCTACTCAGGTACCAAGAGGCACTGGAGCCAGAAGCTCTATTGCTCCTCAGAGGCTGCTGCTCAATGATAAACAAGAATTCCCAGAGGGAGGCTGGCTGGAAACGAGTGCAAGGGGAAGGAAAATAGAAAAGGAAAATGTACCATTCCTGTGTTGTTTGGAAAGTGAATCATAGCATTTGCTTGCAGGCATTGTGCCAGAGGATGTTTATCTGGGCATTTTGCTCTCTTACAGGTAGAGATTTTTCTCATGTGTTTTTTATAGCACCGCTCATCTGTGAGTCAGCTGACCTTGTAGCTTTTGGCCATCACAATTTTCACCTGGGAGCTTTTTGCTTGGTTTCAGACAGACTATCCCAAATTACAATGGGTGTCTCAGCTATGACAGCGATGAAGCAGCACGTTCTCGTTTGTCCAGCTATTCAGGATGCCCTAAGTAGTCACACACATGTAAATTTAAGCAACTGAAAGATACTGGATCATCTTCCAATTTCTTTGATTTTGATCACTCTTTGTTAGACCTAGATATGGAGCAGGAACTACACAGATAACAGGCTTCTATTTATGTCTATAGCCAGAGATCCATCTCCTAGCTGTCTCTGCTGTGGCAGATGGCAAGAAACTGCAGGGAGAGTCAGGATGATCACAAAGGCCTTTGCTCTTGTTTTATGAAAGAAACTAGGAGGCAGATCAGTAGCCAACTGCATGACTATGGCAATCCAAGGGTGCTGTTCTGAAAGCTTTTTTAATGCAATGCCTGTAGCAGATTGAAGGGTGATAAAGTAATTTTAGTTAACACATGTGCAACATACAAATGCTAGCCTACTGGAAAAAAACTGAATGGATGATATCCTTCCTCCCACTGAAACTAAAAGTTTGGCTGGCTGAGGCTCAGTCCATCGATTGCTTCCATCATCTCTAAAGGCTGCTTGAATTGTATCAGCCCATCAAGTTTTAAACTGTAGAAAGAGGGACTCAAAATTTGAGCGAAATGCTCTAGCAAAGGTTCTAGAGATCAGAACAAACAAGGAGTACAAAAATGTATCATTAGGAGAAGGAGATAGCAACCAGCTGGCAAATACGTGCAACAGTAGCAGCCTTCTGTATATCAACAGACTTCCACACTGTTTCAAAAGTTTTCTTTGTGTCTTACCATTTAATTTTGCATGCAAAACCATAACAGTAAGATGCATTTTAAGACTGTTAGCATTTTAAGCAGTATAAGTCAGTTTAACCTTGAAAGTGTTCTGTGGTCATGCAAGGTTCCTTTCTTTACCTTGTGGATATAGCCACATCCACTCTCCACTTAAAGTCCTGGACACTCGGCAGCCTACTTCTTTGTGTCAGAGCTGTGCCTTCAGAAACAGGACGTCTACCAGGAAAACCAGAATCGGAAGGTTAAAAACCAAATTCATATCAGAAAAAAAAAAAACAACCTAAAAATAAGATTCTTCACAAACTTGGATGGAATTCATTTCTCTTCTACATATACCTTCATTTATAGAAGCTTGAATGGGTGGAGGTTTTCCATATTTAGGATGTTTGTGCTCAGTATCTGTAATTCCTATGCACAACTATAGTCCCTGTTTAAAAAAAAAAACGCCATTCTATGCAATTTTGGTAAATGGAGGTCAGTACAGAGTTTAGTAAGAATCACCACGGTGTCTGGCATATCTATTATTCCACTTTCAATTAAACTAGGATAAAAAGCAGATCTGGGATGCAAACCCAGCACAAACAGCAGGAAGAAGCAAGCAGGAACAAAAGACAGATGACTAAAGTGAAAAAGTTGGAATAAGCTCACAGTGCTCCTTCAGCAGAAAGCACATACTATTAGCTAGCAGCAAAGTTGAATATAATTATATGAGAGCATAAAATATAACGAGAAACATATAATAAAAACACACATTGGTTCTTGATAAATCTAGCATAGTTTCCAAACCCAGTTCCTTATGTGATGTTCATTCCAACCCCAGTATAACCTTTACGATTTTTGTCCGGTCTAACATGTAATAAGCCAAGACCTTCATTTATTACTTATACTGCAGCAAGAATCAGGCTCATCAAGGCTCAGTTTATTTCTATTAGGAAATGCAGTTGAAAGTGATTAGACTTCAGATGCTTGACAGTCTTTAAAATTTTAATAGCATCTTAAGCTCCTGGCAAGTAAACAAGGCAAATCTATACAAAGACATAGCAGCCATCCATTTTTAGGTATACATACAAAAATATCTTCAGAATGAGGTCACTCTTCTAGTCCATTAGGGAGCTAGTCTGGACTTTGTGTTACCATACAGATTGACAGGGACGGACTTTTCTTTTTTTAAAGCATCCTGTGTCTCTGGAGGTTATTTACGGTGCATTTCAAAGCTACTCCAGTTAAGGGCAGGATAAGAAATGGTTCATCCTTTATCCATGGTGCTGGCCATAATCTAATTACAGACTTTACATCAGAGAGGAATCTTCTCTGAACAAATCAAGAACTGCAGGAATGATAGTCTAACATCCCTACTTAGATTCTTGTGTGCAAGTTAGCTGGTGCTTTCAGAAAATGCCAGAAAGATTAATGATTTGATAAAGAACATAGTACCGACAGGCTACAATCCTGCAATACCCTTGCATGCAATAAAGGGAAGAATTTATCCTTTTCCTCTTTCGAGGAGACGGGGTGCCTTAAATGACACACATTGCTAGTAGTAAGGCAAAGGAATGAGCAGAGAAGACAGATCAGCTCCTCCTTACTCACTGTCAACTGCTGGACAGGAACTAGGTCACCACAGCTGGGTGCAACCACAAGAAGCAGGAGCCCAGACTTGTCATTAGCAGGATTAAGCAGTAAGAACAGGCCTTTCCCTCGGCAGCGAGTTGCTGCCAGGGTATTGCTTAACTTGGGGACTGCCTCAAAATAGCCACAACTGCTGCTGCTTCCTTCAGTCATGCTACCTGCCATCAGTGGAAGAAGGTCTGTTCAGTTCAGCACCAGCATTTTGGGGGAAGGAGTAAAGAGATCAGAAAATTATTATAGTTATGGGTAGTGGGGAAGGTCAATGCCTGAGCACAAATGAAGTTTCCAGATTTTATTCAGTTGTGGAATTTCTCTGGCCAAACTGCAAGGCTTTAGTTCTGGTCAGGACACCTCAATACCATTCCTTCAGACAATGTCAGATCTTTTTCAGCTTAATTTCAGCTTCTCTCAGCACCTTCCCAGCTTGGAGAAGCTTGCAACTGGAACAGCAAAAATTCTATAAGGATGACTATGTGCACAGTGGCCAGCATATGGAGAGTTATACAGGCGGAAGAGACTCAATGGATCTTGTATCCAAAACTAATGGAATATAACTATATTTGATAAATGCTCGTTGCCAACAGCCACGGTGCACTGTCAGCACATATTGCAGAATGCAAGACTTGAGTAAGGTAACATGGATCATTAAGAGATGATCCAAACTATACTGGGAGAAGGATGATGCACCTGCAGCCAAGAAATAAAATTCACATGTCAAAAGATGCAACAGAAAAACTGAAAGAGAAACATTGGAAAATTTGATCCAGCAACCAACTTAATAAGATCAAAACTGAAGACATACTCTGAATGCTGCCCTACACACCTGACAAGGTGCCCCTAGCAGGGCCCTGAGCTGGCAGAATTATAAATTGGTGTGTCAAGCTCTCAGATAATACACAAAACTCATTTCCATGGTAGAAACTAAAGCTACAGTCGTAAAAACAATTGTAGCATATTTATTGCAAGTTTTCAATAAGGGGAAAATTATGGTACTCCATTTTCTTTAAAATAAAAAAGTTTAAATTTCCTGCAGTTATTTGATAGAGTCCATTTGGTAAGATGTACTTCTGCAATCTATATAGCTTGAAGGATCTGGAATTACGGGGACACTGAAATACAAATGTTAAATATCCATCACTTCAGATCTGTTTAATAAACAAAACGGAGAAAAAAAAAAAAGAAGAAAAAGCCAGGACAAGTATATAAAAAGCCTTGAAACACACCTTTCTAGGTCTCATACTAAACTTTATCAGATGCTAATACTTCCCTTGCCATCACTATCTACAACACAACAAGCATATATATATATGTATGATTCAGTGTTACATTTAGGATCATAAAAGCAGATCTGTCTGGAAGTCAACTCTAAGGTGTTCTTCTCTGTTCTTAAAACACAGAGCAAGATTACGCTGGATAATCACAGCTTTTGAAATGAGAGAAAGCTAAATTTTCCAGCATCGTGATTTCACAGTAGAAAACAGACAATCATGCATGCTTCAAGTGACATCTAAATTTATCTTTTCTCTACTGCAAACAATATTTTACATTGCAACTATGAATTTTGCATTCTTAACACCTATAATTCAAACAGAAGGGTAAAGAAATGAGACTGCTACACTCTTTTTTTTTATTACAAGAACAATTAACTTTAAGCCAAGATCCTTCCTAACCAAAGAAACTAAATGTATTTTTAATTCTGCTAGTATCATTTCACGCTTGTGAAGGTAACCAAAATACAATGGCTATAATTATTGGGACTCCAAGCAGAACATCTAGAGTAGTTCTAGGCTGGTGATGCTATATGATAAGTAACCTCAACTCTCAAGAAAGCTTTGCATATGCAAAAAGATCAAGCAATTTCCAGATTCCACATAGAAGCCAGACATAATTGAGCAGAGAACTATGCAGAAAAAAGGATATATACATATATATAAATATCTCCTTAGAAGCAGCACAAGAAAGGCTGTAAAGTTCTCAATTAGTACACCCTCATGAGCCATTGAGGTATTTGTAAATGAATCTGTAAATGAATTCCAGCTAGCACAGCACTTCATATTGCATATATATCATCAGGTCACCTAGTATGAGTTCTCAAGTCAATTGTTCATTCAGACTTGATAAAATGCAACCTGGCCTTCATTTTATGTTGGATCAAATTTATGGAATAAGTTTTGCTCTCATTTGAGAACTTTGACATTCCTTCAATAAGTTCCAGGTTTTGCTAGCAAAGGTCTGCACAACACTCTGGCTGCACATTGCATGAAACATGAAAATACTAACCTGTTACCAAAGACTACACTGGAAAAGTCCACAATGAAATCTTCTGGTATCCTTAAAGAAAGATCAACAATACAAAACAGTTAAGTGTTTTGTAACAACAAATATATGGCCTTAGCTGCAAGAACTACTATATAATGCAAAAAGTGACATCATTTTCAATTTTTCCTTGCTTAAAACTGCCATCAGTTCTTAAGTAACCATTTTAGTATGGATTTGGTCTAGGCATTGTTTTGCTCAGAATGGCTCTAAAAACTCTTTTTATATCAAGAACCTTAAGAGCTCCATTTTTCTTTCATACCTAGGATAAGCTTTTTGCTAAAGCATACAGATAATATGGTAAGAGTGTGTTTCAAAAGTAGTCAATATTGCCTGGATCTTCTCTCAGTGAACACAAAAAGACTTTTATTGGCGGTTCTGTGAGCAAAGTGAGCCAGCAATGCATGCTTTCAAAAATCCCAACCCACACATTTCATTTCTCCTTTAAAGTACAATGAAAAGAGGACAGAATGAATTGCTCCCCAGAGGTGAAACCAGAGACCCTTGTATAGCTAAGGGTGCTTACAAAAGAGCCATAGCTAACATGGTGAGAAGAAGCATGAATTGAATTGGAATCATGAACTAAGAGTTGGTTCAACAAACCAACTCCCATCCCATGCACTTTTTGCCACTTCACTACTTTACTATTCCTCTGATGTTGTGACTGCCTTATAAACAAGCTGTTGTTGATTTTCAGTTCAATATATCAGGCTGTGAACTGCCAAGACTGCAGAGTAAACAACATCCATTCCGCTGTCTTTGCCACAGGGACAGCAGTCTCCTGCAGGGAGGCAGGTTGGACAAGTGGGAAGAGGAACCACTTCGGTTGTCACTGCTAAGTCCAGCACACATCATGAAGCAATGCCCAGAGACATTACTCACCCTTGCCTTGAGAAACACAGCAGTGTATCAAAGAAAATCAAAGTAAACAAGGAAGCGACCTCTCCTAAAGGACTTAGTGTCTAACAGTGGGAGAAAAAACAACTCAACGCACATAGTGGAAAGAGGAAACAGTAGTTATTAGACCTTGAATTTTTTTAGTAGAAGTAGAATTAAAACGAATTTTAAAAGAGATTTGGATATAATTGAATTCATGTTAACCAGGTAGTTAGACATCTAGGCTACGTCTAAAAAAAGATCATCCAAACTGAACAGCACCTTCATATTGACATGAATAATCCATTAAAGGGAGAGAAAAAACAAACAGAACTACAGGAGTCTGAAACATGAAAATGTGGTCAGATGACAAGGACAGAGGCTTGTGAGCATATTTTTGGATACAGCCATTGTCCTAGCCAGCCCTTTCAGTGGCTTGTGATACTTCTGCTTATCAGCTTGCTCCACTGTTTCCACTGTTCAGTAGAGGGTGGGAAAAGCAACACACATTCACAACTTCCATGGAGTCAAGAAAAATTCATCAGTTTTACTGACCCTCTTTAATTTGGGTGAAAACTCCATCATGTGCCAGAGGAAGCAACTTGAGTTTTAGCTCATAAGGCAAAGGCCAAACTCCTGCCCTGAGCTCCAAACAAAATTGTCCCAACAAGGCACCTTTCAGCAGGGGCCCCAACTACATCTGGTATCTCTGTTTAAATCTGTCCAGCAACTGTGCCAGGAGTTGCTTGGGATTGCTTGGGACTTTGCAGAGTAGAGGCTGAGAAAGCCAATTTGCAGAATTTACAGGCCAACATGAAAAAAGGATTAAAAAAAAGATTTAAAGATGTCTATTAACCTGCACCTTCTCGTTAGTTATCAGAACACTGAGAATCTCAGCAAGTTAACTAGTTTCTCTACAGAGCAAAACATCAAGTGCACTTCCCATTCCCTCTTGTTATTACCAAATGTGAAAATAAGGGTAAAAAAACAGGGATTGTTAGTAACTGATGCCTAACTTTTAGGACATTAACCTCTATTCAGAGACTCTCTGAATAGACTAATCAGATTTTTACTAAGCCTGTGTAACAAATGTTATGCTTTGTTGGCTAATTTGCACAAGAGATCATAGCTAAACAATGCAGTAGGATTTCACTAGTGTTATATCATTGGCCTTTCAAAGGGATGGGGGGGGAAAGGCAGTTTCTTAGCTTCTGAAAAGTTATCGTTGTCTTACTAAACATGCTAGAAAATAGAGAAGGACCAGGTGGAGGTGGCAGAGAGGAGGTTAGTCACATTTTTATTAACCTACATTATGGGCTAAATTAGACCAATCTCCTGAGCATGTAAAATTTATTGCTCACATTCAGTACCAAATCAAGTCTTATCCAACACTTCTTTTTTTTTTTTCTCTCTAGCTTCACATGAAATTTGGTAAGGGATGTAGTATGAGCAATTTGGATAGCAAGCTTGCGCAAAAAAATTCATTTGGAAAAGTAGTTGCATAAAAACTACTAAAACAAACAAATGAAAATAAACAGGCTTACTTGAGCTCCTTCAAGTCTTCTTTAAAAACCTAAAAAGGCAAGGAAAACAAAATTTTTACAGGCCATAGTCTTGAAACATGATTTTTTACAAGCTGAATTAAGAGTGGTTACTTGTAAGCTAATTGTAAAGCTAATTGCTTCAGTAGTTTTAAAATCAATGTTCCTGCCAATTCTTTTATGTAGCTATCTGTAACACATTTTTCTTTTAGAGTCATTATGTGACCTTATTCTTGTACATGCTCTCCAGTAACTTGTGTAAGTCAAAAAAGCAAAAAGGAAGTTGCAGAAGATAAGGTCTGAACGCTAAAAGACTTGCCCTATGTCTACTGCACATGGGAGCTTTTCCATTATGCCTGAGTAAATATGAAAATGCTATCTTAAGCAAGAGCAAAGTGCCAGAAGCTCATAAGTGGTTTCCTTGCATAAAAGCAAAATTTAAAATGTGCAATGTAAAATAACATAAAAAATAGTCATAAAGAAGTCTGTGTTGGAAGCATAGCAGCTGTATCTACATTCATTCATGCAGAACGTCAAGACCATAACCACAAATATTATTTTTCCTAATTCCCACCATATTATTCTGCCTGTAAGACCTTCCTTCCTCTATGACAAAAATCTGATGAAAAACAGAAACAAATGTAGGAAACAATGTAAACAAATAAGTGGTAGGTGTGACTTACAAAGTAGGAGAGAGTTGAGACCATAGAAATAACATTTTGGAATAGTTTCTTCAGGGGTTAATTTAAGAGTGAAGACAAACACACACAGTAAGCAAGATTCTGAAGCAGGAGAAGATAAGAAACCTCTTTCCCACAGAAGAAATAGTCTTTTGACAAGTTCGCTGCAAATCTATGCAATATAAAAGGTAATAATATCTGAATTTTAACAGTTTTTTCATCTACTTTAATTTGGAATAGCATTTTTATGCTGAGCTCCCCACCCTTGCAAATAGTGTTTAAATGGTAACTCTTGACTGACGTAACTTCAACTTATCAAGGCCTTGAGCATTCCCAGAACTTACTTCTTGCTTCAAAGTTGATAAGGGGAGTCTCAAAGCTTCTCGGAGAAGGGTGTACATGCCAGAAATGAGGAAAGCAAGCTGCTCTTCGGAGAGATTAGAACTTTCTGCAATCAGTTTGACAGATTCTTTGCAATCTTTTCCTTCCAATGCATTCACAGTGACTGCAAATAAGAAACCAATGAAAGATTCTTTTATAAAGAGGAAGACATTGGCATAAATATGTCTATAACTTTACTTGACCTAGTAGCCTGACATTTTTCCTGATATGAAACTGTCAAACTCTCACTCCAGGTCTCTAAATATGTAATCATTTACCAAAGGTCAGTCTCACAGTATTTTATCAGGAGAATTTAAACAGATTATGCTCTTGCATTGAGAAATTGAAGATGTTTCCACTATGAAATTTTGTTCTAATGGGATATAACAAGAAAAAGAAAGTTTTCCATCACTCACTAGTTTAAATTTAACCTTGCATCAAACTTACTGACATCAGAAGTCTCCTTGCAACTTAACTACACTTCCTGATACACAGAATAAGAAAGTACCAAGACAATAAACAATTCAAGGCAGTTCTTCAATGGTTCACGTATTAAATTTACATTGTAACATCAGCAGTGACTAAATATTAAATGAGTAAGGAAACAAAACTGAGTCTTCGATTTCAAGTAGCTTCCACAACTGCTGATAGTACAGGAAATAACTGTTAAACCACAGAGCAATATCAGACAGTTATTCTTCTTTCTTCCCTTCCTAAACACACTGGCCTACGTAATTTTGGTTGATGCAGCCTGATCCATGCAAGTGCAAGGTTGGAGCCACAGAAAGCCCCCCTGGGGAAAAATGATCCCACATGGCGCATTGTAGCATCATGGAGTTAGGGTGGTCATTTAAGACGCAACAGATTTACTGTGGCAAACAAAGCATAAGAAGTTAAAAATGCCTAGGAAGTTTTACTGAAAGCAAAGTCTAGGAGATTGCCTTAAATCTAGGGTTTTTTTTTTTTTTACTTTCTATTTCTGGATTAGCTTTCTTCCTCTTTCAAATTTTTAAGTGCACATAAAATTCATCATTGACATGGCTGGCTGAATTCACCTGACATGACCTGCAGGGCAGTTTTGGTGCAAATTTTCTAGAAGGCGCAGGATGTTAGTACCAAACTTTCCAGGCCATCTGGAAAATGCTCCACCTTAAGTCCAAGCAACTGCCTTGAGAAGAGAAGAAAGACTCAATTTACTGAAAAGGCCAAGCACAGATTAGTGCTGAAGTCTGTCTGTCAGATCATTCCAGATTTTCTGAGCAGGAAACAAGGTAACATCTATTTAAATACAATTTTGATCTGTCTTTACGGTCTTTAAGCAGGTAGCTTTAATAACAGAATGTTCTGCATTTTTCCTATTGACTGACCCCAAGAACTGGCTAAAAAAAAACACATCATCTTATTCTTCTATTCTATTATCCAACTTTTATTATCCCCAAAAAAGTCTTTTTTTTAAAAAAAAACTCTGTGAACTTCAGGGAAATTAGAAGTCTATTAAAATCCAGGTCTTCTGGTCTTCAATGGTAACCAAACCCTCAAAGGAAAAAAAGGACGTATCCTGGAAGCTGTTTTTCAGAGCCCAAGAAGGGCAGACGATTCCTGGGGTCTCCTTCTACCTCCGCTTAACCTCAAAACACGTTCCCACTGGCTCTGGTAGGGACCGATAAAGCAACGTAAACTTGCTCCAGCTTCAGAAAATCGGGGAAGGAGCTCCAAGCACTTGTGCAAGTCTGCGTGCTCCCCCTGCAGCGCGAGGCGCTTACTGCACGCCAAGCTTAGGCAATAATTTGCGGCGAAGAAGTCTCCACACGGGGTTTAGGAGACGGTCAGACTTCCCGCCATTAATTAATAATCTTTCCATCTCCCTTCCCCCCGCACTAAGCCGCAAACTGCGGTTCCTCGTGTGTATTTAGTGCTACCCTAAATGCCCCGCTCTGGAGGTTTCTTACCGACAAGCCCCAAACACGGGGAGCGCGGGGCTGCGCAGGCTCCTCGCGGCCCCGCTGTCCTCCCAGCCGCCAGCGGAGCCGCCAGCGGGCTCAGCGCAGCGGGAAGCGCCCCTAGGCTGCGGGCTCCGCCGCTGCAGAGAGCCCGCGAGGGCGGCGAGCCCGGCCGCGCGCGGGGCTCCTACCTTTGAGGAGCCGGCGGAAGGTCTCCCTGTCCACGTCCCGCACGGCCCGCGCCATGGCCTCCACCTCGGGGGGCACGCGCGCCCCGAGGAAGCCGCCGCCCTCGCCGGGCCCGTAGGCCGCGGCCTTGCC
>VWPW01003389.1:0-23654 GCA_013389825.1 Crypturellus undulatus | reverse complement strand
CGCGGGCCGCGGCGCCTGAGGTAAATCCTGGTGCCGGCGCGGCGCTCATGGCGGCCGCGGTGCCGGTGTCGGCAGCAGGGCCTGCGGTTCGGCCGCCGCGCGCCTGAGCGGGGCGCTCCCTGCCCGCCGCCATGACGGAGGAGCTGTACGAGAAGTTCCTGGCGCCCGACGAGCCCTGCCCGCCGCTCTCGCAGCAGCCGGCGGCGCGCGGCGGCGGCAGCCTCAGCGAGGAGGGCTGCCTGGACGTCAGCGACTTCGGCTGCCAGCTCTCGTCGTGCCACCGCACCGACCCGCTGCGCCGCTTCCACTCCAACAGGTCTGCCCGGCCCCTCTTCCGCCTCCCCGCGCATCCCTCCGCGGCCTTCCCGCCTGGCCCCGGCCCGGCCTTCCCCGCGCGGAGCCCTGCGGAACTCGCAGGGGACGGGCCGACCGCCCTCGTGCTGGGAGGCTGGGCCGTTTTACCTAGCTGAGAAACTAGGCCCGACCCTGTTAACACGTGCGCTTAAATCCCTGCGTGACAGTAGCCTTTTTAGAAACCGACTGATGAACATTCAGCCTTGTGTATGTGCCGGGGGTGTGTTCTGTTCCTGCTGCGGAGCCATGCAATATGCTCTTGGGGTGGCTCTGCCTCTAGTACCTCACAATGTATAGCTGGGTAATAAGGAAACTTTTTTTTTTTTTTTTTGGAAACTATACAGGAATTATGCTTTAAAAGCCTTCTTTACAAGGACTAGATCTTAAATATAGCTTTTTAAGTGTTTCAGCACAAAATGTATTGCTTAAATACAACATCCTCATGCTCTTCTACCAGGAGGCTCCCATGTGGCATGAAGAGAAAAATGTTCAGTATTTATAGCGAATTTGTAACATAAATGCATGGTAGTAGCCGACTCTGCCTTTAGCATGTTTTATAGGTTTCTCTTTATATGTTGTCTTTCACTTTTATGTTATCCTAGTTTGTTCTTTTTATGAACCCAGGCACCACAGGCTTCCTGACTAGGCATTTCACTTTTCTGGGCAAGGACATGCCCTGTCTTGCTCCAGTGAAGCCATTACAATGTACTGCTTTCCCTGTGGTATTTGCAGATGCTTTCTGTTTTTCAAAGGCCTGGGTAATTGTAAGGCAGTTCCCACTTCTGTGCACCCAGTTTGTGCCAGCAGCCGCAATGAGTGCTGCCCTATGAGTGGGTCTGTGCCTGTAACCACAGTGAGGTCTGTGACGGAGCTCAGTGCCTCAGCCTGTGTTTTAACAGGGTCTAAAACCTGCTTGAGCAGGGGGATTGGACTAGATGATCTCTAGAGCTCTCTTCGAACTCCAGCCATTCTATGGTTCTGTGAAAACTTTGTCTGTTCTGTCTCTCTACTCATTGATATTTCATAGTGTTGAAATGTCTAAGTGTGTGTCAAGTGTCACTTGCATATTCTGCATCCTCATTCATTGGCCAACCCTCAAAAACAAGTAGGTGAATGATGCCAAAAGGGAGAGCAGGGGTTCCTGAGGCTGCAGAGAGAAATGTATTTGAAATTGTCTTTAATGTTGGATAAATTTGCTGTTGGCCAAATAGGCATGGAAGAGAGCACATCACTAAAATGTGTTATTTATACATCTGATCAGGTACATAGTATAAATAACAAAGATGAATATTAGTCTTTCTGGCTAATAGCATTGTTAAGCTTTTGCACATGGAATAGCGAAGTGATTTTCCAGTTAGCTGGATCACAGTGGATAGACTGATGGAATAGGAATTAATCGCATGGGTTTATGTGGTGAATTTCTCTTCAAATTGTTTTGATTTGACTGTATTGCAGTGCTATGCTGAATCATACTTGTCTTGGCCTACTTTTCACCAATCTGTAAAACAAATCCAGATATGGAGACTGGTTTCACGAGCTCTTTAAATTCTGAGTTACTGTCATCGAATGAAAACCTCTTCTCTGAAGTCTGAGTTCTCAAATGCTTTATTTTAGCAACAGCATTAACTAGCTCCTACATGTAAATATGAGGAAAAGGTTTTGACTCAGCAGGGCTTTCACATGGGTCATTTTTCCATCTGGCCCTGTTCCCAAAGGTGTGTCCAGTATTCTCTGTGTTCAGAGTTAAAAATAATGAATAATGGAGCCTTGGATGTATCCACAACATGTTTCTCCAAGTATTAGTTGTCTGTGGGATTATCATTCGAGAATTGTTCTTTGATTCCTGTTTGGATTAGCAAGAATTATCCTATTCAGAAGCCAAATCGATTTACTTCATAGTTTTGCTTATTTTGGTTTTTAAAAATAGATGTTTAAGAATTCCAGTTCATGGGAAACTCTGTTTTTTTGAATATATCAAAGTAAAAACAATTTATGTACTATAGGAACCATGTCCCTAGGGTAGAAGATCTAATATATTAAGATAAAGGTGTGGCTATAATAACTATGTATGGATTTTTGCTTGGGCATTTTTATTGTCAATTTTCCTTTGCCTTTATTTGTGGAGCTTTTCAAAAATATTAGAATACTTCTATTTACAGAATTATGACTTATTTCTATGAAATCTATGCATCAGTGCTGACAAATAAAGTGGGGATAACTTGGAGAATTAGAAGTAATCATTTTTCAGAACTAAATGATGCCAAAATGTTTACTGATTTCTGTTATTGTGGCTTGTTCTGCAGGTGGAACTTGACTTCTTGTGGAACGAGTGTAGCCAGCTCGGAGTGCAGTGAGGAGCTGTTTTCATCGGTTTCGGTTGGTGATCAAGATGACTGCTTCTCCTTGCTGGATGACCAAGAATTCACCTCTTTTGATCTATTCCCTGAAGGCAGTGTCTGCAGCGATGTCTCCTCCTCTATCAGCACGTATTGGGACTGGTCAGACAGTGAGTTTGAATGGCAGGTAAATAAATTCTATTGTAAAGCTAAAATTTTGGAGAAACTATTAAATGCTGAGTTTTGTTTTAACTGAAAAATCCTTAGCGCTTGCTCCTTGGTAGGTGCTGAAACCTAAGGGCAGAAACCTGAAACTTCAATGCTAAAAAAAATACTGTGTTTATTTTGTTCTAGAGTTCTTGATCTACAGTAGGGAAGAAGTCAGTTCCTCACAGAGTTGTTATGTATTAGTTATGTGGTTTTAGTGGCTGGACTGTAGCTTGTAGCCATGAGTGTAGATCCTGTGTGTTGGGAATCTGTGCTGCTAATGACCTGTGGTTGTAGATGTCTGATTCCAGTGATTTAGTGATATTGAATTTTCTTTGGAATGGCGCTGGCAGTAGGTGAAGCCATACCCAATATCCATCTTCTTTTTGTACTGGTGAGAATACAGGGCTTGCTTTGGCTTTCCCTAGGCTGGGAAAAGTGTGAAAGTGAATTCTATGCTGCCCTCTGCCTGGTCTGTGTTGTGTGCAGTCTTGGTCAGGCATCAGTAGCTTGTGTGTTTTTTTTTGTTTTTTTTTTTTTCTCTCTCTCTCCTCTCCTTTGTGCAGCAGTATTTCACTTGAGATATGCATTTTTATATTATAGGCTTTGACCAAATGTCAACCTATATATGACTTTGAAATAGGAAATGTGATGTTTCAGAATATACTGAAAGGTACTTTCAAAATTTGTCATGGAGCCATGGATATCCAGTCTTACAAATGTTGTCTCAAAGGATGAAAACTCTGATTTCAAGAAAGCATGAATCTTGCAGGGATTGCAGAGAAAATGCAAATTAAGATAATATGGACTGAAATTCTGAATTCCTTACTGTTTTAGTCTCTGTACGTACTCTGTACCAAAGAAGCTACAAGTGTGTTGTTTATGTAATGCAGCCCATAGAAACAACTCAAACCGGATTTCAGTGATTCAGTTCTTCACCAC
Source organism: Crypturellus undulatus (assembly GCA_013389825.1). Lineage (NCBI taxonomy): Eukaryota > Metazoa > Chordata > Aves > Tinamiformes > Tinamidae > Crypturellus > Crypturellus undulatus. The sequence goes on along the minus strand of VWPW01003389.1, from coordinate 19,815 downwards.
TGAATTGTGCAGTTTTAATTGCCTGATAAACTGTGGGATTATTTTGAAAAGAAGCAATTTTCTATGTTTTGGTTAGCTGACACTTTTGATCAGCAAGTAGTTTGGTTGGGTTTTTTTTCTGTTTTTGTTTTTTAACCAAGGATTTCTTATTAGGAGATGTACTTGATTGAACTTGCAGAATTTTAGAAAGGGTTTTCCATAGCATTTTGCAGTGTTACCTGGCAGACTCTGAGCATGAGCAATTCAGCTGTCACTTTAACTGATGGTGCATTCCTAAATTATGTGTCAGCTGTGTAAGTGAAGCTAAAGTTCTGCAGCTGCTTCCAGGAAAATGATGGGGATTTAATTCCATAGTCTTGTGCATTTCTGCATGTGGTGTAAATTAGAAACCTACTTTAAGTATGATCTCAAACTAGAATAATGTTTTAGCAGGAAAGGCTTATATTTGTAATGGATGATTTGCACCCTTCATGGAGAAGGCAAATAGTAAAATGCTACATTTTTGTGTTAAGAGGATTAATGTTTTGGGTTTGATGTATGTCAGTTCTACAAACTGTTGTAAAATTAAAACAAGTACTGTGAGGTTGAGTAATTATTAAGAAGTTTGACAGCATGCATAAATGACTAATGCTCTGCTAATTTGACAGTATTTTTTGAATTGTTAATAGTGTTGGAATGACTTTAAACGTGCCACTGTATTCTGAGGCTTTGTTGTGCTTCTTTTGCATGTTCCAAGTTGCCTGGCAGCGACATTACAAGTGGGAGTGATGTACTTTCTGATGTTATACCTAGTATTCCGAGCTCTCCATGTCTGCTTCCAAAAAAGAAAAACAAGCATAGGAATCTCGATGAACTTCCATGGAGTGCAATGACAAATGATGAACAGGTGACACTGTTTTTTTTTTTTCCTGTGCGAGGCACTGTAAGATACAGAAGAATTTTTAATTAACACTACATTTTAAGACATACAGGTTGCTATAGATTTAAGTGATGCCCTATACATTAGTATTTGATATATTTTTTTTGTTTCACTTTTTTTTTGGAAACTGAATTTTCTTATCTGCTTCCTCTGTAATAAGCAGTTTAACATGTAGTTTTCCACCTTGATTTAGAAGATATTCAAAAACGAGGCAAGAGCCACAAGAAGTGTAATATTTGAACATTGTATTCCGCTCATTCATTCATTCATTCTTTTTTTTTTTTTAATTGTTGTATTTGAACGAATATTACTTTAAAAATGACCTGCCTTTCTCTGGATCCAGGTTGAATATATTGAATACTTAAGTCGTAAAGTCAGTACGGAGATGGGCCTTCGAGAGCAACTCGACATTATTAAAATTATTGATCCTACTGCTCAGATATCACCTACAGATAGTGAATTCATTATTGAATTGAACTGTCTCACAGATGAAAAACTGAAACAGGTACTTTAAGACTTGTACGTATTGTCTTTTTTGCCCTCTAGTATTTAGTATGTCTCGCAAAGTTTGCTACAGGATTGTGGTCTTTTATATATGATACTGTATAGATATATAGATACTGTAAAGCACAAACTATGCTATCATCAAGGGGAAAGCTAGAGTTCAAAAGTGTACTGTAGATATTGAAGCTTTATATGAAGGACTTTTGATTATATAATCTCAGTAACCACTATTTATAACTAAAATTCATCCCCTTCATAAGCAACAGCTGGTACAAGGTCTTAATTTCCTCACTGAATGTGAACTAGAATTTAAAACTCCAGTGGATTGGAATTTTGGGGAGAGACAATGAACTTTACATAAAGGATATAAAACAATACATTAAAAGAGGTTATATTTTATAATAGAGAAAGATTTTGTTTGGCATGATAGATATGCTATTGTCCTAATTTTCCTTAAGTTGTAATGTGTTATTTTGGAAAGATATCATACAGAATCCAGACAGGTTCCATAACAATTTGCATTACAAGCAATTCATAAGTACCATCTCAAAGTAGAAAGCTGCTGCTCTTTCCCCCCGCCCCCCCTTATGGCCACTCATGTTTGGGTATACCTAGCAGATTAAAGATTTTCAATATTGTGCCTAAATAATTTAATTCACTGGAAATTAACTGGTGTTCCTGTTCAGTGGTTGTGGTGTCACCACTTTTTTACCTAGCAGGAAAAAAAGTTGGGAAGGGAGAGAGGGGACCTTCTCACACCCATACAAAACCCTGCATCTTTTCTTTTTGTATTTAAGTTAACATTGAAGATGTTAAGACAACTCTTCATGGTTGTCAGATGGCTTGGGATTTAACCAGCCCCAGCAAAATGTTTAAACTGTTAGTTTATTATTTAACTGAACTAATCCAATAACTTGATATTAATAGGCTAATGTATCTTACCATGAAACGGTGTTCCAATACAGTATTTATCAGGCTTTAGTAACTCTGCTGCCCCTGTTCCCAAGGTGAGAAACTATATCAAGGAACACGGACCTCGACAACGATCTGCGAGGGAGAGCTGGAAGAGGAGTAGCTACAGCTGTGCAAGCACTAGTGGTGTGAGCGGTGCCAGCAGCAGCAGCGCGAGCATGGTCAGCTCTGCAAGCAGCAGTGGCTCTAGTGTTGGCAACTCTGCTTCAAACTCGAGTGCCAACATGAGTCGAGCGCACAGTGATAGTAATTTGTCCACAAGTGCTGCAGAAAGAATCCGGGATTCAAAAGTAAAGTTTCTAATCATGCGCATGTGTGTTAACCTGTGTAACTTATTAAAGTCATTCATGTGTTCTTGATTGTGATACTTGTACCAGAGGAGTGTGATTAGTAACTGTGGATTTGCTGAAATTATCTAGCCAAATCAGTGTTGACTGCTTTCTGATATGACCATAAGGAATGTAAACTTTTGTTCTTCTCATCATTTTCCCTGTAAGTGAAAGTCTGTTGATGTTTGCCTGTGGTAGTTCTTCTGATTGCTTTGGGATGTTTTGAGTAAGGTGAATGCTTGAAGAGCTGATGAATTTAATCTCATTTGAATGAACACACAGTTTTATCAATAAAAGTGATTCAAGATTAATCTCATCTAGACATATTTTCTGAATAGTAAAGACTAACTTTGTATTTTTGGCTAGAAGTTTCATCAGGCTTTTTGAATCATCTTGAATTTACTCTTCCAGCATGTCTCATGAAATTACTTGATGAGAAGGGACATACTGAAGCGTGACTCAAAAGTAGTACAGTGGCACTTGTCCTGTCTCCATAACTTCAATTGTGGAGGAGAGGAACAATTCCTGCTTGTTCTTCAACATCGCAAGCTGGACTTTGGTTTGATTCCTTACTGTAGGATTATAACTCTTCTGCTGTAATAAAAGTTCTCTAATCAAAGACTCAGCTATGCAACATAACAGGATGATCATGTGCCAAATAACTGAGACATGGTGAATGGTCTCAATGTGCAAGATAGAACAGGACTTAAATACCCACCTAATGCAGTCAAAGCTGATCCAAATTATAATAAGCTTATTTTTGGATGAATGTTTGTAGGACTTCTGACAACTCATTTCAGCTGTTTTTAAGAGCTAATCTTAATTTAGAGGTTACTGTATTTTTTGTTGTTGTTTTTTTAAAAAGCCATTTCTAATCTACAGAACAATCTTATTCTTTCTTGTCTCTGTTTTGACAGAAACGTTCTAAGCAACGGAAGCTACAGCAAAAGGCATTACGCAAGAGACAGCTGAAAGAACAAAGACAGGCTCGTAAGGAAAGACTGAGTGGATTATTTCTTAATGAAGAAGTGCTATCTTTAAAAGTGACTGAGGAGGACCATGAAGGAGATGTGGATGTTTTAATGTGACAGGGGTGAATTTATCAGTGTTCTTTCTAAGCCTTAAACGTATTATCCTTATTGTTTACATATATTTCTTGACCAAATTTTGATTAGGGTTAACAATATAATCTGGATTCTTTCTCAACTGTAACTTTCAGTAAGATGTTCAGGTATTGAGTAACTTGAACTTTTTGAGGCTAATTTTGCAACAGAAATTTCAGAAACTCCATTGACTTCTAAAAAGCTGCTGAGTAGTTATTATTTTAAGAAGAAATTAATTTGGCTAATTTCTTGCTTAGCTAAAGACATCAGTCTAACAATGCTTTTGGATGCTGCTAAGCATGCTGTAGTATGCTTCAATGCTTCAGCTCTTTTTTTTAAACCTTAATTAATGTTACACTTGGTTTATTCTGTCTCTTCCTTGTTACTGAGAAGGCTATTTAGCATGAAAAACGAGTCTTTAATTATATAGGGTTTTCTTTGATCTTGCTCTTGGATCTTACAAAATGAAAACACTGTGATAAATCTCCTCGCTAGAAGTTGTGTGGGTTTTTTCCCCCCTATTTTCCTTTCTCAAACTACAATGAAAACAAGAAGCAGGACTTCTAACTTAGAGAACCTGTAATACAAATAAAACTTAATAAGCATTTACAATTTTTAAACAAATTGCAAATTCAGTGTTTTAAAAATTATTTTGCTGCTCAATATCTTATAGCCTCATTATTGCTAATGGTTAACCACCACATCTCTAGTATTGCTATTAAGAAATTCAAATAAAAAAAACTCTTTATGCATTAGATGTACACTACTCTTCAATTAAATGGTCTACATTGTCTAGTATGCTATTTGCAATAGTTAAATATGCTACTGAAAAAAGTGCGAACAACTTTGCTTTATTTTTTTCTTCAACTCAGAAGTATATCTAAACATAGACATTTTGTGGGCAAGAGAACTTAATGCAGCTGTGTGTTTTAATGATATGTTCAGTCACTTTACCCCCTAGCAGAGTATAGGTTTTCTTTGTCTGTTTTTAGATCATTACTGAAGTGTTCCAGAACTCTGCTTTTGGAATATCTTGTTGTTCAGAAAAATGAGGCAATCTTGGGGCTTTCAGATAGGGAAGTTAAGAGGTTTAACCTTGTTTATTAAGCCTGTCAATCTGTAAAGCAAGTTTGGTCTTTAGTTTGGAACTACTTGCTCCAGGATTCTTCTTTTTCCCCTCCTCTTCTGATAAAACTCATGCATCTAAATTTCAGTGCAAAATTCAAAAGGTTACAAAAATATTTTCTAATTTTAAATTATTGTTTATTACATTTGTGCTTCATTACATTTATTTCATTCTTGTAAAGTGACACGTTCATCAGTTTGAAGCTGCGGGTCCCTAAAAATGCAGGAGGTAGCCCAATCCTGTTGAATTTCATGATTGATTTTATATAGCTGTGGGACCTCTTGCATCCATTTCATAAGTCCTGTGCACAGTTATTAGACCCGATGGTGGCATTTTAGTGGGATCTATTTAAACTTTCATCTTGACAAGTTGCTAAAATAAGTCAGGGAAAAACAGTATTCTGCAAGGATGAAAAGCTATTGATAATTCATGTGAGGTCATGCATCAGAATAAGACCAAAAGTAATAATTAGCATAGTTGTAGGAGAAAACAAATTGAAATGCAACAGTTCCAGTACCACCTTCCTAACAAGATATGGGCCTGAAATTTTAAGTACAAACTGCAGATTGAGAACCCCTGGAATGCTGCTGCAGGATGCATTAGATTTCCAAGATGACTTGAGCCTGTTTCCTTCAGGGGGGCATTCTGTATAGCCTCAACAATCAGAACGGAAAATATTTAAATTAGAACATCCGAAAGGGCTTCAACAAAGAAGTTCATGAGTTCTGTGGTCAAAATAGTACATGTCAATTTGAAAACTGTCACTGCACTAGACAACAGGCACTTGTGCTTGGCCAGTGACCACTTAAAAATTAAGTAATGGTATTTTAAACTTGAATACTACCTGTCCCATATTAACCAATCACTACCCAGAAGTGACTGTTACTTGGGGATGTCCTCTTTCCTCTTGTAGAAACAGTATGAAAAACTTTTTAACAGTATCTGATAATGTAGATTGACTTACATGTGGAGTTTATTTTTTAGAGTCTTGGAGAAAAAAAAAAATGTATTGCTGTTGATTTGACTGGTTTCGGGGCCCAGTTGTTGAACTGCAATTTAGCAGGACATTTATGGAGGAATTTATCATGGAACATTTCACTCTTTGCATTGTTACAGTTCAGTAGACCATTTATTTTCTGCAATGATTTTGAAATATGAATCTCTTCTTCCCCTTCACTCTTCCTAGAAAAAAATGCACACTTGGTACTGTGGAGCATTGAAGCTCTGAAATAATTGCAGGAAGGGCACAGTGCATCAGTGTGATGGACTATAGTGGTGTATTAGCAATTCTTCAGAGTTTAAAAATCCTAATGGTTTTGTTGAGACTTTTTTTTTTCTTTCCTGGGTGCCACAGCTGTGAAGAACAGTAGCTCCTCTCCAGCTGGAACCTTCAGTCATTTGTGTAACAGTTCAAAGGAGAAAAGAAGTGGATTTCCAGGAGCACTGGAATTAACACCTAATAGCTTTGTATTTTGCTAGTTCCAGGAAGTTTATGGCTCAAGAATATAAAATTGTGCAAGTTCTGATTAGAATAGAGGTAATCTTTATGTTCTTGCTTGAAGGCATATCAGGAAGTCAGACCTGAAATAGCTGTGGTATTCACAGCGATGGTGTCCTTGCATTCTACAGTGCCCAATATGTTATCCAATCCTTCTTAGGTTTTTTTTGTTTGTTTTTGTTTTCCCCCAGCCTAAGGTGTTTTTGTCAAATTCTTCCTTGCAATGTGCTGGGTGCTTGCAAATTGTACTGGATACCTGTGGCATCAGGCTAGCAGTTAGAGCAGTCTGTTGTCATCGTACAGCTATCTGAACCTGACAAATTCTAGATCAGCTCCTGTAAAACGAGGCAGGAGTAGCAATGGCCAACAGCCAAAGCAGCAAAATAAGATCATACCAAAATTCAGAGTTCTCTTTAATGTTTTTTAAGACAGAATTGAATCCCTGCTTTTTCATTGGAAATGTCAAGCTTAGAAATAAAATGCAGACAAACAAAAAGCTGGTAGTTGTAGGGCTCCATGGTCCTGAAGCTCTGTATCTAGGTGCTTTGAACCCACTATAATATGAATGTAATCAGTTTACACTCTGTAACATTAACTGTTTGCTTCCATTATAATTATTTCTCTAAAAAGGCTTAGAAGGAGCACTGAAAGTCTGATTGCAGGACTGTAAACAATAGAGAAGCTTCTTTTTTAATATGATTTTAAATATGAGGAAGAAAACTAGCTACCTGACAGACCTGTTTAATTTTTGTGCGTGTATCTAACTTCAGAACCCTTTGTCTCTGTTAAGACATTAACCATTTTTCTTTGGGAAACTGATTAAAGGATGGTTATAGTATGTTCAGCATGGGATGCTTACTGAGAAGAGTGAGCAATGTCTTGCCAGACTTGCATCTGGATTTTTTTAGTTCTTATATTGTGGTTTGAAACCTGTGAAGATTACTCTCTGGGGCGGGGGGGAAAAGGCTGCTTAAATTTATTCCTATGCTTTTACATCAAAGTGCATATTAGAGAAGCATATAAAAATAGCAATATTTACTGTTTGTCTAAGCTAAATGGCCTGAGGCCGCTACTTTTTCCTAAGACTCTGCGAGCTTTGAAATCAGTTGACACCTTGCTCTATAAATATTAATAACCTGACTATTTTGAGGAGTGCTCTTGAAGTTCACTTTTTAAAAGCCAGTCTTTCTCATGGCCAACATTGTTGGATTTATTGCTTTAGTGTCTTTGAGTTTACTGTTCTTGCAGTTCTTAGACTCAGAAATAGCTGTTCAACATGCAGTTTTCCACTTAGGATTGCAAGGATTGCTCGTTAATATACCAAGTGCAAATGTTAGTGAAATTCGAAGCTTGTCTATTTTGACTATTAAATCTCATTAATCATACTTGCACTTCTCTCCTATCTGGCGAACTTTAAACATTTCTAAATTGCAAATTTTTAAATACGAAGGAAAAATGTGATGCTGAAGCCTTGAATATAATTCATTACCAAAGCAAGGAGAAAGTGAGGTGTTGTGGTATGCGTGGGTTTACTTTTCATTTTTCTATTCGCTCTTTTGTGTTTTGGGGGAGGGGAGAATAGGAGAAGCAAGGTTGGATGGGCCGATTAGAGTGAATGGAGTTGATTAAATCAAGGCTTCTCTCTGTTTTGTTTTTCTTCCAGGTTCTCTGCTAATTGTATGCTACAATGCACTTTTGTATAGAAAACTGTCCTTTGTACATTCTGTATCTACTTTCCACAATGTTTATAAGAGAATTTTTCTGAAGTTGTGAAGGATTTACCGATAGCTGCAATGCTGGTGACTGATGCTGTTTATTTTAAGCTTTCATTGTATTTGAAAATAGTCATGTGCATATCGAAGTACGGGTTGCAATTAAAACTGACAACATAGCAAAGATGTCTGATGAAACCACCTGGTATCTTGCTCAGAACAGGAGGGATTTATGCATAGGACTTGTGTACTCTCTGCTTAGGCGGAAAATACAAATAAATGTAGCATGTGTCAACTATCCCTGGTGTTGGAAAGCAAACCAGTCCCTCCTTGCAACTTCTGTTTTGGTTATACACAATACCTGATCAGAAGTGTTCCACAGGAAAAAAAAATGTTTGTTCTGAATCATGTAACCCAAGATCCTGCATCAGAAGCTCTCTACCCTTAATTGTTGACTTTTACGCTCAAGGACTTTTTTTTAAGTTTTATTCTGATTTTCTTCCTTCCCCTCCCCCTTTTCCCCTCTTTCTTCTGCTCCTGGACTTAAGAGACCTAATGACTTCTGTTTCCAGTGACAACTCTAGGTCTTCCTCAGCTGTCGCCCTCAATGTCCACAGTCATCAAACTCTCACTTATCCTGTAATACTTAATCCCTTGTGGGTCTCTCTTATAGACTAAATAACTTACCATGCTCTTGAAGTTCATTGTGACTCCTTTGTGTCAGTGTATCATAAATCTAGATCTCTCTTGCTAGAGCAGAAGCAAGTGTGCTCAGGGATTTTGGAAGCTGCACACCAGGAGCTGCCAGGAGCTGTGGCACCTACAAGGACGAGAGCGGCTACGTAGCTGCAGCTTTATAATAATCTGTGACTTGAGTGGGCTGCAGCAAGGCCGCTTTTGCCAGTTCTCGGATGTTGTGCTGCCTCTGAAATGGTGACAAAATTGACCTTCTCCTGCAGTGCTGAAGTTTCAAGTGTAGCGTCATGAAGACTCTTTTTGGTAGAAAAATGCTGAAAATCTGGTAAGAGAATAGCTAATTTAGGGATGTATTTGTCAGTGGTTCAACCAGCTGCTTGCACTGCCTCAGGCACGTGAAGTGCTTTGTGCAATCACAGCGAAGGCTTTGATTTTTTGTTTGAATTGTAACTTCTGTAAGTGCTTGATTCTTCTACCTTCAACCTGTTTCTGGAGGTATTACAGGATGAAGGGAGAGAGAAGGGGTGTAGAAACATTGCACATGACAGTCCATTAGAGACCTCNTAACTTCTGTAAGTGCTTGATTCTTCTATCTCCAGCCTGTTTCTGGAGGTATTACAGGATGAAGGGGGAGAGAAGGGGTATAGAAACATTGCATATCACAGTCCATCTTCTCAAGCTGTCAGACAGAGACCTCTAATTGTGGAGACTGTGACTGGAGCATGCAGAATTTAGCTGCAGAACTACTGCTCCTCAGACGCTTTGCATTTGTTCCAGTGCCCTGCTTGGGTTTTGCCTGCTTCCTCATCAGAGGGATAGAGACAGCGCAGTGGGGTTTGCAGCAGCAGAACAAACTGAAATATTGCTAAGGACCTTGGCCTGCTGGGGTGGTCTCCAGTGTGGAGGTTTGAGCGCACCTGGAGAGCTGCGTGAGGCCGATGCTGGCGCAGGCTGCCTGCACGCTGGGCTGTGCAGGGAGCTCTGTCCTGCCCTGCTGTGCCCAGCAAGCGGCTCTCAGCGGCTTCCTGACCTTCCCAACGGCTCTTTTCTGAGGGAATGGCCATGCAGGGATCCCTCCTGGCGAGGGTTGCCCTTTGCCAAGTGGAGTGGGGTAGGCACCCCTGAGCATGACATGTTAGGAGGCTCCTGCTACCCCTACTTAAAACTCTTGGCTTCTCACGTGAACCACGCTTTGCTACCATGAGGTTTCCCTCTGACAGCGACATATCATTTGGGAGCAAGATGAATTGGAACTTCCACTGTGGCCAAAAATTTGCTAAACTTTCTGTTTCAAATTATAGGGAAAGCCAGCATGGGTCCTGAGCTGGTTGTCCTCAGCCCTTGCTGACAACTGGCCTGAACCATATCCCAGTGCTCCCTGTCCCTGAAGCAGTTCCAGGTGGGATCCGAGATCCAACATTTCAGGTGCAGCGATGTGGCCCTTGCGCCCGCGCTAGGGGGAGCGCGGCAGCCGCTGTACCCGCTGCGTGGCCTGTTCACGTCTCACGCTTTACCTCTTTATCCCTTTATGCTCCATTAAGGAAAAATATTAGAGAGATTAGTTTCTACTCTAATGCTATTTTAGGAGGAGAAAGGTGCCTGTAAATAATTAGTTTTATAATAAAGCAATTTAAGTGACTAGGGAGAAAAGATCTACTTCTTCTATTAATGGGGAGCGATACTTTCTGCCTGCTGCTGCTTATTGCAGGTGAAAGATGGAGGTATGTTCCTGTTTGATGTTAATTTTTGAATATTTACTGTATTGCTATTTAACTTCCTTGGTCTTTATTTTGATTTCAGCCTTCTTCAATGTGTGCCTTGAATTCTGCTGTTGAAAATAACAGGTGCTGGTAGAAAGTGAGCAGGCAGGTCTGAAGATACTGAGCTGCATAAGGCAGATATCAGCCCATCAGTGTTCTGCAGAGGGTCGGGGGGAGAGGACGCAGCTTGTCTACCTTTATGTATTTGAATAGTAACTTTTGAATAGGGTCTTGGGGATTCCTTTGGATTTGGGGAAAGAGTTGCTTCTGCTCAAGCTGTTTTGTAGTTAAGGTTTCGTTTTTATTTTATTTTTCTTCCACCCCCAGTCCCTGGCCTAGTCTGACCATCCTCTATTAGTATTAAAAAGCTTGCTAATGCGCATAACAACTGAAGAGAACATGTGGCCTGTTCCTCCGGTATCTGCAGCTCAATCTTGGGGAAGGTCGTGCTTTAAAAGGTCCTGTACAGAACTAGGAAGGTCTTGAACACTTTGATGTGATCGCACAGCCATGGCAACAACTGTCATCTATCAGTAGCTGCCATAAAATGTGAAAGAAAAATTTTTGTCACTTAGTTCAGACAAATTATTGCTCAGTGCATAACTTGATAAGCCTTCTGGTTCAGAACTGGCTGCATCCTGATGGTGCAGAGTTGTTGGGAAACTTACTTTGGTTGTCCTTTACTGGCAGCTTGTAAATGTAAAAAGTACAAAGCAAATGAGCGGAAAGCAAATGCGTCAGGTTTAAAATAGCACTTCAGCAGCGTCTGTATGGATGTTAAATCATCATGTGGTTCCTGTTAAGGTAAGTGTCGTAATCAGGCTCCCAGGAGTAGATTCCTAAATCACTAATTCCAGAGTAGTTTCCTTAGGGGAAAAAGGTGTGCCCAAGTAATCTTGTAAGGAGGGAGTCAACTTGTCAAAGATTGCAGTGAGGGACTTGTAAAATACAGCATAACTACTGAGTTCCCTGATGCATATTTACTTTTTGTTCTTGTCCCCTGGTTTCTGTTTATACCTACTGAAAATAAGTAGCAAGTACAACACAGCAGTGATCAAGACTATATAAGAATTATTGAAAACACATTTCTAATTGACTGTACATCTTCCTGGTTACTTGACTAATTCCACTCTGGTATTTTTTACCATACTTAGATGTTTGGGAGGCAGTTAAAATAGCTTTGTTTTATTTTGTTTTTCAGAGTAGGAATAAACTGATTGAAGGGATTTGCTTCACCATCCATTTTTGTTTTTATGTAGGAAGGAGCAAAGGGAAAAATGAGGCACATTCTTCCAAGTAGCTGGTTAATTCTCCACTGCAGCCGACTTGTGTTGTACGTAGCTGAGATCCCTTTGTAGTTCTGGTTCCTAGCACCTGCATTTGAGGGATACCTCAGGATGTAATGCACCAACTCCTCGCAGGAGAAATAGGGCAGGTGAGCAGGAACTGTGAGCAGCAGATTTATTCATTGAGCAATAAATGGTCCCCATATGGAACAGGTTCGTGTTTATCCCAACGCCTTGTATTTTATCTCTTTCCTAAGGCCAGGCACTGTGTATGTTCTCTGTCTGATAGCCAATACTTTCTGGTGATAGCATGAGCTGCTGAGCCATTAGAAGTTATTCTTGCTTAAGACCTCCCAGCTCTTGGACAGTGGAGCTTGGCAATGCCTGCCTGCTTCTCTGCAAGAGAAGAGCTTGGAGGTTTTTCCCTCATGCCCCTTCATTAATGCTGCTACACGCTAAGAATCAGACTAGAGCCTTGGAGTAAACTGAGAGTTTTCCCAATGTCCATGTGATTCCTAATATTACAAACATGACAAATGCGACAAAAGCACTTTATGTTAAGTCTAAAAATGTGTAAATTACAGTCCTGATTATGACTTACCAGAGTCAGGAGTATATTTAGTGTATCAGCTAAGGACTTCCTTCTGAGAGCATACCTGGTCACTAAAGCTGATCAAGTTGTCATGTGTTTGTTTAATGTTCTTTAGTTCATGTTCGACCAACATTTAATTTGGCCAACTCTGCTTTAAATTACTCTGTTTGGCAGTATGTGGATCCTGGACCTGTCGTGTCTGGGACTGGTGCAGTCTCCTGTCCTGGAAAATTACCCGTTGTTAGCTGGAAAAGATCACTCCAGAAATAACTTATATTGATTAATTCTGTGCACAGATAAAGATGCATGGATGAGTGTAGGCAAGCATTTAAATTCATTAAATTAGAGGGGAAAAGTGTCATAGTGCTAGCAAACCTTCGTGAAGCCTGAAAGAATATTTTCATCTGTTTAATATTTAAATAAGGTGACTTTATTTACCAAATAAAATATTATAGTGTGCGTATCACTTACAAACATGTCACTCAACAAATCCATGTACTTCCTCCTGAAACAATTTAGATCATAAAACTGTTTGTAGAAGTTACAAATGTTAGTCAACCGAGAATGAAGCAGGGTCTAAAATCTTAGAACAAACCCATTTGCAGACTGATAAACCCATTTGCAGACTGATAAAATGAGTGTAATTTATGGTCTAGATACCTTATTGGCATATGTATTAAAATTCTGGAATATATCTATTTTTCTTAGCATTGCATTAGCTGTAATTTCTATGTAATGCTTCAATTCGTTTATATATTTGCACAGTATGTTATCAGATAAAAAAGTGCCAAAATGTGTATAAGGAGGTCATCACTTTAGCTTAATTGCATACAAATTTCCTGCAGACTCTGATGCTTAAGACCAATAACGAGACTGCTACAGCTAGAATAAACGCATTAGCCTATAAATTTAGAGCTTCTACCTGCTTTGCAAAGGGAGAATCATCTCTAAATGAGCCTAGTAACATTGATTTGTGATTAATCATTTTACTTAGTGAGTCATCTATGATCACAGTACAACAAAAATGTCATGTTTGCTTAGCGGCATTAACTCCATTTATCTTCTCTGCATTCGGAGAATTGCCTTGTTGTCAATGTGGGACTGGGAATACAGCTGAACAGTTCTGTCGTTAAAAGACTTACAATGGCAGTTTACTTAAAGCAGAGTTTGGACAAAAAGCGATTTTTTTTTTTTGAGGGGCGGCGGGGATAACCATTCACTTTCTTGAAACTTAATTATTCTCTCTGGTCAAGTCCGAATTTTTCTTTTAAGGCCATCTTTGTAAGTTAACAAGTACTCTCTACTCTGTGTCTAAAATTACTTTTCTTTGTTTTGCAAAGTAAACTTTATTCTCTCATTCTAGTTAGAAGTTCACCACATCAACACTGCGTTTCTAGTTGAGTGCCATCAGAATGGTTTACTGAAAATACACTGTCAAAGAGTGTTCAGGGAAAGTGATAGTCATAATCTCTAAGAATTTTTTTAAGCTGCTGTGCCTTAAGATATGCTATCAAACCTTGCCCTTCCTCCTTCCCATTCCCCAGTTAAGTCTAGAGAGCTGTACTGTTCTTCAGTAACACTTGCGTATTTCAAAAACAGGGCACTAAGATGCCAGGAAGTGTTTTTTTGTGTGTTCTTTTGTTGTTGCTTTTTTTTTTTTTTTTTTTTTTAAAGCAACTCTTAGATTCTTGCCAATGTGACATTTTGGGATGTGTTCCTTGTCCTGCAAATAAAGCCCAGGGTCTGCAAATTAGCTGCATAGTGTCCCGTGGTTGTGTCATGTTCCTCTGCTGTGTTCCTTGGCAGTGGCTTCGCTGATTTGCCTTTTCCCCTGTTCCACTCCTGCATTCAAAAATGAAGCTTTTTGCTGGATTTGTTGGCGCAGCACTTGGCATGGTACCACCCAAGGCCTCTGCTCACCGCTGGAGAAGGTGAGTGCTGTTTGTACAAGGCTGCAGCCTAATAGAAATGTTTGCTGTCAACTTCCTTAGGGAAGGAGAGGGTATTAAGAATAACTAACACCTGAAAGGGTTCCACGTGAACAGAACTTATAAAGGAGATGAACAATTGCCCTGTAACAGTTGGATGGACTGCTTAATACCAGAAGTACAGAAAGGCTTTGCTAGTGTAAATATACTCTGATTAGGTAATACTGATGATTATTTGAATATCTACTATAACAAAAACTATAATTAAACTATTTTTTGTGCCACAGTGAAACAGGCAAGAGGCACAGGATAATTCATGTTTTCTGAAATGCAGAAATACCAAAACCAAATAACAAGCTACATAATATAGGCAGTACTGCGAAGCAAAATTGTAGTTTCTTTCTCAGACAAAGATCCATGCTTTTGTTCAGGAACTAGAGAGGCGTTCTTAGCAAACCAGAAACCAACACACGCAGAGCAAGCCTTCTCTGTAAGGGAAGGCTGGGGAAAGGTGAGTTTCAAATAGCGGTGTAGCTAGATTCTGTTTTATCCAAAATGGTGTTTTTGCCGATCTGCCTACATTGTTCGAGTGACAAAAAGGAAGTGTGTTGAGTATAAGACTTGCAGAGGGAACAAATCTTGTGGCAACTTCATTTTAGAGGACAACACGTGGACATAGAAGAAGTAGTGAGGATGAAAAATTCTCACCTGCCCTGTACTGCCTACTCAGTGCTTAAAAAAATTGAGTTACGTCTCCACATTCAAAAACTATTTTAAAAATCATTAATACTTGCATGTGTGCATAAATATTGTTGGCCTCTGGTTATGGATTTAGAATGGGTGCTTTCATGGTTTCTTGCAGCTATGAACACTAAAAGTTATCTTACAAGGAAGAGACACAGTCCTGCAATTTAATAATGGCATCAGTGAAGCTTAAACAAAAACACTACTCACAGTGAATGCTTGCAACCTTGGATAATGTGTCTGGAAAAGGGCATTTAAGTGTGATAAATCTTGAATTTAAAAAATCTAGGACCAGTTGCTGCTTCTGTGGTAGCCGTATTTATTTTCTTTAACTTCACAATTATGATTATCCACTTTCTGTGCAGTTTTTAATCGTGATCAATATGATGATTTTGGAACTGTTTAGCTGAGTCATTGGAATCATTTCTTTAACTAGAAGGAGCTTCTTGTGATCTGATGACTAACATGGCACAAAGATGCTAATGCTCAGTGTATACATAGATCATTAAATGCTTAATTTGGATTTGGAAACCTGAGGCAACAGTAAGCTCCGTGGAGAAGTAGCTACGTTGATCTCCTTATGTTCTGAACCAGCTACTGAGACCAGGGATTCATTAGAAAGACGACTGAAAATGCTGAAATACCCAACTACATCTGGATCCTCTGTTCCAGGGAGGAAAAAAAGGCAGTTTTTACAAGTGGAAAGACATGGAAAACCAAAATTGGGTCTCCTCACGGAGACGGAAAAATTGTATCTTAAGCAGGAACAACTATTACTCTAGACAGACGTTTTGCAGTGCTGCCAGAAAAATGAATGAAAATTAAGGGAACTTTGATGCTAGCTGCAGAACTGAAAGCCCCACTTGAGCAATATTTCAGCTCATTCCTGAAGGAGTAGTTCACTACATTTCTGTAGGGAAGTCTGTTAGAACAGATGAGGGAAGAACATTTTCCAAACTAAGTGTCACCTAAAGTAGATGCTTATGATGTAAATAATTTCCTGCCTTTGAGGGTTGACTTTTCCTATTGCTGAAATGGGAGCCTCATGGAATGTGCGTGAGGGGGTTCTACCTGGTGCAGTGGACTTCCAACTTCACAAAGAGGCATTTTGAGAGGAGTTCCATTTTTAGATATAAAAATGGAGAGAGAAAAGCTTATGAGATCAATAAAATCCATCCTATAAAATTTCTTTGTGACTTGTGGTACTTAAAGGAGGTGAGTGGCTGTATTTTAGCATATTGCACACATAGAGCGATGTGAATGAGTCTTCTTTACCAAAGATGGTTCATCTGACCTTAATTTCCATGAGTTTGAGAGATGTTACTGCCCCATCTTATAGAGGAGGACACTGAACTTTAAGCTAACGAGGATTCTGCCACACATAGTGCAGAACTGGAGGTAGAACCCTCCATCCTTCTTCCTGAATTAATTCTTTATTCCTTATTTAATACTAGAATGGTGTTAGATTAGACCTTTTCTTCTTTCAGTTGGTTCATTTGATGCTGTTTGTTAAAGAGTATGGTAAAATGGGAATCAACTGAAATGTTACCAAATGGCTACTCTACTACCATGTAGCACATGTTAATGATGACGGTGACCATCTCCAGAAGAAGTATTTTGGTTGATGTTTCACTAATATAGTTAGTGTTTTAACAGAAGAGAAAGTTCTCTGTTGAATTTGTCAGCCTAACTTTAGATACTCTCCAGGTATTCTGCTTAATGAAGCAAACGTTAAAACTTTTGTTCTTAACATCACAAGAAATTGCTCATTCTTCAGGGCAATCATTACTCAAGTTCTTGAATATGCGGGGAGAAGTCCACAGCCTTCCAGGCCAATATTTCAAAGTGTTTTGTCCTAGATGCAATGTTTGTTTCATCTCTAATAATATTGCATCTATCCTACTCATTTAGATCTTTAGGGTGTCACAAGTTTGAAATGATATGCAAAATAAAATACAACTTTGAAGGGCAGATAGGAATTACAACAGATGCTTCACAGGAATCAAAATCACTTCAGTATAAGAATCCTAGCAATGTGCTTTTGTTTAGCTTAAAAGCTGGAAAATGAGGTTTAAGGGACAAGTCAATATTCTCACAAGGACTTGTTTTACTTTATGTTATAAGACTCAGTGATTACTTGTCAGCTACATTAGCTTTTAAGGTCTGTTTCTACAATGAGGGACTTATTTGGAAGAAAACATTTCTTGTGGGGGATGACATTTTAATTCTATTTCAAATATTGAGTGGAAGAGGCTCTAAAGGATTTAATACAATAACCTGCTGCCAGGTTCAAGCCAGTACTATAAGTTTTTACAGTTGCTAATAGCAACTTATGTGGCGAACATAAGTACAGCAATTCAGAGGGACACTGTGGTAATATGAATTTCTTCAAGTAGTTAAATACTAATGTCTTTCACCACAACATCAATGTCAGCTCTGCTCCCAGGCAGAAAGCAAAGGACAAATGAACTCACCATTTTTATTTGCTTTATTTGAATGGAAGGTTTTCAGCAAACTGACAGCAGCTAGTCTAGTCTGTAATTTTAGCTTGATTTATTTGAATTAGCAAAATCTTCAGTAAATACATCTCAGTGCACTTCTTAAATGTTTCCCCTTAGAGATTAAACATCCATTTACTTTAACTCCGCCGGTGCTCGCAGACTTTAATTGCGGTGCCTGACAGACTCCATAAAGAAAGGAAAAGCGATGACAGAGGAAGAGAAGGTCACTCGTGCAGAGCGGCCGCGCGGCACGGGAGCCCCTGGGAAGTGCGGCCGGGCAGTGGGAAGCGGAGCTGGAGCAGGTCACTGCGGATATTTGCTGGTATGTGTCCTGATCGGAAGAGTATTTGTCTGCTGCCGAAGAACTTGCCTTCATGCGTGGTGTTCCTGGTTATTTGCAGCGCTTCTGGCACTTTCTTTAATCTGTATTAATCTATATTTGGGGCTGCTGGTTACTGTGAAGAGTGCTTAAAGCACAACCCCGGCTAGGAGTCCCATGGACAGTGTGATCAGAACCGACCCACTGGAAGAGCCTGCTGGCAAAATGACATGTCAATGTGCATCCTAAAGGTCGCATTGTGCCTGTGTCAAAACTGCAAACACTCTGTTTTCACCCTTGGTTTTATTTGCCCTCTGTCCCTGGTAGCCATGGTATAGCATATGTATATGCATAGAGCATGTGTATAGCATAAAGGAGAGGAGGGGCTGTCATCTTGGCTTGAGACCTTTTTTGCAAAGGCTGGGGACTTCTGGCTGCATAAGGGCCGCACTTGGCAGCGTCAAAATAAAAGTGTAAGGTCTGTGCCCATCAAATGTTTGATTGTTTATCTCATAGTTGATCACAGTAGAATATTTTTCACGCTCTTGGAAGCCTTCATTCCCTCCTCCATCTTTGACTGTAATCCCCCTCTAGCTCTTCTAAACTGACCAGGCTGAGTGGTGTAGACAAATGCATGCAACCTTTTCTGTCTCCCCTGTCCTTGCAAAAGTAATCTCATTGGGCAAACGTCTTAACTCTCTCAAATACTTTTAGGGTAGATTTTGTTTAATTCTTTGTTTCCTGGCACTGCTGCTACTCTTGTCCCAGGAACCCAGACTTTACAGTATCTGGGGACTTGCTAGTTCCCTGATAATCTCAGCAAATGAATAGGGTAAAACACAGTAAGGATTCCTTTCAAGACATAGAAACCAGTTGCTTAAGAAACAACTCTTCTAAGCTGAAGGCTTCTCTAGTAATGTCAGATGTTGCAGTGCCGTCGAGTGGCTTTTGGGAATCCTGTTTACAGACTGGTCTCAAGGAGTGCAGAACAGGCCTTGCTGATTCAGTGTGCTAATGTAATCATCCTTGGGACGTTGCTTGGCTGCAGTGCACTAAGAAGTGTCGTCTTGTGCCCTTCCAGAGTTTCTAAACAAATCTAGGCTTAACTGGGAACATCACAGCATTTATGCTGTTAAAGTTCCTGGAACCTTTAAGAAGGGAAAGGTATGGTCAGTATTTTGAAAGATATATATATATATATATATATTTTCTTCTATAATTAGGGTAGAATATGGACATAGCATTATAGCTTCAATTAAAAGCGTGTCAATAAAAGGCAGTTGTGTGCTACATAAAAGATTCTTTTGTTGAAAACTGGCCTGAGTTACGACTGTTTTATACACATTAATTTGCTTTGTACATACAGAATGGAGCTGATTGAACAGCGTGATTGTCTGACAAGAGCTGAAAAGCAGCACTTGCTGTAGGTAATTTAAATTGAGCCCTATTATCATTTACGGATTTATTCTGTTTAGAATCAATAAGATGAAAAGGGGCCTGAAAGCTTTACGCTAATGCTAATCACTTTTGGTTCAGTAGCTCCTTGTGTTTAAGTTATGTATTTCTTTCCTGTATTCACAGTCAGAGTTACTTGGGAAGTGAAATATTTAAGCTATCCTCCCCTGAAGAGAATGTCCCCACCTCTTCTACTTCACAGAGAATTCAGTACTGATAAATCTTTTGTTGCAATAGAAAGTTCCTTGAGAGAGGGAAGTGACACTAACCAAAAAAAGACAAAAGAGATGATCTGGGAAGAAGCTCAGTGCGATGAATGCCCTAGAAAATTTGCTTTAAAGCAGCATTCATGGTGGCTGGAGATTCCAGCC
>VWPW01003385.1:17362-43808 GCA_013389825.1 Crypturellus undulatus | reverse complement strand
CATGCCCGCCGCGGGCCCCCCCGCCGCCTGCCTCTGCCTGCTGGCCCTGGCCGCCGCGCAGCCCCCCCGCGCCCTCTACACCAACCACTGGGCCGTGCGGCTGCGGGGGGGCCCGGCCGAGGCCGCCCGCCTCGCCGCCGCCTACGGATACGCCAACCTGGGGCAGGTAGGAGCCGCCGGGACCCCCGGACCCACCGCCCCGGCCCCGGCGGCGACGTCGGTGCTCGGGGGGTGCCCGGGTCCCGCAGCGCTGCGGGGGACCGAGGAGCGGCCGGCGGGACCCCCGTAAGAGGAACCCGAGGGACCCCCGTGAGGGGGACCCTAACAGGCCCTCCCGGTACCTCCGGGGCTCCGGGGAGAGGGATACCGGGAGCATCGCGGGGGGCTCCGGCACCCGGGAGCTGCCGGGGGGCGATACCGAGGGAAGATCCGAGTTGTGGCAGCGGGGAGCCCGGGGAGCCCCCCGAGCCCCGGGATCGGGGAAGTGTCACGGGATCGCCCCGGGATCCGGGAATTGCCGGGTCGGCGGCAGAGGCGCCGTGACACGGGCACAGCGACCCGGACCGGGGCGGCTGGCGCGGGGGGCAGGAGGGGTCCCGGCCCGGTCCTGTCCCCCCCGGTGTCGGTCGCGGTGCCGGTGCCGGTGCCGGTGCCGGTGCCGGTCCCGGGGCGGCGGCGTTTCCCTCATCCCGTTAAACCCACAGCTCAACCCTGTCAGCAGCCCGGCGGTTTCGCAGGAGCGATTCCCATCCCTGGAAAGTTGCATTTGTGGCTTTAGCAAACTTTGGACTCTCTGTCCCGTTTATCTGAGGCATTGGGAACACGAGGAACTTTCGGGTTTAACCCCCCTAGAGCACGTTTATAGCTCAAAGGCAACTTTAATCACGGCAGCTCTGTTTCCTTTGAGCCTTCTTTCCTTCCCTGTCTTCTCTGTAAGTGCTCCAGATGTGGATTGGTGTCCTCAGAGTTTCCTCCGGAGTTTATTGCGTCTCTCCCGCCCGCAGCCCGGCGCTTCCCTGGCTGGGTGGCTCCGCAATTTGTCTCGCTGCAGAAGGTGTCTCCTGACCTGCAAATTATAACCTCGCTTTAATTAGACTTAAGAACAGGGTTGAGACGTAAAGAGGCAGGATGCCGGGTAAACAAATCCCGGCGGGAAGGCTGCACCGGGACACGGGCTCCCGCGGCGGATGCTCCGTGCGGATCCCACCGCCTGTTTGCAGCCCCCGGGCTCCTCTCCAGCACCCGTGAGGAATCGCTGATATTATCCAAATGTTTCTATCAGACGGCCAGAAAAGCGGAGTCTTGCATGCCATGTAATGTAATTAAAGGGCTTCTGTGTTTATCCCTGCTCGGCTGGAGGGTATCTTGATCTGAGCTCTCCCACTCTTCGGCCTTTGGTAAATATGCAGCTCTCCTCCCATTTGCATTTGCCTCATGTGGCTCCTGGTCCCGAGTTTTGCCTCGGGGGGTTTCTGCTCCCCTTTGGGTCACGCAGCCAGTGACAGTCATCCACGGAGCCCTTTTTCCAGGGGATCGGTGCACGAGCAGGCTGAAGACCAAAAGAAATATTTGAGTGGTTGCATCAGGGTGTTCCTGGCTCCGGTCTCGCCCGCGAATGCTGCAGCGGGAGCACATGCACCTCCGTGTGGCCTCCGCTCCTCTCGGGACTCCTTTTCGAGCTCTTTCCTCCTTTTTCCTCGTCACGAGCCCCCAGAGCCAGCAGGTGATTCCCACAGCAGCGTTTCCGGTGCCAAATCCGGAGAAATGGCTTTTCCGCACGCACCGTGTGTGCCTTCGTGGGTGACACTTGTCTCACGTGGTGGCATCGTGGTTGAAGCCGCTGCCGCCCCCAGAGCTGCCATGGGGATCCCGGGCTTCAGCCCCGGCTGTGGCCACGTGTGTCCTCGCCTGGTCCAGCAGCCGGATCCGCAGCTTCCCAGGAGCGGGCAATGCCCACGGCAAGTGTTGGCGGATGCAACGTGGAGCAGCGGTGCCGGCTGCTCGGAAGGGCTGCGTGAAGGGATGTCTCCGTTGGGCCATGCCTGGGATTTTTCCCATGAGAAACCTCAGTCCTGATGGATAGAGGTGGAAAAGTCCTGTTTTCCAGCTTTGTTCTTCCGCCGCGCCGGGCAGGATGCCCATGGACGGGACATGGAGCAGACAGATGCCCCCAGGCTCCGATTGGGAGCAGCGTCGCGCGGGCAGACGAGGCGGAGCTGGAGCGGCTCCTTCCCAGGGCACCGGGACAGCGGGAAGGAGCCACTGGGAATCCCACCCATCGGGGAGGCGGAGGGAGATGTCTGGGTGGAGATAAGTCCCTTGTGGCAAGGCAGACGGAGAAGCAGGGAGCAGGAATGTCTGGTGCTGGCCGTGGGACTCCATCCCTATCCTGGGAGAGCCTTGGAGATGCAGGAACATGGTCAAACCCGCCCGGCTGGGTCCAGTCCCCACGTTGTCCGTGACCACGGGCTTCTCCGGGCAGGTCCTGCTCTGCTGGTGGGATCTCAACCCCGCTGATGCACAGCGGGAACCGCAGTGGGCGAAAAAGCGCTGTTTGTTAGTGCCAATTTGGGGATCTGAAGTGGTTTCAATGCCCCAGGCTGCGTGTGCAGGGCGCTGCCTCCTCACCCACCGCGACGGGCTGAGCCAGAGCACCCGAAACCCCTTTGGGAAAGGCCAGCGAGCAATAATTTGCACGCAGAGATAATTTGATTTTTATTTCAGCGACGCGAGCAATTACACCCAGGTAAACTCCCCTGTGCGCAGCGCGGCCGGGGCTTTGCCAGCCGTGACGTACGGAGCGAGCTGGGACAGGCCCGCGCCGCAGGGGCGCGCGGTGCCGTCACGCCGGTAAACCCGCCCTCGGCACGTTGAGGTCACACCGGAATCCTTCCTTATCCGGTGTCCAGAGCTTTGAAGGACTCACGAATGTGTCCCCGAGCTGGGATGAGGGTCCTCTATGGAGAGTGGGGGCTGCCAGCTCTGTGTTGGTCCAAGCTGGACCTAAGCTAGAGGCTCAGGCCTTGCTGGGATTCTGCCACCCAGCTCTGGCATGGGACAACCCTCCATCTGCGCCGGCATTCCCACCAACCCGCCGTGATGTCTCACTAGTTACCAGGCATCTCCAGCCTGTTTAAGTACTAATGGCCTTGGGACAGGCCAGTGCTGGCCCAGGGACCACCCGGTTGGATGGTTGCCCCTTCCTGCTGTTATTTGTGTGGGTGGCCGATGCAGAAGAGATAAGAGCCATTTCAAGCCGTGTGGTTGAAGAGCTGCCTTTGAAGAATAACTCAGCCTGGAAGGGACCTCTGGAGATCTCTGCTCCAAACCTGAAGTTAAGCCAAGGCCTTGACTGACTGAGGTTTGAATATCTCCCAGGATGGAGCCCAGCACCTCTCCTGGCCAGCGCGTGACCACTCTACATGAAAACTCCATTTCTTTATGTCTAACCAGGATTTCTCTTGCTGCAAGCTGCCTCCCGTCCTCTGGGCCTGGATGTGTTGTGTCTATAACCCGCCCTGTCGGGTGGATGGAGACAACCCAGCAGCCTTGACGTCGCTCTTGGTGCATTACCAACTTCTTGTGTGAATTATCAGAACTGACTTCTTGCTTTCCAAGCAACCTCAGCCTTCCCAGAAACGAGCCCAAACCAGCTGGGCAGATGCCTGTTCATGGGAAGTGTCCTTGAGGCCAAAACAGCAGAGACCTGATACTCATCCCGATGGGTCTCCATGGCCTCCTGGATGTCGCAATGGGTGTCCTGCTCCACCCAGGTCCTGCCAAGGGTGGGAATGGCTCCTCCAGCCTCAGAGTGTTCCTGGTTTGGCAGGAATGGAGCCATCCCTACCCTTAGTGGGATACGAAAGGCATCGCGGGGTGAGTGCTTGTTTGCCACAATTAAGAATCAAAAAAGCAGAAAAACTTCAGCTCGTTTTTGTTGAACTGCAGGTTTGGGTTGCCTCAAAAAAATCTCAATTCCCTTGAAATTCCTGCCGCAGCCTGAAACCACTAATCGATTGGGCAAATTAAAATCGACCCTTGTTTAAATGAGAACCTCCCTTGCACGTTCTTGGCAGCTGCTGGATGTGGAAAAAAAAATCAGGATCAATAGTTACATGGAGCAGCACGGGGGAAGGAACGGGAGTTTCTAGGTGGCTTCCAAAGTGACCGCGAGTCCCTTAACCTGGGTTGGGAGGCAGGTCCTTGTCGGGACCATGGTGGGCAGGGGCTTCTTTAAGGGGTGGACATGGGGCTGTCAGCAGCATTTTGATTTCAATCTTGTGGATGCCACTTGGACATGAACCTGATTCTGTTGTTTCTCCAGTATTTCCATCTGCATGGATCATACATGGGCTCCTGCTGCTGCAGCAGCTCTACTGGAGCCTGCACTGAGTTAATTGTCCTCTTAGATCTCAGAGCAGAGGACAGCAAATTCTTCCTTTATCATCTTCCTAGGTGAAAATTGCATTTTTAAATTTTTCTGCATATGATAATTTAAAGTTGGAGGGGTAGACTTGGACATCATCTGGCCCAAACTCCTGCTCAGAGGAGGGCAAACGTTCAGGTTGGATCCCACTTGAAAAGGTTTCCCTTTGCCTTTAGCAAATCCCACGAGTAAAGAACTCTGCTGCCTCGTGCCAGGCTTGGTTTGGGGTGGCTCAGACCATGCTCTCCATATCCCCCTTCTGTCAGCTCCACATTCCCAACTGCTTGGACACAGATTTCACTCCTTTCTTGTTTCCTCTAAAAAATATTCAAGTTACCCAGCTCTTCTTCTCTCTTGGGAAGTTATAAATTCCTCATCTTGTGGTTCTTTAGGGAGGCAGAAACTGCAAACCGGTCAGAACAACTCAGATGAAGCAACGGTTCTTTCTTGTGGTCTCCTAGTCGCTGTCCTCAGAGCGAGGCCGGTGGGGACACAAGCGAGAGGGCCGAGCTCATCCCCGGCTCTCAGGGGACCCCGTGGGAGAGGAGGGTTCTTGGAGGGGCACAGGGAGGAGAACGGTGGTTAATATCAGAGAAATAGCTGAATATTACAAAACACGACGGTTTGCCCCTGCGTGTCTCTGTTAAGCAACTCTCCTCGGCGTGGGACTGGCTGGTGCCCCTTGGATGGTGCCGGGGGCTGTGATGGAGCCGAGCGCTCCCCGGGCACCGGCTCTTGACCCCGTCCTGTCCCTGATCCTCAACACACGGCTGTTTTGGGTTTATTCCTGCTAATAATTCATTAAAGGGGCAGCGTGGGCCGGCAAAGGGCAGTGCTTCCTCGGCACATGCTTGTTTAGGAATCGTGATTCCCTTAAAACGAGTGCCAGAGGGAACGGGGATTAGAATAGAAGGAGTGTTATGAAGCTGCAAAGAGTAGACGGTGGAGCAGCAGATAGCAGAATGAAACCACATGGTGCGAAGAATGTGGATTTCCAGGCAAAGTGGCCTTGAGGAGCCCAGCGCAAGCTTCTCCCGATGTCTGGAGATGTCCAAGCCTCTCCCTGCTTCCTTAAGGAATGAATTTAAGGAAGGGGCTGTAGAAGCCAACTGCAGAGGCAGAGACAGTTTGCCGCAAGCAACAGCTCTGTGTATTGGTACTCTGGGAAAAGTGGAGCTGTTCCGTGGATAAGGGGGAAAAATAACACGGATGAGGGGAGAAGTCCTCAAACCTACCTGAGAGGAAGCAAATTGCAAAAATGATGTGAGCTGAGGTAGAGACAAGTAAGTAAAATAACATGCTGGCACCAAAGGCAAAGCTAATTAGATATTTAATGCGCGCCAAAGAGGCCCTGGCAAAGCTGGCGGCATTAAGTATGATAAATATGTAAATAACCAGAATCTGTCCAGCTTGTTCTGACAGACCACGGGGATGGCTGGGGCTGAGGACACGCTCCAGCTGGCCGGGGGCTTGGAGCATCCTCGGGAATGCGCCCGGCAACTCTCTCCCGCCTCTTCCCGCAGATCGGGAACTTGGAGAACTACTACCACTTCCACCACAGCAGGACGTTCAAGCGCTCGACGCTGAGCAGCCGGGGGCCGCACAGCTTCCTCCGCATGGACCCCAAGGTAGGGCACGAGTCCCCGTCCCCCCCGGGATCCTTATTTTGGGGGCGATGCTCTGGGTGCTGCTCCGGAGCCGCTCTCGGGTCCGGCGAGCGCGCCGGCGCTGCGCTTGCAGCCTCCAAACGCCGTCCTTCGCACGCATGGGGTGACTCACTGGGTACGGGGTGTTTGTCGGGGAGGAAAAACACTTGCAAGGGACTAACCACTAACATCTGCCTGCAAAACGGGGATGGCAAAGGGGGAAAGAAGCCTTCCAGCAGGGAAGCTCCGGGCGCGAGGGGTGTTGATGCAGTTGCCACAACACTTGCTGCCTCCGGGGTTGCTACGTGAGGCCTTTGGCAGCGGCTGCGCATTGCTCTTTCCTTGAGCAAGTATCCGAAGGGATTTTTCTTTTCCTTGCAGCTGATCTGACAAAAGTAGCGGGGGGGAGATTAAAAAGAGAAGTCGGAGCAGACGGAACCTGCTGCACAGGGTGAAATGCTGCACTCCTTGTCATGGGAAAGTTGGGATTGGGAAAGGTTTTTCCCAATTCAGGGAATTCCCAATTTTCCTCATCCCATGCAGCAAACCCCCTTTTTCCAGCCGGCCTGCTTTGCTGAGGGGTTTGCTGTAAATTATATGGATGGGGTGGGCAGCACTTTCTGGAGGTGCAAGCGGGATGGTTGGTGCCAAGACGGGAGCGCTCCGGCTTCGGAGACCCGCTGGGACCGGGTGCCTGTGAGCCTAGACTCTAATTAACGCTGTTTCCCCTCGGGGAAGCGAAGAGGCAACGGAGCAAATTACGGATTCCCATCCCTGTTGAAATGCCTCCCTGTAAACGAGCCTGGTTATCATGCAAACGGAGTCAACTTAGTCTATTAACATTTCCCGTAACCTTGCTCTACAGGCTACAAGTTAGTGCATTTAACTCTGGTTTCTCTCCAGTCCTCACTTATCAGCTGGAGTTCAAGATGTGCTGGAAGGCGCCTTCTCTTCCCCCTCTTCCCATTTGCAAATGATTTGGGAGGTGTCCCGGCGTTTTGAATGGTGCTTAATTGGCATGCATGGCACAAAGGGGGAAAAAAAGGGAATAATTACCACAAGCCACAATGAAACGCGAACATCTCGAGCTGGAATGGCAAAGATGGAAACAGAATATTGCAGGAGAAGCAGCGAATTCAATCGCTTGCAGATGTTTCGAGCTTCGTGTCTTCGAGGGGGCTATTGTTTCAGGGCGGTTATTTATGGGCTGACTCTGCGGCGGGAGATGCTGCTCCAAGGGCTGCTTCCCGCCGGGAAAAGGGCCGCCCCGACCCGCCTGTGGCTCACGACACAGGAACCGAATTGCCCTTTGAGGCTCCTTCGGGCTCCGTGCTCGGCTTTGCAGTCCGGTTTCTTCATCTTCCCTCTCTAGAGTATTGCTTGTGGGTTTTTTCTCCCCTTTTTCTCCCTATGTGGGACGTGGCCGGCACAGCCACCCTGGCACCTCTTGGGACAGAGGTGTTTCCCCGCTGTCTGCCCCAAAGCAGAGTGATTCCGGGCAATGGGAATTACAAAATAGCTGTGTGCGGCCATGCACTGGGATGCAGCATCCCCTCACTCTACTCTACTTTTCCCTACAAAAAAAGCAGCATATGGGACTTTTCTGGGAGTTGCAAAGCAGGGCAGGGAGGGCTTGCTGGCATCCTCAGAGCAGAGCTCACGTAGTGCAGTACGGCCCACAGCTGCAGACAGAGGCCCCATCTGTACATCATCCTCCAAGCACTAAAATGTGCAAGCACCAGGGGAAAGTGCCTCCTTATAGGTGGTTGTAACCATCTTGACCTCTTCTAGCAGCAAAAAATCCTTTTTCCTTCCTTTTCCCCTTCTTTTCCTCCTCCTTTCTAACTTCTGGGGAGCTTCTTCATCCTGCAAATGCCCAGCCGGTGCCAGCAGGGATTTCACAAGGGGATGCCAGGTTTGGCGGGTGGAGGGTTCGGGAGGGCCGTGCACGGGGTCGGTTCACGCTCAGCACCGGCCGCGCTCGCAGGTGGAGTGGCTGCAGCAGCAGGAGGTCAAGCGCCGCGTCAAGAGGCTCCCGCGGGGCGACCCGCAGTCGCTGCCCTTCAACGACCCGGTGTGGCCCAACATGTGGTACCTGGTGAGTGCCCCGGCTCGGGACACAATATCTTCTCACCCCAAATCGGCAGGAAAATCCATTTGTTTGATGTAGAAATGAGCCCCAGCAAGGTAGCATTGCCCACATTACCTATTTATTATTATTATTATTCTATTTTACTGGCTTTTCTATTTTGGATCGATGGGGTGAAGTTAGTGCAAGCAAGCAAGTTGTATAGGGGGGACGCCGGTGCCGGGCTCACGGCGCTGCTGGAGTTGGTGCTCTGTCTATTCTGCCCTTAGCACTGCGGGGATAAAAGCAGTCGCTGCCGCTCGGAAATGAACGTGCTGGCGGCCTGGCAGCGGGGCTACACCGGCAAAAACGTGGTGGTCACCATCCTGGACGACGGCATCGAGCGCAACCACCCCGACCTCCTGCAGAACTACGTGAGTAGCCGGGAGCCTGGCGCGGCGTTGGGTATCGGCTGCTGAACAGGACGGTTCCCTGGGCACTGCGGGCAGCTTGTGCTTGCCGGGAATTCCTCTCTGATGGGTTTCCATGGTGTACGTGGGGCTTTGCTGGCTGCCTTTAGATGGGATGATGTCTGGGAACCCCATGTGCTGCGGCTGCGTGAAGCTCCTTCCGAATCCCAGCTCTGTTTCTTGGCTCAGGAGCTGCGGCTCCGGCTCCCAGCCCACAACGAGCTCCGGGTTGCAGCACAAAACCTGCATTTTCCTAAGCAAAGTGTCAGAAATGAAGTGAAAAATGCCATTTGCTGCCAAAACATCCCCGCCACCGACCTCGAGCCCGGAGTGCTCAGTGGTGCTAACACAGCATCTCCTGGCTCGGAGGCTCTGCAATTTTAGCCTTGCGTTTTACTCATGGCGTAAGCACTTTGCAGCCCCCTCTCCTCCATCCCCCGAAAGCCATAATTGCAAAAGCAGAAATATTGAACCATTCACTTTCTGGAGGTGCTTTGTCTGCAGCGGTTTTAATATCCGAGGAGGAGCAAGGGACAAAACAAGGGTCCCTCCAGGAAGTATGGAGGTGCCGCAGGGCAGCAGCTCCGGTGGGTGAGGAGGATCCAGGCAGGGAGCTTGGGGTGGCACCGTACAAATGAGTCGCCTGTAGCTCATGGATGACAACTGCTTCCAGGACCCTCTGGCGAGCTACGACGTCAACGGGAACGACCACGATCCGACACCTCGCTACGATGCCAGCAACGAGAACAAGTACGTGGCCACGCGCGTTCTGCGGCCAGCACAAGGCTGGCAATGCCAGGCCCGGCCGCAGCAATCCCTGTCCGGAGCAGGGTTAATCGGATGGAAACCTTAATACTTTAATTGGGGTTTTGAAGGTGGGAAAAGCGGAGCAGAGCGCGAATAAGTGGGTCCCACGACAGCACATGGTGGAGGGGGTTGGAGCCCTGGTATCCTGACAGTTGTAGCAAGCCCTGCATGGCAAAATCACCAAACCACCTCTGGAAACCTGTTCCCTGGTCTGATTGAGAGGGGCAAAAGCTATTTTGGAGACGACCTTATATAGCTGCTCCTAGAGATGCTGATGTCGGAGCAAATCCCCATGCTAGTGCAGTAGATGTCCAACATCAATGTTGTTTTCGAATCTCGACTGAGGCTTCCAGGTGGCAGCATTTTGGAAAGGAAGCCTAATGCAAGAAGTAATTTGCTTTGCCACTCGTTTCCTCTATTCCCTTGGCTCTCCTGTCCAACACGGGCCCCGTTTCTGAGCACCCCGGAGGGGCTGGGACACAGCGGCCGGGGGTGCTCCTTGGCCGGGGTGGCCGCTCATCCCGTTTTCCCTTGCAGACACGGCACGCGCTGCGCCGGGGAGGTGGCGGCGGCGGCCAACAACTCGTACTGCGTCGTGGGCATCGCCTACAACGCGCGCATCGGAGGTGAGGCTGCTGCGCCGGCGCGCGCCCGGGAAAGAGGGAGTGCAGGGAGGGTTTCGGGGAGGACACGTGGTGCCTCGGTGCGGGGAACGCGGCTCCCGTGTGCTTTGGCGGGTGGGAAACCTTGGAGTTGGGCGTCCCCAGCCCGGGTCGTGAGTGCACGGGCATCCTGCTCTCCAAGGGATGCCAAAGCACCAAGATGGGTGCAAAAGAGAAGTCCGTAGCCACCCCGGGCAGGGGGTTGTTGGCAGCCTCCAGCCACAAGTGCCAGGGGGGCAATGCTTGCCAAGGAGTCCTTTGGGGGGGATTTGGGGCAGCCTGGGTACCCTCCTGTGCTGGGTGATGGGGTGAGGACCCGCCGCCGTCGGTGCCTTCCCTGCAACAGGTTCTCCAGCCGGGAACGCAGTGCATCCGAGCTGTCCCTTACTTCGTTGCAGTGAGGGCTGCAAGCCAGGCAGCGCAGGGCCGGGGGGCAAATTAATCTTTACCACTAAATTGCCTTGCTGCTGCTAATTAGAACCGGAAAGCTCATTTGCATCAGGGCAGCTTTCAACCAGCTCAGACGCAGCGGGGGCTAAAGGAGCTGTTTAAGCTAGCGACTCATTTGAGCAGCCTGGCATTTCGCGGCCGCGGCGGGGGGACGTGGGGACGCAGGCAAGCTGTGACTGCGAGCAGAGCCGCCTGTGCAGCGAGCGGGACGGAGGCTGCAATTGTTCCGTGCACGCTGGGCTATCCGTGCGCATCGCTGCCTGCTCAAACCATAGGAAACATCACGTGCAGAGCAGCTGGGTTTGTGTTCGCTGGGTATTTTAGCACCCAGCGGTGTGGAACAGCAGAGGAGTGTTTCCCAAAAGGGTCTGTAGACCCTGGCATTGCCCCGGTTGCTGGTAGATGTGTTGCCTCTTGGAGCAAGGACTCAAGCACCTAGATTTGTCTCTTGATTTGTAGTCTTTTCTGCAATGCAAGGAAGCAGCGTGTTGGCACCGCTGTTAGCTGGCGTGGAGGGACAGCTCCTGTGGGCTGGCACAGGCTGGGATTTAAGCACAGGGCTGGTGTGTGTGGGGCATGTGGCACCAGGAAGGGATTTGTGCAGGAGCATGAGGTACCTGTGGGGACCCTGCACTCAGCAAAGGGCTTTTGGAGCCGTTCTTGTCATGGGCCAGGCTGTCACCGAAGGAAATTACTGCGGGAGGGCCATAGGGGTACTGGGCACATCTCTCTTCATCCCATCCCCTGTTCCCTCGTGCATGGAGGAGGACTTGTGCTGCTTAGGTTATCCTTAAATTAAGCCACTCTCTTATATTAAGGCTTCATTGCCTAGACTCAATGCGAGTCTTTGGGCTTGCAAATCAGCTGCAGGCGCAAAGCAAGCTGCAGCAAAGCCAGGTTGCAGGGTGCTGGGCGCAGGGAGCCTCTTGGCTTTGCTCCATTTGGGGGGATTTAAGCAATTTTGTCTCCCGTGGGATCAGGCCATCGTGTTCGTGCCAAGCCAACCCCCTGCAACAGCCACGGAAATGAGCATTGCTTGTCGGCTTTAAACCAGGTTGTGGTTCCTGTTTTAATTTGATTTCTCTAACGAGGGCCTTGACATGTGTGTGCTGGGGAGGTGGGAACCCGGCATCAAGTGTTGCCATAAAACATGATGGACAGCTGGAGGCTGGGGGATTTAGACAACTTAGAGGGGAGAGTAAAAAAAAATCTCTGAGCATATTGAGTTTGTGATTGCGGAGGAAAATGTGCTCCAGCTTCAGTGAAAGTGATTTGGGGATGGATTACGCAAATAAAGCAGCGATTAATGAGCAAAAGTTGTTGGGGAAGCCCATTTGTCACCCTCGGAAAGCAGCCATCTAATTTCACCCGCTGCTCTTCATCGCTCTTGCATGGCTTTCCATTTGCTCTAGGCAAAATACATTACTGTTCAATAAACAAAAAGCGGTCCTGCCACGCCGCTTCTCCTTTTGTTCTTTTCTCTAATGCTCATTTCTGAGGCCTTTACTGCCTACTGCATGGGAAATAGCAGATTTACTCCTCAGACTGCTTTCCCCCTCACTCCTTGCCCCCTTTTTCACTTGCTCTTGGTGTCCTTGCTGTGCAGTTGGCTCCAGGGCTGCCCTTTGGGTGCGGGTGCTGCATGATCCTTTTCCTCCAGGCGAGCTTTCCCAGGCCGGCACTGCATCCTTTTGGCTTTCCTCTTGGCATGAACCACATGCAGGGTGGAGCAGGAAAGGCCTCCGAACTCTGTTCACCTGGAATATACTGCAGGGTGATCAGGATGGAGCTTGGCTTCATGCCGACAAATGCATCCATGTTTATATATAACAAATATAATCTGGCCATTTTCACTTGCTCTGCTGTGGCCAAGCGCAGCTCTGACACCAGCTTCAGTCCTTTCGCTTGTGCCCTTTGGCTTTTCCAGCAAATATGACAAGGAAGGGAACTTTTTGTGTGCTGCTCTGCTCCCTCACTTTATATTTTTAAGCCGGTTTTTGGCTGATAGGGGACAGGGTCAGAAAAATATATTTGAGTTGACTGTTGTCCAGAGCACAGCTGCAACGGCAATTAAGTCTGTCTGCATTTGTTTTCTTTAAGAAAAATACATGTGGAAGGAGAAATGCATTTTTTTATAAACAAGACTCACTGGCTGGCAAAATAAGGCACCAGAATTTCCGGCACTACCTTTCCTGCAAGGGCCGTTTCTCAGCATGGCAGGAGGAGGCAGGTCCCACACCGTTTCCCTACTGTTAGTGGCATATCAGAAATGTTGGAAATGGTGCTTTCCCTTTCCTAACAGCTGCTGATCTTTCTGCTTCTCTAGTAACGGGGCTCCTTGGTGCTCTAACCCCCTTCTTGCTGGCTGCCCCCTCTCCATTGCCGTGGGGATGGTGATGCTCCTGGCACAAGCCAGCCTGCCCCTGGCTTTCCCAGCTGATTAAATCAGCGCTTTCCAACCTCCCCGTGTGCCTGGTGGGAATTTGTTTCCCGGTGGGAATTCACAGGGCGGAGGGGCAGCAGTCCGGCCACGTAACCCGCCCTGCTCCGCGTTTGCACAGCTGCAGCACTGACCTTGCTAAGGGGCTCCCTCCATCCCGGCAAGCGGCGATGACGGACGGATCCGTGTTTTGCAACCCGGCTGTTTTATCCTCTTTATGGCGGCAATCGCTGTTTCCAGCTCGTGGGAAGCAGCCGCTCGCCTTTGGCCAAGGTGGCCATGGCCATCGGGCTGCAAAGCACTCGGGCCTCTTCCCGTGTGTTGCACCTTGTGCTGCGGTTTCCCCTGCTCTGCTTCGCACTCAGGGTATCCATACGTGATTTTTTTTAATGTGGTTGTAAATAAGGGCTTCTGCATCTTTCCTCTCCTGCAAGAGATGAGACAGGACGTAGGTTTGCGGGCAGCAGGGCTGCCTGAGCACCGCGTTGGCATCCTCCATGTCGGCAGTGCGAGGTGCCAGGCTCGCGCCCCACATCCCTCAACCCCAAAGAGCGGGTGGGTTGGTGAGTATGTGGGAAAGGGGCTGATATTCCCCAGCTGTAGGAATTATTGCATTAATTAAAAATATGTCTTCTTAGCATTGCCTCCGCGAAGCTTTCTGACCTCCTCTGGTGGCGCAGACATGGGGATGCGGGGACCGTGCACCCTCGCCATCCGAACCCTCCACACAAGGGGCAATTTTAATTCCTCCCTGGCGTTTGCAATTAAACCAAAGAGATTAAGGCATCGCTTTGAGCCCCTCGAGGTGGCAGGAGCCTTTGAGCCGCCGCCGTGAACAAGGGGCCTTTGATTGCAACCCTTGCGCTTGGACAAGAAGCCACTAAGCCCCTAATATCTGATGTTTTTGTGCTTTTAGGCATTCGTATGTTAGATGGCGATGTAACAGATGTTGTTGAAGCGAAGTCGCTTGGCATCAGACCCGATTACATTGACATTTACAGCGCGAGCTGGGGGCCAGATGATGATGGGAAGACAGTTGATGGACCTGGTCTATTGGCCAAGCAGGCTTTTGAGCATGGCATTAAAAAGGTGTGGAGAACAGAGCGCCCCGGGGACACGCGTTCCTCCCTCGGCCCCGTTGGAGGTCCCGGCGCGGGGGGCGGCGCGCGAGGCCGGCCCTTGGTGGGGAGCGCGTGCGCGTGGGGAGCAGTCGAGGAGGTGACAGCCACAACCCGGCATCGCCACAACGCGGCATCGCGGCTCCTTCCCCGCCGTGAAGGTGGTGAAGACCCTCCAGGCCCTGTGAGCTCCCACTCTCCCCTCATGGCAGCGCCGCCATCTTAGGTGCAGCCCCTTTTCCCGCCATTTTGTGGCCTCAAGCAGCCATTTTGTGGCTGCAAGCGGCCATTTTGTGGCCCACCGCCGCTCCTCCTCACCCAAACAGGGCCGGATCAGAGGCAGGATGGGCACAGGACCTCTCACAGGCTCTGAAGAAACTCACCTACCTCTTCTTTAAGCCCTTGGAGGCCAAGATCCACCAAGTGGCTCCATACAAAGCCATGCGAGGGCTCCGGGTGGCAGGCGGCACACGGGGACGCGCTGGCAGCCCACTCAGGATGTCATGTCCTTCCCATGCTTGTTTCTAGAAAGAGGCATTTTTAAAGCATGCCCAATTCTGGCTTAAAACCCTTGTGCAAGAGACCTTTCTGGCACTCTTGAGAAACCGTCCCCTCGGCCACTGTCGCCGCGGGTAAGTGACCGTTGCTGCTCCGGGCTCTTCCTGGATGTTTTCTCCGGCACGTGCTCCAAGGGATGCCGATGCCTTCGGTTTGTTCAGGCTGCCTCAGAGCCTCAGGTAGCTCTTTGTGGGGCTTGGGGTGG
The DNA here is from genome assembly GCA_013389825.1 of Crypturellus undulatus. NCBI lineage: Eukaryota > Metazoa > Chordata > Aves > Tinamiformes > Tinamidae > Crypturellus > Crypturellus undulatus. The sequence continues at coordinate 28,958 of VWPW01003385.1, read as the reverse complement.
TTTGTTTTATTGAACAGTTAGATGAGGGGTGGTGGAAGCAGGGCTGGGATATGCTCACGGGGGCTCGCAGCACCTCTCCCGTGGGCAGCTTTGCTTCGGCTTTCCTTTTGGCGATTTCTTTCTGGAGAATCTATTTTGGACGGGGCTTGAAGCTAGGAAGGCAAATATCATTAAAAAGATTTGTGTATGTGTACTTATATATATAAAAAATACTTCGGGGAATAGTCCCCCTGGCTAGTTCATGCTTACAGCATTGTCAGCAGCCTATGGGTAGACCTGGCCACCATCAGCAATCTGCCAGCATCCCTGTGATCCCCAGTTACCAAAACTGTGCTATTTCTCTCCTTTTTTTACCCCTCTGTGCCCAAAGCTGCCCTGTTGGGGACTAACTCAGCAGCTGCTGTGCAGTTAGGGGCAAATATGGAGCTGGGGAGCCCAACCCAAGACTCTGAAACCAGCCGAGCTGTTGCCTCTTTTTGCAAAGCGCTATGAGATTTCTAGGTTTGAGAGCAATAAATCGGTGCTGAGGGTTGCTTCTGACCCAAGGCTGCTCCAAAGGCTCTACCTCTGGCCTTAATGTTATCTAAAAATAGGGTGGAGTGTTTTTCCCTGTATTTACTTAATTTCCTGCCTGGGGTAGTTCGTCTGAAGAGGAATTCATTGAAGTGCATGGGAGTTCACTCAATATAAATACACAGGAACAAGCTTCTTTTTAGACCTTTTTTTTTTCCTCCCCTGTGTAGGAGCTGTAAGAGGGAGCAGGCTGCGGCAAGGCGCTTTGTGCTGCTCCTCAGGCCTGTGTTTCAGGGAGCTTCTCCCAAACTGCAGAGCGAAACCAGCCAGTGTTGCCTGAGCAGGATGATGCCCGATCCTGGTTCATGTACAGTAGGTTTTATTGGCATTGTGCAAAGAGGGCAATCAGGGCCAGCTCAGGACGTGGCAATGGGTTACAGCCCAGTGCATCACAGCAGCGATGTGTCCATGAGGGGTATCAGAGCATCAGGCCTTCTGAACCTGGACATAGCAGAATCCATGTGGGAAGCAATCCCGTTTTGGCCCCGTGTTTCCCTCCTGCCGCCTTCCCCTAGCGTCACTGACATTTGTGGCACGCAGACCCCTGAGTGTGCAGCTCCCAGTTGCCTGCTCCCTGACTTTAAATAATGAGGAAAGCTGAAAGTGGATAGTTAGCTGTAACCTTTAGCCCAAGCAAACAGCTGTAGCTGAGTTATAAATCCTTAAAATTGAGTTTTTAATGGAAACATTAAAATAACCTTTATCTGTTAGCAATAGGACTGCACTGGGGTGATTTATCTTCTCAGTACTTGCTCCTTCAGCCACACCTTATTAGTTCCTGAGCTAATGGGGTGATATTTATCCTGGGTTCTAATTGAGTGTCATTAAGCAGCAGCACAAGCCGGTAATGCTGAAACAGTGCTGAGAAAATGGGAAGAATCCAACCCAGCCAATGTCATTCCTCCAGGAGTGAGCTGCTTAGCTGGGAGCCTTGGCCAGGGGTGATTTTAGATGGTGTCTGGATTCAATTTTATTGCAGAAAGGAGCCGACTGCAAGGATGGCATTGGCTTATGGATGATTTCAAATATAGAGGCTGGGTGTTTCATGTCTCCTTGCAGACATTTTAGCAGTTATTTGTTTGAGAGCAAAGGAGAAGAGTGTTTTTTACAGTTTGACCTAGCGAGTTGCTTTATTAGGTGATCTCTCATTCAGCTAGAAAACACCTTTGGGTGTCAGATGTATATTCGCTTAATGAACTCCGGGGGAGGAAAATGACACTTTTGTGCCTGTTAGTGTCTTCGTGCAACCCTGCTGGGCTTCCTCCCATGCAATCCTGCAGGGCACAGTAGGACACGGGGTTTAGGTCAGAACAAAACCCCAGATCCCTCAGCAGAGAGGAGCAACCAGCAGTGCTTGCAGGGCGCTAGTAGGACCAGGCAGCCTGGAGGCTTTCCTGGAGCACCTGGAATTGTCACGCTCTGCAGATCTGTGCACACCTTTGGCAATTAATAACTGGTCCTAGGTGATCTGATGAGTCTCTCAGGGAAATCTTTGGTTGTTTGCAGTGAGGCTGCTCTTTTCCTGTTAGTAGATGGGTGGATTTTGCCCTTTGAGGGTCATTTGCTGTCTGGTTCTCGCTAGCTGCACTGCAAAGCTGTGTCCTAGCAAATGTGTGGAGCGCATCTGTTTCCCTTGGACATGATGCACATCGATGGAGGGGGACCAGCCCACGGCAGCAGGCCGTGCCAAAAGCACAGGTCAGGACAGAGCAATCTCAGAGCTCCAGGAAACCCTAGAAAGTGAGGCTAGAAGTCCCAGTGGCTGTTGGGCAAAGATTCAATAGACTCGAAATCTGGGTCAGCTGCTCCCTTGACAACAGGCAGTGCAATAATTTCTATAGGAATTGCACTTTTTCTTATGGACTTCCAGATAACTCTATTAATCTTTGCTATGGAAATATCCCTATTTGGCTGGGAGGCAGGCCTAGTAATGAAAAATTTCATAAAGGAAGGGAACAGCCTGGCTTGCACTATGTATCCAGAGGCAGGATCAGCTAAGAGAGTTTCTCTCCAAGCAGGAGAACAAGACAGGTAATAAACCATCCTTCTTCCCCGTAATGCTCAACAAAATACAATAAACCCCCGTGAATTCCTCTGGAGGAAGGCTGCATTTTTTGTGGATACAGCCAAGCAGTAGGAGGAAAGTAAACTCCCGATCTGCCCGGACTAGCCCCAAAATAGCAGTGTGAATGCCAGGGAAGTCGGATTCACCCTGGCTACTCCCCGCTCACTCTGCCACCGCTGCTCGTGCGCTGATTTCCTGCCAAGCTTGGCAGGCGCGAGCCAAGCGCCGCGCAGAGCTGCGCGTACGGGGGCAGAAATGCCAAACATTCATCGGGGAGAAAGGCAGCTTAATTAAAAAGGGGCAGGATGTGTTCTGGTGTGTATCGGTGGAACGGCTCTGTGGCCTTAGCCATGCAAACTTTCCTGTCCTTGCCTGTCTCAGCTTGGGAACCCCTTCGTGGGACAGCCTCGGGGGCTGCCAGGGAGACCCACGCAGGGTGTAAACGAGCTCAAAGTGTGTCCTACCCCCCCGGCACCAGCATCTGTCCCGAGAAAGGGCAGCCGAGCCTCTCTGTGCCGCGCCGCTGGGTTTGTTTGTGCGCTGGGGTAGCAAGGAGTGTTTGTGGAGCGCGTGCCACCTGCCCCCATGCCTCTCCCTCCGCTCCCGGCCTGGAATTTCCCCTGGCTCCGGGGAGGTCTCGGAGGCCGACTCACCTTTCCCACCCCAGCAAATTAAAATCCCGGCCGAGTCGGAGCACGGGGCTCTGTCAGCTCTTGCAGATGCAGTGCCTGACAGGGGCTGCTCCATCAGATCTTCCTGCCAAGCTACATGCAGAGAAAAGACCAAGATTAAAAAAAGGCCCAAAAGATATGTTATGGGAAGCTTGCTTTTGGTTTGGGTGGGTGGTTTTTGCAATGGGCTTTGTGGGCTCCGAGCAAAGGAGACGCTGTTTGGGGGGAGTTTCCTGGCGCTTCCCCCTGCAGACGGTCTGGGCCAGGCGGGTGGGCTGGCTGGGGTTGCCTTCCCTCCGCGTGTGATGTGGTGGGACACGAGCCCCCTCCCTGCACAGCTGGCAAATGCCCTGGCGGAGGTTTCAGCCTTGTGCAGGTGCTGTGAATTCCCAAGATTTTCTTTTTTGTCCTTTGAGAGTTTGTAAAAGTCACCACAATCCCCTTGCCCTATGACTCTGCCTTCCTTCTCATACTGGCTGCTGTTAAAACTGAAGCTTACTGCAAGAAAATATCCATTTGTAGGGAGTGAATGAGATGGCTCCAGAGGCAATGGGAGTCCAGGGGCTGAGGCCGCATGGGATGGACCGGAGAAGGGTGGGATCCCGGCTGGAAGTGTCCATGTATCCTAATCTAACCCCAAACTGTAACCCTAGAGGGACAATGATGACAGAGGAGTTACCCTGCACTATGGTATAGCAGCAGGGGACTGCAATTCCTCTCCTTCGTGTCCTGATATCTGAGTTTATTCTGCTCCAACATTCGGTCTCATCACTTGTTTTTCTCTTTGCCTGCAGGGCCGCAGGGGCTTGGGATCCATTTTCGTCTGGGCTTCAGGAAATGGAGGCAGAGAAGGAGATTATTGCTCTTGCGATGGTTACACCAACAGCATCTACACCATCTCCGTGAGCAGCACCACCGAGAATGGGTACAAGCCCTGGTACCTGGAGGAATGTGCCTCTACCCTCGCCACCACCTACAGCAGTGGGGCCTTCTATGAGCGAAAAATAGTAAGTTTTCTCGCCTCTTCCCCCTTTTCTGAGCAGGATGCCACTTCGCTGAAAGCTTTGCCTGCGGTGGGGATAGTCCAATGCACGGCTGAGTAAATCCGAGTTATTTTCCTAGAAGTGCCGGGCCATGCTGTGACAGCCCGGCTGTGTTTCACCCAGAGGTGACTGCTTCTTGGCAGAGGAGGCAACGGGCCTTTCGATGGGAGCCTTTAAGCGTGGAAGAAGTTGACTGTAAGGAGCCAGTGTGGAGCGTAATTGCTGGTGGCTTGGCAAAGTTTCTAGACATGCTTAATTCAGTGGACTCCCTCATAGGGATTTATAGAATTTAGGCATCTTCTCTGCTTTGGCCCAATCCAGCAGACATTTAGGCATGTTTACTTGCAAGAGTCTTATGAGCTTGTCTCTAAGATCTGGGTCCTACCATTAGCTCTGTAATGAAGTTTGCTTTTTTTTTTTTTTTTTTTTCTGGTGACATTCTGCAAAATTGCTCAGGGGACTGACTCCACACGGCTCTTCCTTGGGAAGAGTTTGGGCATCTCTTTCTTCCTTTTTTTCCTGTATCTAGGTGAAAAGCAGTTTTGGAAGTTTGCAAAACACAAAGGTGTACAAACATTCACCTGTCTCTTAAGGCTCCCCTTGCTTAAAGAAGATAATTTCAAGGATTTAGCCTCAGATAGGAATAAAGAGGGAAGATGGAGGTGTGTGGCAGGGATGTGGGGAATCTGAATGCAAGTCCTTGCTGTACAGCACCCGTGGGTGCCCTCGATGAGCTGCTGAGTGTCCCGGGATTCAACTCCCCATCTGCAAAGCAGGAATAGGAGCAGCTCTTCTTGCCCAGACGTTTTCTGAGGATTAATGCATTAAAGACTGTGATGTTCTTAGAGTATCTCAGCTATTTGGAGCCTGGTGTTAAGAGGAGCAAGGGATGGACCTTGCCTGGACTGTGTGCACGTGTGGTACTTTGTCAGCTGAACAAACACGAGGGAGGCATTTCCTTACCTACCACTGCGTTGCCACCCGCCGCACGCATAGGCTTGGAGCCGGAGGGGGTGATTAGTGCCAGCAGGGCTGGGACAGCTCTGCTTTCATTAATTTATCGGGAACACAATGCCAGTTTACGGCCCAGATCTGACCTCTTGATTTTAGCAGTGATTTCTGAAGCCTCGTGGAAGTCTGTGCTGCAAAAACAAGGTAGTTTCTCAGCAGCCCAGTGCGTTCTGCTCAAACCGAGCCCCCCAGCTACCGGCCGCAGCGGGAAGGGCTTTGCTCCAGCATTGCACAACCTCTCCTGGTTGATTTGCCTCCGCTAAAGCCGTGCCTGTGCATGTCCTGTGTATTTTCCCGTCCCCGGAAAAGGCTCCGGCTGCCATCGGCCCCCGGCACAGCAAGGGCACAGGGAGGGAGCCAGCAACCGGGCTTGACAGCTACCACCACGCGTTGATTAAGATAATCGCTTCAAATATGTTTGAATAAAACACACCTAAACTCAAAGGCCCATCTGGCTGTGCAGCAGCGTGTCGGAACAGGATCCGAGTACATCCTGACAAGACTTGGGCTCAGCGAGGTTGTGTGGATCCAGGAGGAGCAAGGGGTATTTTAATTAATTGCTCACGTAAACGTGGCTGTGAGAGGGCTCTGATGACAGCTTTTAAGAGAAGCCAGCGAGCTCTTATGTTTCCCATTTGGCTTCCTCCTTCATGGTGTTGCAATAGAGAGAGCTTTCCCTCAAAGTAGCAGGAAGGCAACGTCACAGAGGGTTAATGAATCCTTTTCTGAACGTCTTAGATATTTTTCCCTGCTGTTCAGGCTATATTTGCCCTGTCACAACAACTTTTGTGGTCTCGCTTTGCAGCAAGACATTTCCTGACGAAAGTCTCTGTGCGTCATCTGCTACTCAGGCAATCAAAACATCACCCACCAGCCCTGCACGTTACCAGAGCCGATAGGGAAATCTCTATCCCAATATTTGCTCTCCGAATTTTTAGTACTCAAACCTTAGGCTTTTCTCTGCAACTAGAAAGCTGGGAATGCCCCTCTTTTCTTTTGTTTCCCCCCATACAAATGGAAATTTGTGCAAAATGCAAGGAGCTGGTGCTTTTAAGGAAAGGGCCTGATACGGTGGAGCTCCTGCCTGCACCAGGAGGCTCTGCGCTCCACAGCCTTGCTGCAAAGCCGGCCGCATTGCTCTGAGCTGTGTCCCTTCCGTCCCCAGGTCACCACGGACCTGAGGCACCGCTGCACGGACGGCCACACCGGTACCTCCGTCTCTGCCCCGATGGTCGCCGGCATCATCGCCTTGGCTTTGGAAGCGAAGTAAGTTGAGCTTTCCGTCTGGTCTTGGGTGGGGTGTTTCCGTACTCAGTACCCAGTGATCAAAAGCAGAAAACAAAACAAACAAAAACAGGGGTTTTCTCTAGAGCTGCTGGAAATGGACCTGAGTCATTCTAAATTGCTCCTCTTTCGCAGGGTTTGATACAGCACTGTGATTTTGTGTGATTTTGTATGTTTTATTGAGCTAATTCTTCACGTGTGGTCTTTGTTGAAAACTTGTAAGATAAGTCAGGCTCTTCATCTGCTACACTGAAAGCACTGGCAGCCAGCTCTGAATAGAGTTTTATAAATACTTTGTTTAAAAAAATATGTCAGGAAATGTCTCGGAAAGTGGAAAATGCCTGCAAAAGTGATGGTTTTCACCAAATGTTTCCTTTGAGGAGAAAGGAGTGCTTTTGTGTAACATCAGAAACTCATGCAGTACGAAGGGCACAATTCTCTCTCCATTTTAAACAGGCTCTGGTGGGAAGTGAGAGCCCCAGCTCAGCCCTCTGCTTCGCCCCCGGCCTATCTCCTTCCCAGCTGCTGGCCCCGGCTGAGCTGCGGTGCCTTCCCCGCGTGTTCCTGCAGAGCATTTTCTCCTGAATGGCTCAATATTATTATTTTTAGGGAGCGGAAATAAAAATAAACCCAAGCCATGGCTCTGTTTCCCAAAGCTATGAATAAACTGTAGGTAAGTGTGGGTGGCAGAGCGCTGCAGAAGAATAATATGACTGCATTAAAGGATGGAGTTCATGGCATCCCTGCCTTCATCTGTCTTCATCAGTCTCCCCCTGTCCTCCCAGCTTCCAGCCATTTGGCTGCATTTTAAATCCCAGAGTCCAGGCTGGGTGAACACGTTTCAGGAAATGTCATTTTCATTACAAATACATTAGGGGAGTTAGATGTACTTTTTGGATTGTATGGTTGGGGCATAAAATGCAACATTAAGTACGAGGGCATGGTGCAGAGATGTTCACACTCGCACACACCATTCTGATGAGAAGGAATAAATTGAATCAAAGCTTAAGATGCTCCAGAAATGACTAAAAGAGAAACCATGGAAAAATTATCAAAAATCTCTCGGAGCTGGGGTCTTGGATGGTGTTCAAAAGCCAGTGGGGCCCTGTGCCAGCACTCATGAACACACGGTCCCGTGGTTTCACTTTGAGCTTCGTTTTTCTGATAAATGAGGGACCCTGGCTGCTTCCTGCAATATTTGTCACTGCTCCACACCACAGCCTGTATCGATGAGCTGTTGCATTCAGTCCCCAGTGCTGGGATTTGGTTCGTTCCTGATTCCTCATTCCTGATTTGCTCCGGTTACACCTTGGAGCATGAAAATATCTTGAAAATGAAAATATTTTCCCAAAATAAATCCCCATGAACATCCTCAACTGTGGGCTGACAGTTCCCTCCGGGCAGCCTGGGCTGCGCTCCCCTGGAGCGCTACAGCCAGTGCTCTCACTACAAGCCATAGCCAGGACAGACAGTGTTTTATAACAGTTTGATGATGCCAGAGCAGCTGTAGCTGATGCCAGAGCAGCTAAGGTGCTGTAAAGCTGCAGCTTCAGCCCCGCAAAGGCCCCTTGCAGCAGGGTTACCCTGCGCCCGTCTCGTTGCAGCCCCTTGCTCACCTGGAGAGATGTCCAGCACCTGCTGGTGAAGACCTCGAGGCCTGTGCACCTACGAGCGGCTGACTGGAAGACGAACGGTGCGGGGCACAAAGGTGAGGCGGGCGGGCGACCTTGGCTGAGAGAGGATATTTGCAGAACCACCTTCTTAAATTATTGTTTCAATGACCTGCAAAGCAGAAATTCAGCAATCTGCTTTGCTTGTCTTGGTGTTGTCCTCTCTCTATTGACTCACATTTGGATATGGCAGTTTTATTTGCAAGAAAGTCTGCAAAAAAGCAGAATAAAAGTCCCTAAAGCTCTGTTCACAGGAGTATTTTTTCCCAGTGACCACTCTCAGCTGGTTTTGAGCTGCACCAGCTGCATCACAGGCTGTTGAACAGCACAAGGCAGGGGCAATAAATTGCAGTTTGATAAGCTCTACAAAAGCCTGCTTGTCATCAGCTATCCAGACTGGTGGAGCTGTAACATGTGCTGTCTGGTTCATCAAGCAGCTGCTAACTGATGCTCAGAGATTTGAGACAGTGCAAGGAAGTGGCTGGAGAAGAGCTCACTGTGCGTGGCTGGCATAGCCCTGCCAGTCCGCACTGCACTGCCGAGGCATCGTGTTTTTAAGGGAGTGGGTTTCTGAGTCTTCTCTCTTTCCAGTTAGCCATCTGTATGGATTTGGTCTGGTGGATGCAGAAGCTATTGTGCTGGAAGCCAAGAAGTGGAAATCTGTCCCGCCGCAGCATGTCTGTGTGGGAAGCCTGGACAGGGTGCCCAAGTGAGTACTGGTGGCTGTGAACCCCTCCTGGCTCTGAGGCTCTGTAGCCCCTTTCAGTCAGGGTTTTGTGAAGTCATCTTTGCTGTGCAGAGACTGCCCAGGCTCAGGGATTTCTGCCTGTCTGGGCTTGAGGAGGAAACAATGCCCTTGCAAAGACTCACTGAGTTGTGACTTGCAAGTGCATCAAAATCTGTCTTTTATTGGCACAAACCTAAAACAGAGCTCCTGTGGATGCTCCCAGGAGTGGTATCTTAAGCTGGGGGACATTTGGCTCTGAATCCTGGGTCATTCAGAGCTGCCTTCCCCAGACAAGCCAGGAAACTTGCACCTGCTTTTTTGGTTGATATTTCTGGGTACTGATGTTGCTTCTGAGATAAAAGATGAAGGTTCCCTGGGGGTTGTTCTTTGTGTTCACTGACTTGCTGTGCTGCTCTGCAGGGAAGAATATAAACTCCACAGAAGATTACAAGTGTTTTTCTCCTTGGAATTTAGGAGTCAGGGTGAACAGGACAAGTCATAATAAAATCCCATGTTATTTTGGTTGAAAAAAACAAAAGTCCAGGATCCTGGGAGCTAATGTGGTGGTATTTACAGTTTTGGCTAAGAAAGCCTGCTAAGCTCTGCTCTGTGCAAGCACCTTGAAGCAGGTAGTGATTCACAGCTCCAGGTGAGCTCATGCCTCCAAGCAAGGGATATTCAGGGATTTTAAAGTCAGAATGACCCAGCTGACCTAATGTCCTGTGTCTTGATTCAGAAGTGCCCACCTGGGATCTGTGCCTACAACATGATGATGAGGGCTCTGTGGGAGATGGTTGGGCTGCAGGTGATTTATATCACCCTTCCTGTGCTCTCAGTTCCCAGGTGTGTGATCAGCAGGAAGTTTTGAGGGCTGACAGTGCGCTTTGCCCTTTTGGAAATGGCTTAGGGAGACCAGAGTATTTGCTGATGGACTGCTATGTTAACAGTGAAGCATTGAGCTGATATCTCTCTTCCCCAAAAGAGTTTTTTTTCCCTTGAAGGCACCAAAAACCATTAGCTTTTTGCAAAGACTTCTCCTTCTTCCCATTAAAGGGTAACACCTAGTCTCTTTGAATAGGGTGTCAAGTTCAGACCATTTCAAGTGTGCATCACACTGATGGTTCTTCACCAGCTAGATTAAAGGCTGAGATCAGTGCTGGAAGCAAAGGTATTTACTACTATAAGCTGTAAATCATGTATCAGACCCATCACTAAATGGGAAGGTGAGTACAGGAGAAAGGGCTGCATTGATAACTCCCTTGGCAACTCGTCCCGCACTGGGTTCAGGAGTGGTTCCCTGTGATGGGAATCCAAGCTCCTGTGAGGCCAGTGGGCAGATGTTACTCTATAGGAAAACAGATTTTCAAGGGAATCCCACTGCAGCAACCAACTCACTGATGAAAGGGGCTGCAGTGTCCCATTGGGGGCATAATTTTCTCTTGAGCCACATTAGAGCATCTGGCAAAAACAAACCTCCTGTAAGACACTACCTCATTTCTAGAGCAGATGTGATTTGCTGATCTAAAAAAAACCAATTTATTTGGAAAGAATTAAGAATGCCAGAGTAATGATTTGTAGCCAAGTTTGTTCATACAGCAGTTTGTCTGATAGAGACACTAAATGCAAACCGAGGAGAAACACTGCACTGATAATTTTAATAAACAGTGCACTTGCAGCCCATAAGGCATACATCTTGTTCAAAAGCGTTTTGTTACTATAGAGCAATTCAGCAAATTCCTGTTCTAGGACAGTGTATTGCAATAGAGGATACAATAATTTGCTGCTTTTTGCTGTGAAGCAGTAGGAAACCAGGTTTTAACAAAACAGAGCGTCTGTGGCTTGCTGATAGGAACCAGAGACGCACAGCACAGACGAGAAGCCAAAGGAAATACACTCAAATTATGTCTCATTACAGAGCCCCTCCTGCCCCTTGTTACAACTGTGTTTGTGGGAAGAATTGGAAATACAGAGAGCAGTTTAGTGTGGCTTGGATTGCTTTTTTTGGGGGAAAATATAGAAAACTTTGGCGTATTTAAGTGTGTTTACATCCTCCCTCTGTTTATCCATCAGCCTTGAGCCAAGGGGGGCGTAAAGGGCACAGATGCCCCTGTCGTCTGCACCTGCTTACACACAAAGTGAAATATGAACGGGCTCAAGCTGCTGCTATTAATGGTCAACAGTTTTCCCCTCCTCACTCCTGCTGTTCACTCACTCACCGTGTCCGCAAGGGAGGCCACCGCGGGCTGGGGAGGTGTTCCGAGTTCATCAGTTCTTGGGGCTTGAGCCCTGCAGCTACATATTTACAGCCTTGACCCCCACATGAGCCCCCTAGACCCTACTGTACCTCTGCCTTTGTTTGGGTGAGCCAAGGGCATGGCTTATTTCAGGGCTTTCACCTAGCAAGTGGGTTGCATGGAGTGAAGACTGTGTACTCCAAAGACAGTGCTGGAAAGGGCCGGGGCTAAACAGCATTTGCTCAGCAGGAGTGAAATTCCTGAACCTCCTTACTGTCCTGGTCTATTAGGGAAAGGGATATATATATATATATATAT
>VWPW01003385.1:1419-17357 GCA_013389825.1 Crypturellus undulatus | reverse complement strand
GTGTGTGTGTATATATATATATATATGTTATTTTTTCAATGAGGAGCAGATGCAGCATCTCAAGTGCTGTCCTTGCATGTGATGTTTTTGAGCGCTCCCTGGTCCTCCCAGGAATTACATCACTGTTTATAACTAATCTGATTATTTTGAATGACTAAGGCAAAATAAAGCTGAAGTATGTGCTCCCTGTCAGACTCCCAAGCTTATGTCCTAAAGTATCCCATGAGGATGTCTGGGAACAAGGGGCAGAGAGAGGCTGTCCCCGCTAATAAATCGCACGCTAGCAGCATGGCTGAGAGGCATCCCGGGCCGTGAGCCTTCTTGGCGTGGTGATATTGGTGTATTTAGTCCTGCAAAGCCCACATGCTTGAGTTGCATTTGGTCAGCCGTGTTGTGGACTGGGGTGCTGGGCTCAGTCACTGGCTTTTGGGCCCTTTAGCTTGGCTTAGATCCAGGCAAGTGCTGGGGAGAGACGGCATCAAATCATGTCTGGGATGAGCCGGACTCGGAGCAGCTCTCACCCTGTCCCCAGGTGCTGCTGCCCCAGGATGGACCCTGCCACCTCCTGCTGACACTGTGCTTGTCCCTGCCAGGTACATCCGCGCCGACCACGTGGTGCGTGCCACCACGCTCACGAGTGCCTGCGCTGACCAGTACGAGCAGCACGTGGTTTACCTGGAGCACGTCGTGGTGCGCATCACCATCGCGCACCCACGCCGGGGGGACCTGCAGATCAGCCTCATCTCCCCCGCGGGCACCAGGTCGCAGCTCCTTGCAAGGCGGTAAGAGCAGCTGCCGCGGGGCAGGGACCTCAGGCCTGCACCAGAGGGTGGGGGAAAAAAGGCAAAATGCAGTTTGGGAAGGCAGCATCCCTGGCCTGGCCTCTTCCCTCCCTCCTGCAATGCTGGGGGCTGCTGCCAGAGCACGCGTGGTGGAAACGGCCTTGTTCTCTCCGCGTTGGACTAGGGAAGCGAAACCAGTGGGGACAGCTGTGTCTCGGTTCATGAAAATTTAGGAAAGAAATGGTGGCGCTGCTTTCCCCGAGCTGAGTCAGGCCTCTGGCATCCCAATCAGTGGTCCCTCAGTAAACTGCGAGCCATGAACATAAGTGTTTATGGTGATTTGAGGGCTCCCAAGTGTTTCCTGCCTGTTGAGCAGCTGTTGGCAATGCTGCATTTTGCCGTCTTGCCTGTTGCCTTTCTCCAGGAATGAAGTTTGACTCACAGTTTATCTGTAACCAGGAGGAGCAGCAGCACTGCTTCCCCCTTTCCAATGACTCTTTTTTCTTTATTTTTTTTTTTTTTTTTTTTTTTTTGGTATGTGTGTGCAAGTCTCTTGCAAAATGGTATTTGCAGGTGCAGGAGGTGTTGGGGCTTGCAGGCCCTGACAGGCAACCGAGTCCTGTGGGAGAGCCCTGTCCCAGCGCCGCTTGTGGGGCACAGGACACGGGGGCAGAAAGGGTCCCCAGAGCACCCCATTGGCAACTCAATGTGCTGGAGCACCCCAGGTCCCTTCTTCCTTCTCTGGCTTTTGGGGGCCTGTCTCAGGCAGCCACACACTTGTCAGGGCTCGGAGCACCCCAGGGCAGACAGCGACACATGGCAGCCGTGCTGCAGCGCACCCTTTCCCATGGGAATGCTCTCCACAGCCAGGAGTCCCGGGTCCAGCTCATGCTCAAGCCAAGGCATCAAGGCCATGGAGAAATGGATCCTTTTTTTAGATATCTGCTTTTTTAAACTAAGATGTTCAGCCTAGTACTTCTGCGGGCTTCACTTTAATGTCCAGCGCGGGTGTCTGACCCCCTCACTCCCATCGCAGGGTGTTTGACCACTCTAACGAGGGCTTCAAGGGCTGGGAGTTCATGACCGTGCACTGCTGGGGGGAGAAGGCGGCGGGGGAATGGACCCTGGAGATCCACGACACGCCGTCCCAAGTGCGCAACCCCGCGGCGCAAGGTAAGGGCGGAACTTGCTTGTGTGGCCGTAACTTCTGGCTTTTATGACTCCGGTTTCTGTGAAATGTTATTGCCCAAACTTTCCTAAGCAGCTGTGTTACAGAGCCCCAGACCTTTATCAAACCACTTGCTCCGGAGGGGCTGGTGGCCTGGCTAAGCGTGGGGCCTGGAATGGGTTTTCTCCCGGCAGCAAATTTGCTGCGTCCGAGAGCAAGGTTTCCAAAATTGAAGTGTAATGAGTCAAAATGAGGGAAGCCGAGAGCTGTAATTTTTGTTTGTTTGTTTTGCTTTGCTGCTGGAACATCTGCACGGCGGGCAGGCTTGTGCAGCGTCGCGCAGGCGAGATGCCCCTTGGGCTGCAGACAGACATCCTGATCTCCCGGCTGCCACCACACTAGCAGGGGGCTTCTGTCCCTCGCCTGACCCCCTGTTTGTCACCAGCCCTGCTGTCCCCCTGGGCCCGTGGGCAAGCTCGCTAACCCCTTCCCATGCAGAGAAGCCGGGCTGGCGCCATCCGTCCCCCCCGTGCTGCCGGAAAGGGGCAGCCACCGCACGTGATGGTGCAGCGGGGCACGGAGGATCCTGCCTTGGGCTGGTGTGGGGGTGTTAAAATCCAAGTTACCATTGATAGAAAGCCAGAAAGATATTAAAAATGCCTCCCGCGCAACACCCTGGCATCGGCACATGCGGAGGTTGATTGCGCAGGAAGGTATTTCTGGGTTTTGCCTTAACCTGAATTCTTTTGAACTTGGAGTGGTGGTAGAGAAACGCCCACAGAGCTGCTTTTTCCCTGTATTTATGGTTTTTGGTTGATGCTTTTGCAAAAGGCAAAGCGCAGCCCTCCGGGGCGGCACGCGCAGAGCTCGCGACGGAGCCGCTGGGACCTTGGAGACCTTCCCAGCAAGGAAGGGGCTGCTGGGCAGGGCAGGGAGAGATGACGAGTACAGGGGAGAGCAGAGACCTGGGCAGGAAATGCTGCGCTGAGAAAAACATTTTCACCTCTGATTTAATAATTAATTATGAGACAAAAGTAATTTTGACCTAATTGGGGAAGAATCTTCCCAAGAGCTACTGTGTTGGTAGGATGCTGGATTGCTTCCTAGGGCCTTGCTTTACAGGAGCGTTGAATGTGTTTGCTCAGCAAATGCAAATTAACATATTGAATCGCTCTGTTAAAGAGTCTGCAATGTGTTTGAAGTTAAGAGGAAAAAAGGTGGGAGGGGGGAAAGGGAAAAACGGGAGGAAAATGAGGGACGAGTAGGAGGAAAGAGGGCAGATGCTCTCAGCAAGCAGCCCCCGGTTGTCACTTCAACCAGGGACCCTGCGTGCCTGGACGCTGCCGAGCCGGCTGCACGCCGGGCTCCTGCGCAAAGCGCCCGGCCGTGGCTCGGATTCCCTCCTCTCACGGTGTTTACAGCCCCGTGGGGAGGTGACATTTACAGGCACTCGGATGTTATGGTTGGGAGGCCTTCCCTTGTGAGTCTTCAGTTCTCCTCTTTCCTGGATTTCTGGCCCGTCTGCCACATCCACACGGCCAGAAAAGCTGCTCGCGCTTTTGAAAGGGCGTTTCTTTTTTCCTCCCCCTGCGCTGATACAAAAGGGGACAGTGTTCTGGGGAACTGCGCTCCGGCTGCCGTCTGGTCAGACACAGAAACGCCTTAAACACCCTTAATCCTGCTCTCATTAAAGCCTCCCTCGATAGCACTGGAAGTCAGATAACAGGCAGCGCCTCTGCTTTCTGCTGCGAGGGAATGAGGCCCCACGGAGATTTTTATCCGTTCTTTCCCGCGGGCCCTAGGGCCTCCGAGCACAGCTCGGCTTAGCCCTTCTACCCACCATGGTCTCAGCTGTGCTCTGTGTTGCTTGAGGTGACAAAATGCCCCAAAGCTTTAGAGTAAATTTGTTCTCTTTTCTGGAGCCTTATGGCCAAACCCTTCACAATTAAAACTGCCTGAGTTTTCCTGTCCAATGTTTGCAGGCTCTGTGCAGGCAACACTCACTTTAAATGCTTTAAATACTCCCTTTAAATGCTCAAGCAGGTGGATGATCCTTTCAGTCCTTTCCAAGTGTAGCCTAAAGGAACTTAGGGCACGGAGAGCCAAGGTATTTGAGTGTTTGAAATGTTAAGCCCTTCCTGGAAATGCAGGGATTAGCAGTTAAAGCTAAATGCACCGCGGGCTTGAAATAACTCGATCTCCAAAGTATTGATTGGGAATTAAGACCTATCCCCTCCTCCCAAAAAAAAAAAAAAATCCATATTGGAAGTAAGCAGCAGCGCTTTATGGAGCAGGTAGCAGAGCACCCCCTTGCTCCCCCAACACTGTGCAGGTTGGCAGAGGACCCCTGTGGCTTTATTTTAGTTTTATTTTTTTTTTGCTTTGGAGCTTTTAAAGTCAATGGTTCTCCCTATGCTTTGGGCACGAAGTATATGGTGGCAGTGTGATTTATCAGACAAGAGTTACAGCATTAAAAATTCCCTCACACATACCTTAAACTGTTGCCTCAGTTCAGACAGAGCTTGGGGGGCTAAGGAAGGCTTCTGGTTTTAAGATTTGGCTAAGCCTGGACCTGCTAGGAGGTGGCCGGTGTCCTTGTCACTCCCTGCTGCCGCTTCCCTCGTTTTACCCCAAACCGGTGCTTTGCCTGCAAATCCCCTGGGTCTCCACTGCTCCAGAGAGGAGAAAGAGGGTGGGAGCATCAGGTGGGTGCGTGGGGGGTTCTCGGGCAGGGTTCTGACCTTGTCTGTACCGCAGGGAAGCTGAAGGAGTGGAGCCTCATTTTCTACGGGACGGCCGAGCACCCCTACAACACGCTCAGCTCTCATCACTCCCGCTCGAGGATGCTCGAGATCTCCGCCTCAGAGATGGAGCCGTCAAAGGCCGCTCTCCTCCAGAGCCAGATGGAGATTGTGGAGGAGGAGGAGGAGTATGCAGGTAAGTGAGGAAGGGCTGGTGGGACTTCCCGCACCATAGGGGCTGTCAGAGGCTGGGGCAGTGCAAGGCAGGAAAAAGCCAGGGCCACCCTGGGGACAGAGAAGGAAGGTCAGTGCGACCTCCCTTCCCAGCCCTGGGAGACGGCATAAGCCTGGACACAGTGCAGCGAAATCCTGTGGCCCTGCAGGCTCTGCTGGGGCTCTGAATCCACCATTCCGGATTTCGCTGCAACTGAGCGTCCTGGTTGCTCTTCCCAGGCCTTGTTGGGCTGGGTGAGTTCACTTGGAGCGAGGCTGCGAGCAGCCAGACAGCGCGGGGCAGGAGAGCAGCCTGATCCAGCCCTCCGGCTCCCCTCCATGGGGCGTGCGGCAGGAGAAGGGAGGCTGGATCCAGGATGAGTGCTCTGGAGCACAGAGCAAACCAGCTGCCTCCGGCGCTGCCGGCCCCTGGCTGACGGAGGCACCGCGGCAAGAGCGGAAATTAGAAGCTAGGAAAAACACCGCGTTCCGGTGCTCCCACCACAAATTGGCAGTGAAGGCGTCTAGGGAGTAAAAAAAGATCCTGTGCCCGCCTCTCCTGCCGGACACGGGGAGTGAGGGAAGCTCCGGCCGGCACAGAGCCGCCTGCGGCCGCTCTGCTGGGGGCCGCCGGGGCTGGTGCTGTTACTGTTGTGGGCACCGCGGCGCCAGGCAAGCCGGGCACATGTGGCAGGGGGTGCCCTGCAAACCCAGAGTGCTTGGGGGTATCCGCGCGCTCGCCCCTGGCTACAGCGTGCCCCGGCAGCCCACCAGCCTGACCCTGCCGGGATCTGGAAACGTGCGCGGGCCTTAATCACTGCAGCTTGGCCCTGGAGACGTTGCTCATCTGTAATGGCTTCAAAGGCCCCGTTCTCCCTTCCGACGCTGCCCCCACGCGTGTTTGCCCGGGGGGAGCTGAAGGAAGGCAGCGTGGGATGTTTGCTGGGGAGGATAAAAGGAGCAGGCGAGGCGAGTGGCCCGGAGCGGGAGTGCTGCAGCGGGGCACGGGCTGCCCAGCCGGTGCAGGAGGATGCAAGGAGGTGGGAGAAGGCTCCTTGGCTCCCTGCCCTCTCCGTAGGCTGGAGAACCCGGTTTGGGGTCAAGGAGGGAAAGGGCGGCCTTGGAGACTGGGCTGGGAGCATCCTTGCAGCTGGGGCTGGCGGGTGGGCACAGGCAAACGCTCTCTACCACCCTTTTGAGCCAGAGACACTAAAACAGTCTGTTGTACCAAAACCCAAACCAAAAGAGCCTGGAAAAAACTCATTCAGCAGAAATGTTTCCTCTCTTGAAGGTCTGTGCCATCCTGAGTGCGGCGACCAGGGATGCGACGGTCCCAATGCCGACCAGTGCTTGAACTGCATCCACTACAGCCTTGGGAGTGTCAAAAGCGGCAGGTAACAGGCTCCTTTGTGTTCTTCTCTGCATGCTGCTCAAATTAAAAATTGCCCCCACATGATACATGTGCAGAAGCATTCATGGAGTCACTGATGGGCTCAGGAGCCCAAGAGAGGGGTTGCTGAGGTCCCATGTGACTTGTGAAATGCACCTTTAGGGACCTAAATGTCTTTGGCTGTCGTGGGGAAACCCTAATCTGGCTGAAGTGGTTGGTGGTAGTGTGCAGCTGGACAGAGAACTAGGTGCAGCACATTGCCTGCCTGACCAAGCACAGGGGCTCCCATCTTTCTCCGGTTCCTTCCTACAGGATGTGTGTGAGCTCGTGCCCGTCAGGCTTTTTTGGTGACAAAGGTGCGAGAAGGTGCCGGAGGTGCTACAAGGGATGTGAAAGCTGCCTCGGAAGGGGCCCGAACCAGTGCACGGCATGCAAGAGGAGCCTCTATCACCACCAGGAGATGAACTCGTGTGTGGTGCTGTGCCCGCCTGGATTTTACTCCGAGGAACGTAAGGACACTTATCACTTGTAAACAGTAGCATGAGGATATGCAAGATTTAATTCTTGTTTAAGTGATATGGATGGCAGAAATCACCTTCAGGTCTGAGTTCCGGCTTAGAAATACACCCAGACCTGGATGTGGAGGAGGAAAAGCTCTTGGTGTGCAGGGGCTGACCTGCCACCTGGGTAAAGAAACATCCCTTGGACTCTGAAGCATGTTGAGAATACAAGCTAGCCTGTTTCAGTCACATAAATATTCACTCCATCTTCTTCTGAATATTCCTGTTGTCTGAACAGGCGNAGTCACATAAATATTCACTCCATCTTCTGAATATTCTTGTTGTCTGAACAGGCACTTGGAGGTCATTTGCACTAGCAGGGTCTCGTACGGGTGGGTGGAGGACGTGCATCTCCTCCCCAAGTAGCTGCTGCTAAAACCGTGTTGGGCTGCAGCTCTGCATGTGGCTCTGTGGCTGTGATTGCAGCTTGCAAGTCTCTGTCCGGGTTTTATTCTCACTGACTCTCTGTTTTTCTGAAAGGTCACAAACGCTGTCTTAAATGTCATCAAAGCTGTAAAAAGTGTGTCGGCGAACCAGATAGATGTACTGCATGCAAAGATGGATTCAGGTAAAATATCAGTCAGGGCAAGTTTATACCTTCAGCATTTATACATGGATTTTAAATTTGGGAAACTGAGAAGCCTGCTGTGATGGGACTTCAGGGGATGAATTAGTTAAAGATCTAGATCCTATTTCAGTGGTACAACAGCTGGGACACAAAGTGCCAGAGGTTTGGGCATTTAAAGGTAGCACCCCAGTCTCTTAGCCAACAAGAACACTCTGAATTTCATTTCCTTTTCTCCAGGGCTTGCTGCTCTGACAGGTGCTGTGCTGTGGTCAAGGACAGTGATTGCTAAAATCCCAGGGGAAAGAGAGGTAGCAATTCCCTGCGGGTTGGCTTGGTGCAGCACCTGCTGAAATTGTCCTTTCACGTGGAAGTGCCCTTCCGAATTTGGTGTCCTGTGAACAGAGCAGCCCCTGGCACTTCAGTGATGTGGAGCCCTGCTGAGACCTCAGGACCCTGAAGCCCTGCATTTACCTGGAACTGCTGCTTCTCAACTTCTTGACAGTCCCTAGTGCTTTCACTGAGGTTGCTTGTAAGGCAGGAGCAAGGGCATCTAAAAAGGGTACAAGAAAGCACAGGAAACATTAGGATTGCCTGTTCTAAAGGGGCATTTCCCCTTGAGTCTCAGATGGCTCCTCCCAAGCACTCCTGACCAAATGGGACAGTGCAGGTCACGCACATTATTTTGTTTACCTAGCAGTGCCCTTAGGCTGATCCTGTAAATCCAGTAGTGTTTAGCTTTGCTCAAAGTGATAAAAGTGCCAGTGGAAGCACTTTTGAGACACAATCCATGCAATGCTTCCTTTTCATTGTTCCGTATCCTTTCAAGCTCAGCCTTTAAATCACCTCTCTCGTGTTGAGGCCCCGCAGGGGCAGCTTTGCTGAGCGTGTTCTCTCTCTGCTGTACCTGACGCTCAGAGAAGCCACATGAGGCCAGGGTCAAGAGCGCACCTAAAGCCTTCCCGACAGGCAGCCCGTGTCCTTCGGGGCACAATCCATCCCAGTTCATGTGAGCGCTGCAGAGGCTGGGCTGGAGGCAGCCTGGAGCCCCGCTACATCCCGGCACCAGGAGCCATGTGGGACAGAACAGGGAGATGACTCCAGCCCTGAGGGATGCGGCAGCCCAGCATGGGGCTGGCTGTGGGGCAGCACACAGCAGCGTCTCCATATGCATCATTTTGAGAAGGAATAAACCCAAACAGTTTAATTCCTCAAAACCAGGGGCCCTCGGAGCTACTAAAAGCCTCTTTGGAGGAGGCACAGTTGAAACAATTTCCTTTTATTCCAAAGAGCCTAATGGTGCAGCAGGCCTGTGGGAGAGCTGGGCTGGCTGCCCGTGTAGCAAAATAATTATATTTCCTCTTACATTTAATTAAAGAACCTGCAGCAGTTCCTTCAGCCCCAGACAGAACTTTAATCTCCTTGGTAGCGTGGGGCTTTCAGACGCCTCCTGCTCCGGCGGGAGGCAGAGGCAGCCCCGCTCTGAGTCTTCCCCTTTGCTTCACGGTTGGTTGTGGCTGTGGATGGTTGTGGCACAGAGCCTGCGGCCGGGAGCCCTGGTCTGAGCCAGAGCAGAGCAGGGAACCGAGGGAGCAGACAAGGGACAATGTCCCTGATGGCTGCACCTCTAAAGCGTGCAGGGGTTGCGGGCCCCAGCACCAGAGCGCATCATCCATAGCACTGCCAGCTGCAGCACGTTGCGTCAAAATTCTCCTGTATTTATCCTGTATCGGTAGCTCTGAGTGCAAACACCCTCTTTGCTTTCCCGACAGCCTGGTGGGAGAGAGCTGCGTGCCCGAGTGCCAGCCTGCCAGCTACCTCAGCAGGGAGCCCCGGCGCTGTGAGAGCTGCCCCGCCAGCTGCCCGACCTGTGCAGGTTCGTGCTCTGCCCACGGCATCCTCTGTGACCCCCTTGTGTTCGTGGGCACCAGGTTTGCCAACACATGCACACAGGTACTGCCGCAATGATTGCAGCCACCACGGAGAGCCCCAGGGTCTTTGGACGCATGTGACAACCTGGGACACGGCAGGATGTCTTCCCCAAGGGTCAAGACAGCCCATGTGAGGGGCAGGAGGGGCAACCCCTGCAGCTCTGCAGCATGTCCTGCTCAGCGGGGCTTTGCCCTGGGTGCCTATTTATGCTTTTGTCCCAGTTAATAACCTTGCCTGGAGGGAGAAGACTGGCAGAGATCTGGGGAGGATGATTAGAGCATGCTGCTATCCTTTCTCTTCCACATGCTGCCAGGTGGTGGGAATATATACAAATTGGAAAGGTTTTGAGGGGGTTTTAACATTTTTATTGGAGCCATTCTTTATTTCTGCATCTGTCTGAACTTTAATAAGGTTGAGGGGGGGCTATAAAACCCACTCAGAGTGATTATTAGATGGCTGTCCAGCATATAAAAATGCCAGGCATTTAATGTGCACTATGCCCAGCTGCTGCCCAGCCAGGCGCCTTGGCAGGAGGTGGAGAGCTGCCACTCGCCTCCCTGCTGGGCCTGGGAGCAGTGTCTGTCCTCCCTGTCCTCCCAGGATCTCCCCTGGAAAAAGGCATGGGAGCCTCCGAGCTCTGTGGAGCAGCAGTGTCGACACAAAACAGTGGAGCTGGAGCTGGTGTTGGGCTTGTTTCTGGCCTGAGTAATGAAGGAAACCACTCCACCATGCAGACCTACTCATGTCCCTGCCCGGCCTTTTGGCTGCTGTGGGGGCAGGGAGGAGAGCCCTACATTGCTCTCACTGTCACCCAGGGGTGCCATCGGTGCCTGTGAGTGCTGTCTGGCACCAGACAAAGTGCCNGTCTGTCCTCCCTGTCCTCCCAGGATCTCCCCTGGAAAAAGGCATGGGAGCCTGCGAGCTCTGTGGAGCAGCAGTGTCGACACAAAACAGTGGAGCTGGAGCTGGTGTTGGGCTTGTTTCTGGCCTGAGTAATGAAGGAAACCACTCCATCCAGACCCACTCATGTCCCTGCCGGCCTTTTGGCTGCTGTGGGGGCAGCGAGGAGAGCTCTACATTGCTCTTGTGTCACTACTGTCACCCAGGGGTGCTATCGGTGCCTGTGAGTGCTGCCTGGCACCAGCCAAAGTGCCCCCTGCACACATATCACAACCTCAGCAACGTCCTTCCAGTTATTCCCCTTTACAGATCCTTCTGCTTAGAAATATCTTTGCCTTCACCCACTGCTGTCACTGTGTTCCTATAGGAGCTTTTCTGCACAGTGCTGACTTCCATCCCATTCGGAAGCTGCTCAGTATTCCCTTTGCATTTTGTCTTCCTCGCTTTTTGAGTGTCCAGCTATTTTCCATTGTTAATGTTTGCATCTGCCCTCAAAATCATCGCAGATCTGATGATAATATGATCTCCAGCCACTTCTTGCTCAGTCGTGTGAATCTCGTTTTTCATACGTGGCTGGATAGCACCAACTCCAAAATATTCATTGATCTTGCTGACAACTGTGGAACTGAACTGACTTTTAATTCCTTAAGAAAATGACTCCCCTTCTAATTCTTATTCCAGTCAGTGTAAATGTACCTCACTGCGTTTATTTTTCTAGCCTTTTCTCTCCTTTTCCTGCACAAACGCTTCTGCACCGCGGAGCAGGGAAGGCCTCTCCTAATGCCGCTTTAATCGCTGCGGTTTGTTGCCCAGCTGTAACGCGGTGTCACAACGAGGCGTTCCCATTGCTCCTGGCTCCTTTCCGGCGCATTTACTGCTTCCATTGCTCATCCCTCTTCCCTGCATGTGCAGCCATGGCATCACCCTGGGAAGGGCGTTATGGGCAAGAGCAAAACCCGCGCAAGTTTTGGAGATGCTCCAATCCCCCGGAGAGGTCTGCGCGCTCCCAAATGCCGGTCCCTTCCCGGGAGCCATTGCCATGTCACCATGTCCCTTCCCAGGCTGGGGCTGGGATGCAGGGAGGGCATCTCATCCCAGGCTGGGATGCTGGGACGGCACTCGCGTACCGTGGTGATTGTCCCCCACCTGCCTCATGCCCTTCTCTGCTGTCCCCGCAGAGCCGGGCGAGCTGGACTGCGCCGCGTGCGCCCGCGAGGCCCCCGTGCCAGAGTGGCGCTGCGTCCCCACCTGCCCCGAGGGCTTCTACCCCGGCCAGAGCCACGGGCTGCCCCACAAGGTCTGCAAGAGGTATGGAACAAGCACAGCGGGCAGCGCGGCCGTGCTCGTGACACTCCGGTGGCATCGCCACCACCCCGGCGCTATCTACCAGGACAGGCAGTAACGGAAAGAGGCGGGACGGGCTCCTCTCCCGCGTGGATTTAGGAGGTGCAAAGTTGCACTCTCCCCCGCAGGAGCTGCTCAGGGATAAGTCCCGTTCCCGGGGAATTTGGAGGAGATGTGGGAGGAACACCAGTGTTTACACAAATATCCCAGCCTTCAATCTAGCGCCTGGAGGCACCTCAGACGGGAGCTACCTGCTCCGTTTGCCCCCGGGCGCTGGGTAAGCAGCACTCAGCCCATCCCTGTGCGGAGGCTGCGCGGCCAACGCAGAGAGGGACTATTTTCCCCTGCTCCCGGGTGTTGTAACTGTAAGCGGAGAGTGGGAGTCGAGTCAGCCTCGTGAAAGCAGAGGATGAAAGGGCACTCTGAACATGTGTCTCGCGGGGTGGTAACAACTCCAGGCCAGTTCCTGCCTGCTGGAAGGTTTTCCCAGCACACCTGACCTGTGCTGGCTCTCCAGCAAGGAGCAACCAGTGGCTGGGATTTTTCTCTCCAAGTTGGGGGTCCCATGTCCCCATTGCAGCCCCTTGTTTTCAAAAGGGGATGGCAGGGGGAAAACATGCATGTTTAACCAGGCTCCAGGCGTGGCAGCAGGAGAACAGTTTGGGGGTTATGGCTGTGGTCACTAGGGGCTAAGTTGGGACCCACTGAACCTGTTTTTCCCAGGACAGCAGTAACTTTTGCAGCTCGAGGCTTCCTGTTTTCCACAGTGCCCGTTTGCTCTAGGTTTGACCGTGCCTGCAGCCCCCTTTCTGGGTTATCAGGGGTGGCTGAGGCCAGGGGCTCAGGCTGGTTCAGAACAACACGGGTTTATTTCTCCAGGTGCGATGACCACTGCTTGGCGTGCAAAGGGTCTGCCGGGAACTGCATCAAGTGCAAGGAGGGTTTCAGCCTCCTCAGTGGCTCCTGCGTGACAAACGAGACCTGCACCAACGGTAAGGAGCGAGGGGATAACCCCACGCGCTGCGGTCCTTCCCCACCTGCAAAAATGAGGGTTTCTGGGGATTCCCGCCGCAGCCTAAAGCTACAGGGCGGACTCCATCCATGGCCTCCGGGCAGAGATGTTGAATATCAGATGCATGAAAGTGTTTGCATTTCATTACATTTCAGCCTTGGGGCTAATTCTCCCACTCACTGCAAAGTTTCTTTGTCCCTTCATTAAAGCCATGTGAAGGAGGCCCTTTAAAAAGCGCCTTCTTTTCAGTTCTCTCTCTTTGGATTTGCGCTGCCTGTTACGTGCAATGTTTGTTTACTTAAAATGTTAATCTGCTCTCATTTTCTCTTGTTCCTTGCCTCGGCCTCTCAGCTGACAAGACTTTCTGTGAGATGGTGAAATCAAACAAGCTCTGTGAAAAGAAGCTGTTTGTGCAGTTCTGCTGTCAGACGTGTCTTATGGCTGGGTAAAGTTCAGCAGCTGCATCCAGGACTTCCAACTGCCAGCCCATTTTTGCCAAATGTTTAGGACAAAAGTTTATTTTTTCAGCTTTGGGAGAGTTTACATGGTGCTGTCAAGCATTCGCTTGTAAGTTTGATAGCTTTAATATCACTGTTGGTGTGTTTCTATAGCGATACATTCAGTACAGAGTGGATTGTACCCTGAAAGATTAAGTCCTAAAAGGTACCAAGCAAGCGGTGATATTAACACTCTCAAACACTCCTCGTGAGTAGGGACCAAGACGCGATCCACGCACCCAAGCTCGGTCCTTGGCAGAAATCCTGCTGATTTACCTGTTCCAAGAGGCTGGCAGGAGCCCACGCTGCGAAGGACTGAAGACGTCGCACGTCCGCGGAGGAAGAGCCCCTCTGGCTCCGCTCTCGGTAGCCTTTTCCGATACAAATCCGCATTGCAACCAGCCAGCGCCGTGCCCTGTGCATACGCAAAACGATGAATTGGGCAGTGTGCCAGAAGCCACCTCTGGCCCCCCTTTTCGGATTCACTCACTAGCTGTTTCTTTCCAGCAGGGCAATAACTGGAGGTTTGAGGACCAAAGCGAGAGCTGATCTGGGTGACTTTGCAGGGATTTGGGTGACTTCGCAGGCTCGTTAGCCCAGCGAGGCCATTGGGGCTTTGCTCGGTGTGCAAGTGTGCGGAGCAAAACTCCGGTGCCCGCGGAGTCCTGCGGGGTTTCCCCATCATCTCTCCCAGCCTTTTGCATTACGATCTTTCCCATATTTTTGCTGGGATACCCACCTCTCTCAGAAAATGCGCCCATTCACAGCAGTGATTTTTCTTGACACTGATCTTGTTCCAAAAGCAGATATTCCAGAGATCCAGCCAGGAAACTCTAAATTCTACAAAACCCTCCCAAAAAACAAACTTTTTCATGCTCTGTCTTAATAATACGTCATGTGGTGTTTATATAATTGTGTTTAAAATATCCTTGACTATGTTGTTTTACAGATTTTTTTTTAAAAAATAACTTATACAGTCCTTGTTTTTTCTCCGTAGATTATTTTTTGTATAGGGAGTGGGGAATCTTTAGTGTGTTACATCCTTCTCTCTGCAGCCTCTCTCCAACCTTACCGAGATGCTCTTTTCATGAGACATATGTAAACAATTACTTCCTATGCTGCATGTTCTGATTTTCATTGTTAATAGTTTTACCAAGCTAAACCTTTTGCCAATGAAATTCGCAGTTCAGACTGTGGCCAGTTCCTTACGGAGCTGGGATGATCCCTGCTTGGTTTTGGTTGTGACATTCTGCACCGTGGGAGCTCAGACCACTGTGCAAGGAGAAGATAAAGTTGCCATCGGGCCCAACGCGAGTGGCCCCAGACCAAGCAAAGACGGAGCTTTGGGGAACTGACCTTTAAGTTAATAAACTATCGATCCCCCCCGAGAAATGAATCTGTGCTTTTTTTTTCCAAATTCAGTGTCGCTGCCATCCTGACCAGAGGCAGGTGAGGACCTTTATTTTATCTTTATTTTGCTGGTCAAGGATGCTGCCCTATGTCCTTGGTCAGCCCAGAGCGTCTGTGGGCAATGTTGCTTATGAACTGCCTGTGCCAAAACCTCATATTTATTCTTGTAAAGATTTTTACCTTCAAATGGACATCTCCAATGTCCCCCCTAGTCACAGAGCTCCAGGGCCCTTAATCAGAAATGACCCTATTATTGCTTTGCTATTAGTACTGATTTGGCATTATCACCCTGCCACGTCCCTGGTCCCATCTCAGAGCTGGGGCCCTCGGGGACCATCCGCTCGCTGGTGAAGTCCAGGGGCTGCTGTGCCGGGGGCAGAGGGAGCTCTGGAGCCTTTGGGGCTTGTGGAGGTTCTGCAGCGTTCAGTGGGACACAAGGTGCCGGTGAAGAAATAAAATAAACGAACCCTCCCACCGGGGACGGTGCTGTGAGCTGTGCTGCTGTGAGCTCCCTATCTCCCAGCTCTTCACATTTATCAGAGGGTAAGTGTGAATTAATCAGCTGCTTATCACATATTCTCCTTCCTTCTGTTGCTCCAGCATGGCCTTCTGGTCTCGGGCCAAACCAGAGGTCAGAAGCGGGGTGAAACGTTCCTGGCTTCTGTCGCTCGGCCTGTGAAATAAAGAGCTTTCAATTCCCTTGCTGTGTCACGCAGCCCGGAATGGAGCTGCCGATGAGGAGTCTGTGGCAGCTTTGACTCTCTGCTCTGCCTCACAGTGGCTGCCTCTAAATACTGCTCAGGGGTATATTTAGATGTACCGAAATGCTAAAAAAAAAAAGATATGTTTACCCTCGCATCGTTGGCAGAACTTAAAATACACCCTGGTGAAGCAATGCAGTTTAGGAGGACGGCTCCCCAGCAGCTCAGCTTTAGCCCTCGCGAAGTCCCGTCTGCGATGGATGGTGCCAATTCTGCACAGTTTGGCTCCTGCAAGAAAACCAGTTTCCAGCGTTTCCCAGGACACTATCTAACTCCCTCAGAAATCATTCTGGGAAAGTAATAAAATGCAGATTATTTATCCAAGCTGTTGCGGCGCTTGCTCGGAGCTATTAAAGCCCCTCTGACACCGCTGTGCTCAAAGGATCGCAGCAGCTGCCTCCTCGAGATAAACGTGCGTTTAGCCCTTCTATTAAAACACATTTCTCTCTTGTCTCCTGGCACCAGTGCCCAACCTATAGTAGCTGCTATAAAAACTTCTTGGCCTTTAGCCTGACTCCCCGCTTGCTGCGGGCTGCCAGGGCGCATCCGCAGCCCTCTGCAGCGCCGGAGCTCGCAGGTGGGGGACACTGGTCGCAAAAAACCTTTGCTTTGGCTTCCGAAACGCCTCAAAACGCCCCAAAACGCCTCAAAACGCCCCGAACG
>VWPW01003384.1:0-25634 GCA_013389825.1 Crypturellus undulatus | reverse complement strand
TTCCCCCCTTTTCCCCTCTTTCCCACCCAAAAAACCACGCAGAAAGTGGCGGACCACGTGCCCGCGGCGCGCGGATCCCCCCGGGGCTGCAGAAACGGCCCCAAAGTGAGGAAAACAGAGCCCAAAATTCCCGATTCCAGCGTGAAAACAGAGCCCAAAATTCCCGATTCCAGCGTGCTCTTCCCGAATCTGCGGCAGGTCCTTCTACAGGGCCTAGTTGCACTTCCAGGTTTGAGGATGCTTCCCTGGGGAAGTTGCTTTCTTTCTTGTATTTTTATTATTATTATTTTATTAATATTTTTATTATATTTTAAGCCCGCTTGCTTTTCTTTTTTGAAGAAAACACCCAATATCGGGACTTTGTTTGAAGCTGACAAATTTGGTGCGAGTTGAAACGCTGTTTCCCTCCGTGACGCGGGAAAGTGCCTTTAAAATAGCGCTTAAAAGTGTGGGAGGGGAAGCCGGAGTCACGTTGGTAACGGCCTTTGCTGCACGTAGGATGCTCCGTGATACATAAATTAATATAAAGTTTATTGGATGCCCCTTGTTGTGCCAAAACGTGGGGTCTTCGTGGATCACTAGGTGTTTCAGGAGCAAAAGGAAGTTATTTTGTTGCGCTGAATTAACCTGCTTAACCCAGGGCTAAAATAGGATTCAAAAATTAATGTTAATTAATGATACCAGATCGTGCACAATTATTAGGGCTTAGGGTGGTGGTTTTGGTATATAAGGGAAGCACTAACTGATGGAGAGGTTTTTTTCCCATGTAAAATGAATGGGTTTTTTTCCCATGTAAAATGAATATTTGAGTCTCAGCCACCCAAATTACCTGTTCGTGCTCTTTCCTCCCGGTGTGATCAGGGTTTTCCTGGGCATTTTATTAGCCGAGCTGTCAGCACTGACCTCGCAGGTCCTATATGTGTGTTTATAATGAGAGTGATGCTATTTCTCCGTGTTGGGGGCACTATACGGAGCTGTAAAAGCGCCGCTCTTGGGATGCTCAAGTTTCTTTTGTAGATATCCCCCTTTTGCAGCGTTTGAAACGTGAAACTGTTGCACATCGCTCAAAAAGAGGTAGTTCTGTGACTTTGGACCCCAAATAACTGCGATTCTGGTTTAAATGAAGTGCAATCCAGGTGCTCAGCGCCTCCGCGTTGTGGTTTAGGCGCCGCGATGCACGTTAAACTGATGAGTGGATTAATGTCCTCTCCGAAGGTGACGGAGTTGGTGCTCGATAACTGCCGCTCCAGCAACGGCGAGATAGAAGGTCTCAACGATTCGTTCAAAGAGCTGGAATTTCTGAGCATGGCCAGCGTGGAGCTGACGTCGCTGGCCAAACTTCCTACGCTGAGCAAGCTGCGAAAGGTACGGCGCGAAACGGTGCCACGCACCCAGGGAAACGGTCGTGGGCATCTCGGTATTTCCCATTTAATTTGCTGGAAATGTTCAGGGAGCCTGGGAAATGATGCCAATCTGCGAGGAGTTTTGGGGAGAAGTAAAGTTGTTTTGGGCATCTCGAGTTAATTACGTCTGAATTACTGTGGTTAGCAACTCACAGAACGCTTGTTCTGTTAAAAATGCAAAGGTTGGTCATGTCTTTATGCTAAAGGTTGATAAAGGTTGAAAGGTTTTTTTCCTTTGGACACTGAAGTTTATTCGCACTTTGCTGACAAAACAATGGCCCACAGTGAATTCTGGTCTTATGTATTCAACTAAACAGGAGTTTAGATGTCAGAAAACATGAGAATTATGAAATATTCCTTCGAGTTTCATAGTAAATTTAAAGGAACTTCCTGACTGTGAAGGTGCCCATTAACACAACTAATGTGTGCTGACTTTGGGACTGTTGAACTTTGTTGCTAACTGCAGAGTTAAAGGGGAGAATACTGAAAAATGAAGTGGTCTGAATGTGATAGCAAGGATGTAATCGTTTAACTACATAATTCTTTCTGTATGATAGCTGGAATTGAGCGACAACATAATTTCTGGAGGCCTGGAGGTCCTTGCAGAAAGATGTCCAAATCTCACATATCTAAATCTAAGTGGCAACAAAATCAAAGATCTTGGCACTGTGGAAGCTCTTGTAAGTATGAGGTGACAGCACTAACTGGAAATGTAAATCTAATAAATATTTTTCATAAGAATGAATAGATTTTTGCAGTAGGGGTACAGGCATTGCTGCCAGGGCTGTGCATAAGATGTCTTTAGGAGTTGGATAGAAGGTTGTGTGGTGTAAGCTAATGTTATACAAGGAATGAGCAGATACAAAGATAAAATGTCCTATGTGTTTTAGCTGCTTATATCCCTTTTCAGCACAATCGAAAACACAAAAAAATCAAGTTTTGCTTCTTGTCCATACTCTGTATTTTCTCTCTCGACAGTTCAGGAAAAATTGATTATGTGGTATGTTAGGTTTGTCAGTGTTCCAGTTAGTTCTGACTCAATTAACTCAAGCTCGTGGTTATTAGAGACACCACTTGTAAATGCCCCATTGTAAAATTCTTCCTGCATTAGTAACGGGATGTACTGAATAAGGCATTTTTGAACTTCTGTTTTGTCTTTGATTGGAAAACTGGCCCAGTTTTGTATCGCTGATCCTCTGTGTTCACTGGTTAAAGTATAATTTGTCTAATAAGCAACTGCTTAAGCTTTTATTAAACTGCAAAGTGATGAGGATGGGTGTATGGGGCGGTTGTTTAGGAGCCTGCCTGGAAAGCACTAGGATAGGTTATTCCTCGCTGGAGAAGGAAGCTGCTAATATCTGCCATTACCAGGTCTGGGTTTGCACTCAGCTAAATGGTCTTTTTTAGGACTTTTTAGTCTGCTTATTTTTAGGTCTGCTCATAGATGCTCCCTATCTGCTTTCACAGCAGGGAAGAGCAAGTAAAGTTGTTATAATGCTCTATGGGGGAAACACTTTTACTACGTCTTGGGTGCCTGCGAGGGTGTGCATGTGAGGTTTTATGCAAAACCTAGAAAGGTAAGAATGGGCGATTGCCTAGCTTTTATTATTTGAAAAGCAAANTTAGTCTGCTTATTTTTAGGTCTGCTCATAGATGCTCCCTATCTGCTTTCACAGCAGGGAAGAGCAAGTAAAGTTGTTATAATGCTCTATGGGGGAAACACTTTTACTACGTCTTGGGTGCCTGCGAGGGTGTGCATGTGAGGTTTTCTGTTTTATGCAAAACCTAAAAAGGTAAGAATGGGCGACTGCCTAGCTTTTATTATTTGAAAAGCAAATTTTGGAGAACTGCTGTCCTTCAGAATGTCTCCTGCTTGCTCCTGATGAGATGCCTGTCATTAAATGTGTCCAGCCGTGTACTGAAAGGGCTGGAGTTAAGTTTTTATGCAAAGCAGAGCAGGCGCGTGCGCTACACAGCGCGTGCACGATGCTTCCGGGGCACCACACGATTGCGTCAACAAGAAGGGGAGAAAAAACTTTCTATCTGTTTTCAGCAAAATCTTAAAAACTTGAAGAGCCTTGACCTGTTCAACTGTGAGATTACAAACCTCGAGGACTACAGAGACAGCATTTTTGAGCTGCTGCAGCAAATCACCTACCTAGATGGATTTGATCAGGAAGATAATGAGGCACCGGACTCTGAAGATGATGAGGGTAACTTCCTGAAATAAACTGTAGCTAGAAATAGTATCGTGTAATACAGATGGCCTAGAGCAGCTCCTTGAATGCGCTAGCACAGTATTGTGCTCCTATTTTTTGAAGCGCAGCCTTCTTGAACGCGTCCACTGTTGAAATAACTGTAATACAGTAGGAGAACCCCAGTTGAGTGTTCTTACAGAAGCCTTTTAGGTGTAAGGAAATGAGAAGGTATTCTTACAAAGATGTAAATATTCTGCAAGAGAGTTACTGCCACTAGTAGAACACTTGCCCCTACTGAATGATATGAAGCAAGGGGGCACCCCTCACTGCTCCACAGGAAAACTATAACTTGTTTTTTGCCTATGGAAAACGTTACCAACTAGATTTGGGTTGGATCTGGGAGTTGTTATATGCTCCAGATAGAAATAAAATAAAAGGTAGTCTCCTCTGATTGTAGGTTTTTTAGAGTTCTGAAAAGTGATTAAAAACTGGACGGCCATAGCATGTTGGGCTGATTTTGCCTTTAAAAGTTTTAGGTTTTAATTCGGCCTCCTCTCTGCTGAGGGCCTTCAGGTCCCTTGTAGGAGTTAACCCAAGTAATCGCTTTGGGTGTTGAGAACTTTGCCTAAAGCCTCTCTTCAGGGGGGAAAAATGATAAAAGTTAACTATTAAAATCCTGCTTGTTTCCTTTGTATTGTCTACATGAAAAACTCTTTTAGAGAAACTGTCTTAATTAGCTTAAGTTAGCATTTGAAAACTTGCATGAGGAGGACCTTAAACCTTTAGCGTGTATGTAATGGGAGCGTCTGTTCTTACATTCAGAAGGTGATGAAGATGACGACAACGAAGATGAGGGTGAAGCTGGTCCACCAGGAGAGTATGAAGAGGAGGATGATGAAGATGATGGAGGTTCAGATTTGGGGGAAGGTGAAGAGGAGGAGGAAGTTGGTCTTTCCTATCTGATGAAAGAGGGGATCCAGGTAAAGTTGGTCAATTCTGCTGAATCCAAGAAATGAAGAGAAACTGCCTACAGAGCTGTGTTTTAACTTAAACATACAAACACTGAGCATTATCAATCCTGTGTATGTGTAGGACATATATACAAGATACGTACACAAAGGGATGTTTTAGGGAGGCCTTCACTATTCTTGAAATATAAAACACTGGCTTGAACATGAGTGATGGCTTTGAACGATGGAGATGCTTCTGGCCAACTTCCAAGATATGATTCATTTCTGTCCCACTCTTAAATATTGCAGCATGCTTAGGCTCTTTTCTCTATAAGCAAACAAGGCAGTGTTCCGCCCCCCAACATTTTGAAACTGTGCACTGTTACAAATTAATCTGTCAGAATTAAACATTTTGTAGACTATCTTTTGGAAAAGAGAAGAAAATACCTTGGTCAGGGGAAAGAAGAGAAAGAAGTAGCAGCAAGTTGTGAATGGATTCTTATAGAAATAAACTAGTCGTGCTTAAATTATTATTGCACGGAGAGAATCTAGGAGTCCTGATCTTAGTCCTCTCCATTTGACAACTGGAAAGGTTTATAATAAGAGAGGTTTATAATAAGACAGTGCAAGGGGTGGATTTTGTGTGTCATTCTCTTCAGAAGCAGCCCTGGTGTTTCACTTCTGAAAATAAAGTGGCCATCGCTCTCATTACTGTAATTCTTGATAAGAGCTTACTTCGTTATCAGCTGAATTCCACATGAATGTGCAAAAACCCTACCACTGTTTTGTGTTCCTCGTTTTGTTTTGTCCACCAGTTCTTTTAACTAGTGCTTGTTTGGGTGCCTGTCGTCTATAGGTTCACGAGCAGCTATAGCTGCCTTACTGGTCTGAGGAGGTAATGGCTGGAACCAAATTTATGCAGCTAAAACTAAATCAGTTTTGAAGCTATGACTTTAAGTGGAGTACGTGACTAGGGGAAGGTAGCAGAAATTAAAGTTTAGGGTCTTTAGTAGTATGTCCTGTGTGTTAGAAGGCTATGAATTGCAGAATTCAGCTGTGACCATTTTTTTAAAGGTGTTTAAAACCATGGCACTTCTGATGATGGTGCAGCAAAAGCTGATACGAAGTTTGTAAGGAACAGATGGTGGTCAAGGTGAAGGGAACGTGCTTGAGTGAGTTCTAGTCCGCTGACTTTCTCCTGCGTTTTGGGAAGTGAAATCATGTACCCTTCTCATTGCCCTGGATTATTTTAGTTCCCATGTTGGAACTATGGATGGATGCCAGATAGAAACATGAAAGCATTAACGATTGCATTTAGTACGCTGAGTGTAAAAGTGGGGTTTTAAACTTCTACTCAGGATCAGCATTTAAGCAAAACTTAGTATGCTACAATTTTTAAAATAATTGCACATTTTTGTAAAGGATGAAGATGACGATGACGACTATGTTGAAGAAGGAGGTGACGAGGAGGAAGAAGGTAAGCTCTCTGCTCCGTATTATAGTTGTGGCTAAAACAATTGATTCTTGATCACTGCCTAGATGATTTGTCTTGGGAGGTATGTTAAGTACTTTAGAAGGGTTTTAAGCAAGAATTCAAGTCAAGCAGGTAATGAAGTAACTGTGGTATTTGGTATTTTTGTCTACTTGCTGGTAAAATTAAAAATACGGAAGAAATGACAGCTCTCCCAAGTCTTTTGTTGAAACAGTTTTCTAAGATGAAAGAAACTGGATCGTCTACACAGGCAGAAATGTTAATTCACCAACGTGGAGAGGAAAGGCACTCCTCTGTGTACTTTTCCATTATAATTTACATATATTTAAAACGCCTTATTTAATACAGCAGAGGCTGAATGTGGCTTCTCCAGTAAGGGAATAATGGATAATGAAGATGATGGTTTATCTTGTTTTAGGGGGTATCGTGTATTAAATATGTAAACCTGGTGTGGAAATGGTGGTGTTCTTGGAGGTTGATAGTTTTTCCTTGATAATTTTCAGAATATAAAGTTCTCTTTGCACACAAAAGTGGGTTACTTGAGTATTTGTTCCCCCATACAGCAAATTCTTCATCTTTTTGTGGTTAAGAGAGGTGCAATAAAATGAACAGGTCAAACGTTAGGTTTGAAGTTCCTAGTCTGTTCTGAATCACCAGAACAAAAGTTACTCTTGGTAGAAAGTTTATTGTTGCTTTTTAGGCCACTGTCAATGAGCTTGTCTAATGGTTAGGAACTCTGTCCTAATCTTAAAGCTATTTATAGCAGCAAAGCTTTGAGTTGTGGGGCGGTCATTCTGCCTATTTCCACACTTGTATAAACTAAGCAAATTCAAGAATTTCTAGGAATTCTCACTAGATTAGTAAGCTCTCTGATCTGGGTGCTTGGCTTAATGGAGTAGGTTTTGGAGATTTTTTTCTTGCACTTGAAAACTGCAGTTTTAAACTGGTGATGTGGATTCTTCACCCTTACAAATACAGTATACAAATCCATTAAGACAACAAAGGCAATCAGGATGGCTAATTAGCCAGGAAATGACTGCTGGAAAATAAATTACTATATTTGGCCAAATTGCAATTCATGGTTTTGCCACAAGAGTGCATAGTCCCCTGACTGGATTAGGTATATTTCTAGGAATAAGGTGAATTTTTTTTATGCAAGATGCTTAGAGTAGCTTTTTAGTTGGGGAGGGAATGGACTATATTTACTTTGGTTGTTGCAGAAACTTATATTGCGAGTTTGGGGATTCTAAAAACTAAAGAAAACACAAAAACATCATTTTAATTCTGCAATCTGTTAAATCGTAGCACACATAGCATTAAATTCAGAAGCACTTATTCATAAATGCACTTCATGTTGGTAATTCCTGTATGGAATGTCACATGCTTAGTGTGTATTTAGTTTAATATGATCTGCATGAATTATTCACAGTAATGTAAACTGATCTTTTTTTTGAGAGTCATAAGTCACACAGACATGTTAGTGCTGAACGTAGTAACAAAAAGTATGGAGAAATCTTATTTGTGTTTTTACTTTCTGTTCAGACATCCAATGTTAAGATATTTCAATGAGCTGTATGCATATCTCCTTTCCTTAGCAGAGGGTATTCGAGGGGAGAAGAGGAAACGAGACCCTGAAGATGAAGGCGAGGAAGAGGATGATTAATTCGTTAGAGACACGAGTAGGACCAGACTCTTAAGTTACAGAATACGCAATAGTGATTATGCAGATCTGTATGTCTCCATGTACCATAGATGTCCCTACAGAAGATACGTTAACTTTTTATAGGAAAAGTGTGGTTTTACTATTCTTGCCCTTTTTATCATTCCAAATAAGATATAATAGCCTGTTAGTGAACCTATGTGTAGAAAACAGTTTCCAACCCTATAATCACTGAAGCCATTGTCACATTTTCCCCTAGAATTTTATTTGGAGCTCTTTAATTTTATACAAGCTTGCTGTGCTGGTCATCATTAGCCTGGAGTTAAAACATTCATTTTACATTGGTTTAGTATTGTGGATTTCTTTCAAGATTCTAAAGTTTTTATACGGAAAAAGCTAAAGTCAGAAATGCTATATGACCAACTCAAGGCTGCCTCAGATGAGAAGTTTGACGATAGTCTGAGTTTACCAGGGATTCCATTTGAAATCAACAACTAGATTAGATCTTTATTTCAGCTTTGAAGAATGTGATTTCTGTATTTTTTTTTTTGTCTTCCCTCCCATTTTGTGTGGTACATTGCAAAGCTTAAGCAGGTTTCAAAACACTTTTTTTTCCTGCATGTTCAGAAGTTCAGTGTTTGCTAGAGCATTCACTAGACACCTTCAAGAATGTATCTTGGCAAATTGAAAGGGTCATAATCCTTAAACTTTTCTCCAAAATACAGAGTCATTGCAGGTATTAACTGTTAAAAACTATGGATTATTTACTATTTTGTTAAAAGTCTTTGTTCAGCTTTCACTCACCTAGCTCCTATGTCATCATTTCAGTAATTCTGCAGCCATTGTGGTGTTTGGCTATATGCATTTCTAATGCAAAAATTAACGGGTAACTCCTTCAAGCACACTTTTCCAAACAAAAAAAATCCCCCTTTTGTAGAATCATTGAAGGGGAAAAGATAACTTTAAGTTGGGTCTTTCTTTGCAGCTCTCCTTTTGAACTTTTAAAATCTGCTCGTAGGTAAAACATTCAAGTTCATGTATAATACTAATAAATAGTTTAGGGGCTTTTTTATATTGAAGGGCTGCAGAAACTTGTTTGGTTACGTACAGCTGGTGGTGAGTACAGGAAACATTCGGACAAGCTTTTTTCTAGCAGCCACCAACCAACAGCTCTTAATTCTGCCCCAGTGGATCCACGTGTTCCATTTGAGCTGCTGCAAAACAAGTTCCAGCGTAGAGCATTCCTCTTTCAGTCATGATTTGGATTGAAAACAGTAGTGTTGATTAAAAGCTAATCTACATTGTTTCACGTAGGTACTGAACCAAATATCACACACAGCTTTATTCAAGAGACTTATTTTTTATCTGTCTTGGCTGACAATAGCTGTCATTAAACTGGGGGGGAGACACCAAGGGTGGGGAAGGAGGAGATTTTTTTGGACCTAAGTAAAAGAGCCAGTCACCCACAGATCGGTTACCTGTGGATATTGAGGCATTTCACACACTAGTAGACTTTAAATGCAACTTCCAGCTCGTAAATCAAGTTTAGATACTGCAGGGTTGAAGTTCTGCAATGCCGAGTTTCTTGTGTGTGTGTTTTTTTTTGTTGTTGTTGTTTTTTTTCCCCCCAAATAGAGCCTTAAATCATAGTTTCTCATGTAGCTGTAAAGCATAGCCAGCCATCAAAGGCATTTGAATTGAAATGTGTCTGGCAGATGGCAATATATGTAGAAATCAACTGACAAAATGGATTTTACTTTTTTTTTATTATTATTTTAATGAGTATCTGTAAAGACACTAGAAGAGTAGTGGTGAAACTACATTTGCAACCACAATCTAAGTTCCTGTGTTTGTGTGTGAATACTGAATGAATAGAAAACTTAGGTTAAGTGCATACCCTATTTTGTCATGGAGGCTCTGTGTTCAAGGCAGTTGCTTTGTGTTCAGCTTGGAGATAGCAAGGTGTTTTTCCCATGTTTCCGCTTATTTTGTAGTCTCCGTGAATGAGTGACACATTATTTATAAATGTGTACTTCCGAGTACCTCATTATCAAGTTTTTCCTTAACTATCTTGTGCTGATGCATCACATTAAGTTAGTTTTAAATGGAAAAGAATACTGTTTCGACAGATTGCACTTAGACTTCAGTGAACAAATCCAGGTTTAACAGTGGGTAAGCTGATAGCAGACCTTCCCAAGGATGGGCAGAATTAATGCTTCCTAAATACAGCTTGCAGTGTAGTGCATCAGCCACTACATCTAAAAATCTGAGCCTCACACAGAACCTACTTCCTAAGTAACCTTGTCTTTTTTTTTTTCTCAGTGTTACCATCTAAATAGAGCTTCATATTTGTCAGCTTGGCGTGCTATTAAACAGCAGAGCATTTTTAAGAAGTAATACAGAGCCTCCAGATAACTTTTGAAACCTTTTTGCTTGGTGGGTGGTCTTTTCATGCAAATATGTAA
The DNA here is from genome assembly GCA_013389825.1 of Crypturellus undulatus. NCBI lineage: Eukaryota > Metazoa > Chordata > Aves > Tinamiformes > Tinamidae > Crypturellus > Crypturellus undulatus. The sequence continues at coordinate 15,466 of VWPW01003384.1, read as the reverse complement.
GGGTGGGTTTTATATTTTGTAGAGGTTTTGTCCTATTTTAATGCTCTTTGTATGGCAGTATGTATATAGTGTGTTTCAGTTCCTTATCAAACTCTTTCCTTAAACTTTGGAGTAACTGATTTTGTGCAACTGTGTTTTGAATAAAGCCATGACAGTGTTAAATTAAACAACCCTGCAGCACTCTTCTGATAACTTTTAGCTGTAACAAAACATGTTTCTTCCCCGTGTGTGCTGTAAATTTTAAATTAAAGTTTTCAAACTGAATTATTTCAAATAAATTGAGACTATTGTATTGGATTACTTCTTTCAGTATGTACAGCTGTTCAACAGAGAATGCTCTGTTGCCTAAGGAATGGAGTAAGAGGTAACGGTTTGCTTCTGCTGTATCTTCGTTAATTGAAAGCCTTCTGCAGAATTGTGCATCTTTCCATGTTTGGACGACAGACACCTGTGAAAACTCAATGTTTCCAAGTGAGTTTAATAGAGAAGGGAGTGTTGGGATTTTGCATGTGGTATAAATGGGTACCATGTGCGTGCAGCTTAGCTATGCTGGTCTGGCTAAGTGTTATGAAGCAAAACCGAAAATCAGGAGCCTGTTTACATGTTTTTCTTTATAAACGTTGACTGCATGTGCCTGAGAGCCCAAGTCTAACACTGTTCTTTCAAAGTCACTGCTTTGGTCTCTGTTCTTGAGCAAGCAGCAAGTTCCAGTTTTAAAAAGCTGCTTCTCCTCCTAGCCTAGAAGTAGTAGTTCTTACTTTGGGATTAGGCCCGAATTCCTGGCAAAGAAAACCCTGCATGAACCTGAGAAAAGAAGTAACGAAACAGGCTTTTCTGCTAGATGAGTGATTAGGCAAGAAAGCAGTGAGGTTTGTTTATTTACCACCAGTGTGGGGAAGGAAGTGCATTTCCATCTTGTTCCCTGGATACTTAATTGCCCACTTGAGAGGACAGCAGAGAAAAAGGCATCAGGCTGGGTGAGAGCCTGAGCTTTGGGATGGTTACAGTGAATGTTGAATGTATCTTTTGGGGGATACCTGTTATTATCGCTGCTCCTCGGCGATGGTGAAGGAAGGGAGGAAGCTCGGTAGTAGGCCTGTCTGCAAAAGCGGAAAAACCTGCGGTGCTGCCGGTGCGTGGGCTGGCAGGGCCTGAGCTCACCGTGCTTGTCACGACCTGCAGCAAAACGCCTTCTCTGTGCTCTTAAGTCTCTGCTTTACAGAAAGGGTCTTTTAAAGTCAACTAGCCAGCCCCGAGAGAGGAGTTTTTTTTCCCTACGGGTCTTTCTCGAAAGGCTAANTGTGCTCTTAAGTCTCTGCTTTACAGAAAGGGTCTTTTAAAGTCAACTAGCCAGCCCCGAGAGAGGTTTTTTCCCCACAGGTCTTTCTCCAAAGGCTAAAAATGGACCCGGCTCCCTCAAGGGCCGCGCTCCCGTCGTCCATTTTGTCGCAGCGAGGGGAAGCTCCCATGGAGGGCGACGGCCGCCGCGCGCCTTCCTCCTTTCATAGAACCATAGAATCCTCCTTTCTGCTCCTCCTCCCCGCCCCGCTGTTGTTGTGTTGCCCCTCTCGGCCCTTATCTCTCCCTGGCAGCGGGGCCGCTTCCCCTCCCCGCCCTTCCTCCCCCAGCGCCGCCGCCGCCGCCTCAGGGCCGAGCGCGGAGGGCGGGAGGACGCGCTGCCCCTCAGGGCGGGAAGCCGCGAGCCACGGGGTCCCCCGCGCCGCGCAGCAGGGGCCCCGCGCCGCTGATTGGCCGAGATTTGCCGCATTCCCCCCCCCCGGCAGGGCACAGGCTCCGCCCCCCCGGCCGCTCTGAGGCGACGCGAGCTGCTCCCGCGGCGCCATGGACGGTCCCTCGGCGGCGGCTCCGCTTCCCCGGGCCGCGTTCGCCCTTTCGGGGCTCCCGCTCGCTTCGTGACACAGGGGAGTCGCGTCGAGAGCGGTGAGGGAAAGAAGCGCCGGCCAAGCGCCTCGTTTCCATCTTAAATCGGTGTTTAGTTCACTCTCGTCCCTCCCCCAGGGAGCTTTCTCCTGGTAGTTGGTCTGAGCTCTGTGCTGGTGTTTACCGAGAAACAGCAGGTAGCTCCCAGCGCAAGAAGTGCTAAGCCCCCATCATAAAAGTTTTATTTCAGTGTCCTGCATAGTTAAACTATTCCAGTTCAGCGGGGCTTTGGTATCAATGCTGGAGGTAAAAATATGAAAAAACAATCCTACCCATTTAAATGTACCAGCTAGAGGTTTTTAAGCCTTTTTTTCCTGACAAATACTGCTGCAGGTGAAGTTGGTAGGTCTCTATTTCACAATTTTGACCTGCTTTCTACGGGGTTACCTCACATTTTCCCATCTTTCTCATTTCCTTCCCTCCCGCCCCCTGTAGCTATTACCTAATTTCAGTCAAATCCAGTGCAATTGCTGTCCCAAATGAATCTGGGATACCGTTCACACAAGCAGGTGCCTGGCTCACGGGAAGATGGTCTCGGTGCATGTGCAAAGCAGGATAACATATATATATAAAATGTATATATTATATATATATATATATTTTTTTTTTAACAGCAGGACATGCATTTGATTGAGCGGTGGCAGAGCCCTGGCACAGGCTGCCCAGAGAGGTTGTGGATTCTCCTTCCCTGGAGATCTTCCAAACCCACCTGGATGCCACCCCGTGCTACCTGCTCCAGGTGTCCCTGCTGGAGCAGGGGATGGACTGGATGATCCCTAGAGGTCCCTTCCAACCTCAACCGTTCTGTGGGTGCTAGAAGTGCGGCTTAGTGATTCCTGCTTCTGAGCAAACTACTGTGACCTCTCTGCAGGTGTCCTCCGGTGTCAGCCAACACTTGCTCCTGCTCTACCTGTGTAAGACCAAGAACAAATGTCACAACCTTCCGGTTCCTCTTTAAGCCTGCCTAGGACAGACATTCTTTTCTCCACTTACTCGCCAGCTATTTTAACCCTACTTGAGCTAAGATTGTACACAAAAAGGGTTTACTTTGATCCATAACGTTTACTTTGAATCCAGGACTGATGTAACTAGCTGGTGCCATTCGCACACATTCCAAAATCAGGAGTTAGCTTTGCTTTTCCTGCACTCTCCTTCCCCCAAATGAAATTAGCCTCTAAAATTGTACAGTTAAAATACAAAAACATGAGGATTATTGTGTTCATCTCAGTGTCTGCCCTTGAAGGACCATGTTTTCAATTTTCCTTTTTTTTTAAGTGATAAAAAGGAAGCTGAGATACTCATGCATTCACATGATTTCAGGAATTAAGGCTTAAAGGGTAAAATACGATCAGCTGTAAAGTAAAGTAATGGCATTTATCAGAAAAAGACTCACATGGAACAATAAACAGCGTACAGTATACAGTGTATACATAACTTCACCAATCACAAACATTACCAATGTCTGAATCAGAAGAATGAGATCAACTCAGAAATCCGCTTAGAGAAAAAGAATATTGAAATTATTTTTATTTCTCTTCCAAATTCTGAGACTGTTATTTGTACTTGGGGTTCCTGGCTGTGTAGGATTATAGCGTATTTTAAGCACACACCCATCCTCTCCATTTGTTGTGCACTGATCAGCAGGGCTGGCACAAATGGGTAGGAAGGGCGAGCAGCTGTCCTAGGGCAGCAAAACCTAGAACTGCACCAGAAAAAGTCGGCGTTAGCAGCTGCTTTGAGCAGGATGGCAGCAAATTTGTGCATCGCACAGCCTGGGGCAGTAAAAATTCTGGTGCTGCTCCCATTGAGGGATTTTTTTCATTCAAGTTGTAGCTCTGTCTTAAGTAGCAGTTTATAGTATACTTTGATTTCTGCTTTGAGTGTGTCTTCATTTTTTTTTTTTTTAAAGCTCCCCAAAATAACTGAGGAAATCCTTTCCTCGTGCTTCTATTTTAACTGCCAAAATGGGGGAGAATCCAGAAATAAATTTATGACTGCAAGAGCAAACCAGAAGAAAATCACATCATACATAGAAGCTGCGAGCTCTTGGCACTGAGGGATGGGATTCTGTTCCAGAAAACAAATGACCACAGACTTCATATTTGTTTTTGTGTTGGAAGAGAAGAGGTATTTTTCCTCTATTAATGTAAAATATTAAAGTGTTAAATTTGATGTGTATATCCTTCTCTAGTAAATTTAATTAAGTTAAAATAATCATATTGGAGCCTGAGGAGCAGCAAAGGGGAGTTTCTCAATTAGAAAATGGCCTTGGTTTAAACAAAACTGAAGCCCTCTGGTAGTCAACAGAGTGTGAACAGTTCCTCCAAGCCGCAGTGAAGAACAGGCACTTCATGTCAATGCAATGTCATGTCAATGCAATGTAATTTAGGCTTTATATGACGTGTGATTCAGAAACCAAGAAAAGATCTTCACAGTGTGTGTTGCATTGTCTGCAGGGAAGTCCAAAGTCACTGTTTAGTCAACACGACGCCTTTACTGGTAGAGACACATACACCCGCTCTCCACCCTTTCCTTTTGTTCCTCCTGTCCTTCCTTAGCAGGAAAGCAGACAAAGATGATTAATTTCTACTATTGTAGCAGAATGGCAATTTCTAGCATTTGAAGGCTCTCACGACACCAGCAATCCCATTCCTTTGGGATTGGAGAATCAATATATTGATTCTGTTGATTCGGGAATAGCACATGCCACAGCAGACTCCTGCCAGTGAGCTGACACGTTTCATTATGTTTGTATATTTTCTTAATCACTTACCTACAAGGAGAAGTATATCATGAATGCGTATGGTGATGTATCTCCTGCTACCGTCTTACAGGGCTTTAGAACAAATCTTGAAGAAAGATATGGGGGTTATGAAGGAAATGGACTCATTTTGTCCTATCCCATGGCAATTTCTCTTTTGTGGGAGTATTGAGGACAAGCAGAGAGACTCTTTAATCAGGAAGCTAAGGTTGGAAGGAAGGAAGGATAAAATAATGTTGATATTAGCATGTCTGTATAGCAATCAATTTTAGAATCACATTTGCTTTCAGCTTCATCCCAGTGATGACTCACAATTGTCCGCTACTTAAACACACCATGGTATTTCTTCTCCACTGCCATTTGTAACTAATGAGTTCCCATATTATAGCAAAAACTATTATTAGTACTGTAATACATGATTTTGATAGTTTGTGTTTCTGAGGAATAACAAGAACATTTTCTTCCATCCATTCTTTTACCAGTTTCTACCCAAAAAGTAGTAGGATCAGATTTGCACATGAGTAAAAAGCCAAATGACACAATGGGTATTCTTAAATTTTTAATTCAAATGGCTATTCATGTTTTTGTGGTGCTCTGTTTTGTGCTAGAGGTTATAAAAACTGTGTGGAATTTAAAACACCAAAAAAAACAGTTAACCCTTCTGCTTCAAAAAATAAATTACCTCCCATTTAATAAAAAGTAGAGGTTGCATGCTGCATATTTTATTAAATTTTCTTCCAAAGACAGCGTTGATTGGAATTCAATTTCCATCAGGTACCTTTATCATAGTACACAGTATTAACCACAGTATTATTCCTCCAAAGTAGATTTAAATGACATGAAGTCAACTTCTAATATCAGTGTTCTTGTTCCAAGATGTGATTTATAGTCTACTGCTTTTAATTAATTGCATATTATAAAATAATTTTCTGCAATTATAAGAAAGCATTTTGTGTAATGTCTACTAGTTTTCTCTTTGCATTTAAAACCCACCAATAGGTTATGAAATTTCTGGTTATGTCATATAAGAATAGTGAATAAATGTAGTGTCTTAAAAAGATAAAGATATCCTATACATGCATATATAATATCCTATTTTTTCATATATGTGTATATATAAAACAAAGATTTTTGTAGGCACTTGCAGCACATAGGCACCAGAATTAATGTAAGTCTCTCTCTTTTTTTTTCTTTCTGTATAGTGTTCAAGCATTCAAATTGGGGTCAGTCATAGAAGGAGACCCAATTCTAAATAATTAAGAAAAAATTCTCAGAGACAGAAGAGGAAGGTGTGTTAAAAACAGGAGCAGACTGTGTGTGTGTGGAAAGCACATGTGTGAAAGGGGGCAGGCCTATCCAGGCTTTTCCATGTCTTAAAATCTTTTACATATCTAATCAAGGTATAACATTTTTTTATTATATTTTTAAACATTAATCATTGGGTGTAATCTCCCCATCCAGTCTTGCTGCAGTTAATACAGCTCTGTTTAACCTTAAATCATAGCTCTTGAAGCACTTCAGGGTTTTGGTGTTGAAGATAAATGCATGTGTTTGGGGCTTGCTTTCTTTGAAGCACAGATTCCTTGAGATTAAAGTGTTTTATCTCATGATATAATGAGGGGTATTTCCATCTCAATTGATCTATATTGCCAGGGGTAGTAAGGTTGGCTGGTAGTGAAATCTCTCACATTAACATGTTACACAAATTAATAAGAGGTTTTCCCTGGGAGAGCCTCTCCATTTTTTAGCCATCTAGAGTTAGTCCTCATTCAAATCACAGATCTGGACAGACTAGTCGGACCTTTGTAAGTGTGAGGAAGGATGGAAGAAAGAAGAATATTAATGTATTTCTGCTCTGAATCTCTGAATAGCTGTAGGCTTAAATTTCTGCATAATTTCTATGTTAAGTTTAAACATTCTTACTACAAAGAAAATTCTAGGAAGATCATACTGTTGAAAAGCAAAAATATTTCTTAGAATAAAGTGAGGAGGCAGACTGAAGGTAGTAATATAAAACACCCACTGAGACAGCCACTTAAATTTGGGAATTCTTGCTGTGTCTCTTTTACTGCAGATCTTTTAAAGTGCTTTAGTTGCAACTTTTGCAAATCCTCAAAATAGATTTCTTTGTTTCTCTAGTAGTATATCTGAATTCCTATGCTGTAGAAAACTTCATTAGGAATCAAATAGCACTTTTATGTGCAAAATTCTTGCAAATATTGTTTGCTGCATATCAGAGAAGGTTGCATTTTAGAAAGGGGAAAAATAGATAAGGGAAGCAACAGATGTTCTCTTTATCCTCAGCAAGCAGCTACGTGTGTGGATGGAGTAAGTTTTTCTGAGGACCAGACAAGGAGTTCAACTGAGAAGTCATTAATTGCATAATTAATACTCTTCTAATATGAATGGTTTGCCACTAATACTCTGCTTAAGTCATTTACTGAATCTGCCCATAGATATTAGAAATGTACTTGATGGTTACTAGCACAGTTGTACTCATCTTTAATCTGTGTAATACTTGGCCACACAATTGTTGAAGCAGGGGAATTGTTCATGGGTGAAACATGAAAATTCAAAACCAGCTAAGTACTGAGACTTGCATTAAGATGAAAACAGATATACTTATTGAAACATTATTTGGTTTTACAAGCAATAGCATCTGTCTGAGGTTATTATTTAAAAAATACTTATCCTAGGATGTATGCTCCAGCAGCGTGAGCTTTCCCTCAGATGTTTATAATATGGCATAATTATAAAAGGCACTGCAAAGAACACACGAAATGCACACATTCAGCAACAAAGTTTTTGGGTTATTTCCCCCAGCTGTTCACAACGGCTGGAATCAGCTCCACAAATACCCATATGGCTGGGTAAATAGAGGAGCAGCAGTGCCCAGAGGCCGGCAGGTTTCCTCTGACCAGAGCAGATGAATGCATAGATGTGGAAATACACACACAGGTCTAGCTGTCTTGCATGGTTCTGGTAAGAAAACTATTTGGAAAAATCCAGAATGTCACTATGAGTTGCACATTAATACTGACCGGTCGTCGCTTAAGTAATCAGGGTTGCTTCTGAGTACCTCATATTGGACTCGTGCGAAAAAGCAGCTGTCCAAAGTGACGTAGCAGGGCCGTGTTCCGAAAGGGTGAGACGGAAATTTTATTGTTGTCCTGGGACACTTCAAGCCCTGTCAAGAAAAGCCAGTCTTGCTGCTTGTGCGAACAAGCAAGAGGAGGCCCAGAGGGAGAAGCTCGCTTGTCTTGTTCTGGAGTGACCTCGTCTGGCAGCTGCCTGGAGTGGTGGCACGTTGCAGTGTGCCGCGCTGCTCGTGCCACCGTCACCCCGTGCTGCTGCTGTCCTCATGGGTATCCTGCATCAGCACGTGCATCCACCCAGGGCTCAGGAAATCCAGCTGCTCTGGCAACGAGTAAAAGCACCAAGGTGCTACTACAGCATCAGCATTAGTTTCTAATTAATCAGTGAGTAAATAGGGAGGAGGGTGGAGCAAAGAGGAAGGAGAAGTCATAACAGAATTCAGTTGCGTGCGTATCTCTTGGCAGTGATATTTATTTCTTTAACCATTTGTTACCGATTCTGCTTTTAAACTTGCGGGCACAGTAAAGGGGAGCTGTTTGTGGAGAACAAGCACTAGAGGGCAATATCTACACGAAAGTGTAACCACTAGCTCGTTCTCTATTTTGAGGAGGAAGGAATCCCAGATTCCTTATCCTCAAGCTATCTCCTAACTGTAAAGGAGCCTAATTAACACTTTAAAATGGCTTATTTCAGAAGGTTCTGGACTTTTTAGCTACATACATTTAATTAAACTTTGTATTCTAAGGGTGAGAATGCAGTGAAATGAATAGCATGTGCTGCTGTCTCTAACGATATTTGAAGAACTTGGTGTAAGAAATGCTTAGGTTTCTCAGAGTACAATATGCATAACTTGTACAATACCTCACCTGTAGGCTCTCTGTTTACAACATTCAAGTTTTGTAAATAACAGATAATTATTTTCCCACTCATTATGGAACAACAGCAGAAGGAGGCCTTCTGAAAACATGTATTCCTGATTGAGGAATACATAGGAATATCTATCTATTCAGGGAAGGGGAGAAGACTGACTTGTTAGCACATTAGTATTTTGAGAATACGGAGGATAGCTGTGCTAGAAACCCCGAGTTGGCTAGAGTTGCCATTTGAGGGACACCCTGACAGCTGAGCTCATCAAGGTCTGCTTTTTTTAATTCTAAAGAATCTCATATATCTTCATCTCTGTTATCAGATGCCATGGAAGTGCATAATAAGTGCAGAAAGGAGCAGCTGTGAGGACGGTTCTGCTCTTTTTAAGCTGACAGACAAATGGCACTTGCTCCAGCGTCCGTCCTTCTTGCCAGCCGAGACGTTAGCCACCAGACAGCCCTCCTCTGCGAACAAGCCGGGCACTGTGTGCGACCTCAAAGACCTTATTCATGTACCAGCCTGGAGGATCTTGTACTGCATTGTCTGGTATGCACTAGCTTTGTGAAATTAGTATTACACATTTCTCACACACACAAAAAAGAAAGTTTGCCTTCCCTCCTGAAATCATTCCACCAAATGAACTGTCCAAAAGATTTAGTTGCAGGTCCCTCATACTTAAGTCTGATGTATTGCTGAGACCACCTGTACTGTCAGCAGTAAATATACAATGCTGTACCAGAATTTGCCTCTTAGACAACTAAAATTCAGCCCCACCTGAAGAGAGAAGTCAGAATTTAGTATAAACAATATTGATCTTTCTTTTTTTCTATGTGTCTAAAATATTTAGGATGGCTATATTAGATATGATTTAACTTCAGGATTTCACAGCTTAAGTAGGAAAAAAAAAGACTGAAAAATACTGTAATTTTTGCACTGCTGTTTCATTTAGCTTGCCCTTGAAAGGATAAGAGCTCTTCCTGGCATCATGTGGGTCATTACTCATATTCTAATAGTTTGGGGATGCTTTATTTATTACATAATTGTTCATGTCTGTTTTAAAGGGGACCCCATGCAATTTCCAGGTATGCTTTGTGATAAATGTAAAAAATAAGCCAAGCAAACCTAATGGATTTCCTGTCCTGTTGGTCCTGGTGCAATATGCTGCTGAGCTGTAGGAAACGGTGTGCGTCTAATGCTTTTTCCACCTTCTACAAATGCCATTTTAGTTGTTAATTCAAATGTTCCATAGCAGTACTTTTCTTTCAAAGGTGTTCCGTTGTTTTCATTTCTTCCCTCCACTACTTAGTTTCCTGATCTCACACAACTGCAAAAAAATGGCCTCATCTGGTGTGAATTGGTTTAGTACCTGAGATTCCTGGAATTTATTTTTGTTTCTTATTTATTTTTTGCTGGTACCAGTGAAGAGAGGTTGACATTTCTGCTTAGGCCAAACCATAATCAGAAAATCTATTCTTTATGTTACTACAGCGCTTGGAAATGCTGCATGCAAACCAGATCTTTTTTGGCCAGTAGTGTATAGCCAGAGAATATGAGTGTAATAAAGGGGCAACACGTAAATGCAGAAATATTGACAGCAAATTGTAGACACGGATAATATTGATCATCTTGTTAAGCAGAAATTCTGCCACATTACAGCCTAACAAGTATCAGTTTCTTAGGAGACATTACAGCAAAAGAAAGTAATGTAATCTAATTATATCTGATATTATATCTGATATTTTCTGTGTGAAAGAGCATGCCAAAACCTACCGATTGGGCAGAAAGTTTGAATGAATGAAGAATTCATTGAACAGAATGAATGAAGAATGAAAAGGATTCTGTTTTAACAATGAAGGAAAAGGATCAAGTCAAAAATGAGGAAATAGAAATGCTTTGGCTTAGCATTTCTGGCAGCATCCCATAAATGACCAAAAAAAAAGGAAGGAAAAGTAGCCAGAAGACAGAAATGCAACTGAAACAGAAAGGGCAGGAAACAAAACAACAGACCTGAATTGCAACACAGGACTTGTTCAAACTATACAAATATACTTACAAAAGAGGGAGAAATGCAGCACAAATGGATGTAATGACAGGCAGCAGTCTCTGAAAAAGGAAATACTCTATAGAAGCTCTTATGGCTCACTAGAAATACGAGAAGCAACTTAGCAGAAAAGTGACAAGTACTTTCTTTAAGTATTGGAAGAAACCAAAGATAGAAAATGTAAAAAAACAGTGGTCTGACACTGTCAGAACACAAAATCTGTCACGCCTCTTCTTCCAGTAGGTACCTTGGGAAGTTTAATGATCAGAAACACATCAAAGCTGTGGTTTGACATCTCATTCAAAAAAGAAATGAACGTGATGATCTCTGTTTTTCTTGCCAAAGTAAATGGCCTTCTTCCTGATTGTAATGTGTTTTTTCAGGCCTGTTCTTCCCTATTAGAGCAATTTAGCCCTACTGGCCATGTTTTATTTCTATGATGGATATTGGACTCTAATTCAATTCTTGTTTCTACATTTTGTTTACAACTGGCTTAATCATCTTCCTGTTCATTTCGGTGAGTCTTATCTCAAGGAGCAGGAGCAGGAGCTTTTGAGATTAGATTCCCTGACAATAAAAAGCCTCTGACAGGGAAAGCACTGGCTTAACGTGGCCATAGCACTGTGCGATGGGAAAGATGCAGGTTTTTTCATTATCGAGAAGGCAAACTCCACATTATTCAGGGCGTACGTCTTCTTGCTTGGGATCTGCTGCGGTATGTGAACAGTCACAGATGTCCTATTTTAAGTCCCAGACCTTGCTTTTTACCATGCAGGAAAGAATAATTTGCGCAACAAATTTAACTCCAAACTGCATGAGACTGTGACAGTAGAATGAGACTAGAACGATAGCGGGACAAATGAGAATGAGTCCAGCTTCCCTGACTCTTCATGTGCTAGTCAGTCCATCCTGGATTATTGTCTCCAGAGAAAACGTAACTTCTCTTTCCTGTGCCTTGATCTTTGGAAACCTGGAAGGAAAACTCCAGAAGGAATAGCCCCTCCATTTCCTTTTGGTATAATTTTCCTACATTTCCAGTAATATAAATAATCTTGCAAGTGATGTAAAACATTTCCAAAAAACATACGTTGAAAGCATGAAGCACTCAAGATCCCCTGCCCAAACAAACTCCTTCCTTCGCTCACTCTCCACGTTTTGGTGAGCACTCAGGCAGCCTCATCATTTGGATAATTACAGGGTGCCAGATGGCTGTAAATATGTTCACTATCCTTCTTATCCAGTTCCTTTCTATCTGGCACCCTTATTGCTCTACCCTGTAGCAAGCACCTGGTCTGTTCCAATTTGCAGAATCTCCTTTCTACTCCCGTGTTCTAAATTGACACCTCTAGTTTTTAATTTCATTTCAAATGAAACGGGAGGTTCCTCGGGACTTTGATTTTTTCTTTTTTGTCAGATAATCCATTGCAACCTCTCTCACCATTGGTTAATTCCCTCTGTACTCCCTCCTTTCCTGTAGCCCTTACTGTGGGAAGGCTTCGGCTTCCTCTGTGCCAGATTTCCTGTCCCTGAGCATGAGGAAACAGATCACCTGCAGGGAATCACACGGACGCTGCTGCTTCTTCCTATTTTGAGAAGAGAGACCTCATGCTTGCCCTTTGCATGGGGGTAAGTGGCACACGATGAAGTGATTCATTTCCAGTCATGCACTGAGGAACTGGCAGAGTCAGCACCTGAGCAGCAATTCTGTGCTCAGAGCCTTCGTCCATCTCCCCCTCTTCCTCCCGGTCGCTAAACTGCACTTCTCTATTTGAAGGTAGCTCTGGTTCCGTTTTGTAGCTCAAGACTGCCCGAAACGTGGGCCTATTTCACAAACTTCAATGAACACAGGCTGCCCTATGAAGGTACTTATTAAGGTTCCCCTGAAATGATAAGAATTTCTGTAAGGTGAGAATTTCCTAAGACCAAATCTCTCCCTTTTGATGTATATTTTCTGAACTCATGAATATTGTTCTTAACAAACAGAAATTTTTTAAGCTAGACAATTTTTCTTAGTAACGGAAGCATTTCTAAGCTGTTAAGCAGTAAAATAGGGATGGAAAACTGTATAGAAAGCACTATAAAAAGGGGAAGTTGTTTTTAAGATATCTTAAAATATAGACAGTGGCATTTCTAAAACCAAAAGAAGAGGAGTAAGAAGGTCACAAGCTGTCTGAGAGACTGAGGAAAGCTACGCAGAGCAAAAAATTTGGGTCACTTGAGTGTGAATGGATTAACAGGGAAGAACCATTAGGAAATGATACTTTTTAAAAAATTTTTGATGTATCCATTTGAGCTATCACCCACATTTGTTGTATCAAGGCATAATCAACTCCGTGCCATGCAGCAGATGCTCCAATATGCTTAAATGTAGGAGACTCTGGCCCTTGCTCTGCAAGCTGTTTGGTTCCACCTCTAGCTTGCTAGAGTTCACTTGGGTGTTTTAAAGAGTTTGGGTCTAATCCTTGGAGCAGGAGCTGGAGACGATGCTCTGAGTGAGCACGCGTGGTGCTCGTTCTGCCCCAGCTTCGCTCCAGAGTGCCAAGGGAGACACTTCCCAGGTCTACAGTGCAGTTTCCCTATTAATAAAAGGTTCTACCTCTTTTCCTCAGGTCACGAGCACCTTCTTAGCGGTTCCCTTTGGCTCCAGGCCGGCAGCGATGCAAAACAGAACTGAGAAGAGGCCTCACAATAGTCACAGAGGAGAATACTGAAAATACAACTTGTTATTTTCTGGTGTGTCACAAATGTTACTTGGAACAACAGCTGCTGAGAGGAGAAAGTAAAGAGACCATCTAAGAGCCTGGAAGGTTTAGATTAACTTGCTAACTCTCGGGATCTTATTGTGAATCTTGCTACTGTTGGCAGTATTGGTGGGATGTATGAAAATCCTGCTTTGCATTAAAAATCTGAAAGACTTTTCCTGCCAACAGACATAAATCTTAAAAATCTTAGGGTCGCCCCATGACCTATGAAGGCTCAGAAGTCAAACAGTAAGCAACAGACATTGAGCCCATCTCCTGACAAGAACCTCAGTGCTGCTGAACGTGCTCTCTAGATTGCTGGGGAGGTTGGCTCCCAGACTGGGCTGCAGAAAATGCAGACGAACTGCGATTATATATAGCAGCAAGTGGGCTGGGGGGAAGAACACGCGGCTCTCGGGAAGTGGGAGGCTGTTCTGAAGAGATCGAGGGACTTGCTTATGGCATAAACAGCAGAGAGACGAGCCCTGGCTCCCCGTGGCTGGCGCTGACCTTCAGGCAGGGCTAGTTCTCCTTCGTCTCACACACTCAGGCCATCTACACGTTCGACGTCGGGATTTTCCCCCCGCCAAGACCTGTTTGGGCATTGTGGTGCTGAGCACTAAACAGAGTTTGTTAAGACTGTGGTGGAGATGAAGGAAGCTCCAGACACTGCCCTGCTGGGATAGGCTTGGGACGCTTGGGATGCCTGGGTTTCTTGCTCTCTGCTCTGTCTCCACAACTACGCATGTACTTAAGGATCGAGAGCTTAATGAAGAAAGGAAGATGTTCCTGGTTCTAACACTGACCTTCCCTTTTTTTGTCATTAGCTACAGGGCTTCAACGGCTGCTGAAAAGCTTTTGAATTCAAATCGTGACTTCCTCAGCCCATTAATTAATTCAGAGATACAGAGAAGAATCTAGCAGAGCCATCTGCTCATGAGTTGGATTTCCACGTCTTGGGTGGGAAAAGGTGCAGAGCCGTCTCTGAGCTGTGAGACTCGCTACCTGACTCTGCCGTTTCTCTCCCTGCTGCCCCTGCTTTGCCCTTCCCACTGGATCTGTGGTGTCTGATGCAGCAGCCAAAGGGAGTATCTTTATATCGCATGGCTGTCACTGGCGGGAGGACAAAGCCACTGCCCAGCCCAAGTTCTCACTTCTCCCTGCCGACCTGCCTAGGTGCCGAGGTCGGCAGACAGCACACGGTGAGCAGGTTTTGAGAGAGAAATGTTAAGCATACTGCTCCTTATGTGCTCCTTGAATAGAAAGAAACAGCCTGTTATCTAATAGCCAAAGGCTGCTTGCCCACTTCTAAACAATAATTCCCTTCTAGGGCATTTGCATTTTTTTTCTCTTTAAATAGTTATGCTATGCAATTGCCATGACTAAGTCCATCTGTCGAGAGTTAGTCCTTTAAATAATCATGTCCACGTCTCCACTGGATGCTTCCAATCAATGCCAGTCCTTTGCATGCTGGTTAGTATCATACTGTAAAGCCATTAATTCTTACAGCTCTGAATAATATCCTCTGTCTGCCTAGGATGCTTCTATGAGCTCTTTATTCTCACCACAGAGCTATGAAATGTCTCCTTTCCATCAGCCTGCAGGGAAGGAGTTCTAGAAATACCCGTCTCTTTTGGGAAGGAGCAGTAGTCTTTTATATGCATAACTCCCAAGCCACTAGTGTCGCCGGGTCAGATCACCAGCACTTTGAGCTCTGACTTGTCTGCCCTCTCCCAAACATTCAGCAAATTAAACAAGAATTAAAAAATAAAAACTTCCTCTGAGCGGGCGGATTTTAAAAAGGGCACAGTAGAGTGTTTTAAAGATGAAAAATTAATACAGCGGAAGGCTCTCTGTAGGTTTGCAATCCCTCGCAGACATACGAAGTCAAAACAGGTGTATCTGAAAATACAACTGATTTGCCTGTCTTGTGCCCTGCTGCTATAAGCATTCCCAAAGCAAGTGTTCCCCGCAGCAGGAATGCACAACCTGTTCTGCACCAGAGGTCCCATGAAGCAG
>VWPW01003375.1:0-48931 GCA_013389825.1 Crypturellus undulatus | reverse complement strand
TTTTTTTTTTTTTTTTTCCTCCTTCAACATGAATTTCGCCCATTAAGCACCATTTATTGGATGGGCCTTGTAATGCTCCTTTATATTACGTCACCCGATGAAGGACTTATTTTTAATATGGGTCAGTTACAGGATTTAATATTTGTGGTTGGATTACTTGCGTAATAAGTGTTGTATTTCATTTGCGAGGAATACATGGGCATATTTTATGGAACGTGAATGAAATGGTCTATTTATTCAGAATTTTTAAGGGTCTCACTGTGAAAGGTATTTTAGACAGCTAATCGCTATAGGCACCTAGATTCCTTAGTCATCTGATCTGGGTACAAGTGAAAAAACGATAGGACAGTTTATCATTGCCTGTTAGCCATGAGTCAGCTGCCAGTGCCGGCCCGGCTGGTATCTCCGCACAGGGGCCTCCCGCTCCGCGTTTCCCGGTGCGGGAAGACCTGGGCGAGCGGCCATGGTCGGACCCCGCCGTGTGATGTGCGATGGCCTCGGTCGGGTTGGAGGGAGGAGCCGCCGGCAGCAGCCCGGCTGTTTTTGCCCCTCACTCGCACGAGGGTTGTGGAGAGGAGCAGAGGCAGCGGCTGGCTGCGGTGCCATCCGCGCGCCCCATGGTGTGAGCGGCCCAGCACCATATAGGGCTCTCCTGAAACGCAAACCAGCGCTGTGGGCCTGTCTGCTGCAGTCGGGGAGCGTGCCAAGGCGTTGGACCCTTGCATCTGCCTCGGCTCATGCCAACTTTCCACGTCTGAGCCAGAGAGAAGCCGTCTGAAAGATATTACATGTGAAAATCTAGTCATTTCCTCTTGCTTTTCTAGTGTATTTACACCCTTTTTTGGTTGATACCACAAAAGGATGCTCATTTGGTGGAGCAGGCGTTGGGGAGGAAACGCGTGCTGTCAAATGGCACCCAGCAATAACCACCCTCCTGCAAAGCGACTGGACCGAAGGCTGCTTTCCCCAGTGTTATTTTTTTTCCCACATATGGTATTAATTTGTCAGATTTTTATTATTACTCTTAAAATGATCTGTTGTGAATTTGTTTTTCCTAATGAACATGAGTACAAAATGTAGCAGCAGTTACAGCTGGACCTTTCAAGGCTTTACTTTTCTCTGACAAAAAGAGGTTGCAGAGATACTGCATATAAGGAATTTTTGTTACGCTTAGTAGATCCCATCTTATCTATTTCACTCTGTTAAAGCTGCTAAATTGATTCTATGTGTCTAAGCAGGCAGCTCTTCTTTTGTTCAGCTTTATTTCTTTTTTTCTAATGTGTTGTTAATTCCAGAGCTGATGGCTACTGTCCATTCTCTAATAAAAAGCCCAGCTCTGCCTGGGCTATGTATTGTTAATTGATGGTTGAACTCATAAGAGGTTTTCTAGTTGTTTGGGAAAGTTGGCCAGGGAGGGTAGGTTTGCATCTGAAAGTGTTATTTCCCCTTGCAGTAAAATGTATGCAATTAGAAGAAGATATGCACCCATCTACAATCTTTGTGCTCAGGGACTGTATACTGTCTTCCTGTGGCCAAGGACAGATTAAGGTTGAGGAACATCTTGAGTTATTTTCTTTTATCACCATTAATGTTTTTCTCTGCCTCTTCTGTAAGGACTTCTTTTTTTTTCTGCTGTTGAACTAAGAAAATTTCAGAATACTTTTGTGCTTTGAATACTCTTTTACTTGTCTCCCAGTATATATACTTTTTCAAGCTACATATTTTTTCAGCACATCAAGAATGTCTTTGGCTTGTCACCAGCATTGCTGGAGAGATATATGGTGCTGCTGTGCAGTCATTTTTATTCTGCGGTCTTTTGAATGTGCTAAGCCTTAGAACTTTAAAAAGAAACAGGATGGTGGTTTGACTTATTCGGCAGCCGCACCACATCAAGAGGACAGGGAGAACTGAACAAAAGAACCACATATCATGGGAATCTTCTGCCAGCAGATGCTAGCGCACACCTGCTAGACGCCGCGAATAGAGCAGGCGGCCGGGGCGGTCACGCCGTGGGACGGGAGAGGTGCAGCGTTAATGCCCGGCTCAGGGATCTAAAAATACACGGCCATGGCTTTATTCGCAGGTAAATGTTCCAAGTTAAGTAGACTTCGTGTTTACCAGGGTTCGGAACATGCGCCGTACTCTTCCTGGGAAGAAATGGCCAGGTCCTGCAGTTGTGCCTGTTGGGAGATAGGCCCATCATCCGTGAGACGCCTTCAGAATGGTTTTCTTGGGTATGGTCTTGGGTATAGTGTCCTGCACTTGCTAGCATACCCTGGACTTCACCCAGGGAGGATCACTGGCCAGTCCTCCATATACATGGCTTTATAAGAGGGTGTATGCGTTAAATTCTCACTCAGTGAAGATCTGTAGCTGTGCGCACAGTTAGAAAGACCTAGTTCGGCTGTTGGAAACTGTCAGGAGATGTAGCCAGAGATGGAGGCATGTAGGCCGAAAGTGAAGAGACCCAAGGTGTTGTGTGCAGCTTCGTTGCCCACTTGATTGCGTGACACGCAGGGCTTGAGGTGTTTGAGGAGGTCGGCATCATGAACCGGGTGCTTCTGCTTCCTGTGTGCAATGCGACTGCCCTCTGATACAGCCACACGAAGTCATGGATCAAATGGTGGTTGGGATCCTCTCTGGCCTTAGTCCCTGTGGGCCATCCAGTTCCCGACTCTGTCCATCCATCCCCCCCCACCTCCAAACTTTTTAAAGCATTTTCAGCTTCCCATTAAGATAATTATTTCACTAAAATCTCACAATTCAGGTTTCCCGTTGTATGCCTGCAATGCCCAGGAAGGACTCTTTTTTTCCCCCCACGTGGATTTAGTGAAGTTTTACTTTCCGCTCTCCTCTGTTCCTGGAGTTGTTGGTGGCTGGTGGCTGGGGCTGAGGCTGCGGTGGGAGGCGCTCCGAGGTGACACGAGGGCTCCTCTCGGGCGCCTGGCGCTGGCACAGTGCGGCTGTGCCAATTTGGGATGGGGCAGGAATCTCTCCTGATCCAGAACAACAGGCACCCCTGGGAGGTGGCACTGCGAGCCACCCCTCAGCAGCGCTGCGGTCCCCAGCGCGGTCAGGATCTCCTGCAAGGCCCCGTGGAGACTGCACAGGCCCTTCGGAGGAAAACCAACGGGTGCAAGCAGTAATTCAGACCCGCTCGTGATTTTTTTTATTAGTGTGAGTTACTGGCATTTGATCCTGAGTTAATGCGATGCAGTTCTGTTGCTTATTTTATTCTAGGATTTTGTGGAAAGGTACTTTTTGGTACTTCCCGTGCCTGGTAGAAGGGAGTGTTGAGGTTTGCCCGAGCAAGGAGGCTGGCGACGCACCTCGCTGCCCAGGGCAGGGATCGCCCGCGTGTGCCGGGGCAGGTCTCGAGCCCTGTTCACCGCGGGGCTGCCTCCTGGTTGCTGCAGTCGGCAGCGCCGGCTGGAAAAGCAGCTTTATGGAATATGGCTGAATGCTTATTTTTTCCACTTGCAGAATGAGTTTTGCTTAGTGCCTACACACCACAAATAGTCTAATTCTAATGAGTATTTCCTCTGTTTTTTAGCTTAGAAAGGAAAGGGTGCTGCCTACAGTATCTCAATTAACTTAATGCAGATAAGTTTATTTCAACACCTACAGGTTTTAGTTTGGGCATCCGCATTTGGAAGTGTTGGCTTTTGTCTGTAGCTAAACTAATTATGAGATTTTCTTCCCAAGGGCTTTTGCTGCCTTTTCTCTCAGTAAACAAATATTTAATTAAAGTGTTTAAGAGTGATCTATAGCCAGTCTGCAGCTGGAGAGCTCTGCCCTGGTGGGTAGCTCGTGGCTGCAAGATGCTAATAGGGGATATGTTTATAGCTACCGTGCAGTGCCTCATGAAGCTAATCAGCCCTGTCTGTGCTTGGAGAAAGCACTTTGTGCTTCTCACTAGTAAATTACTGGTTTCTGTGCTTTGGAAAGGTGCTCTGGGCCTAAATCTGTCTTATGGAAGGCAGTAGGTGTTTCGATGCTGGAGGATCAGCTAGCTGGTACAGCTTGCTTTACTGACCCCTGTGCTGTGTGGGGACACCAATGAAGAAGTCGGGATATCTGGTGGCTTTATTCCCCCAGCCCATCACTTAGGCCATCCCAACTGTTAGAAAGGCTGTTGAGCAGCAGGCTGTTGAGCAGCATACACTTATTCTGCACGCCTCTTGCTCAGCAACTTAGGGAAGCGCAAGCTCGGGAAGAGCATGGGACACTCATCTTGCAATTTGAATCATCCTTTGGGCAGCCTGACTCAGAGATGCTCAGTTGAAGACACTGGGCTTTAAACTACCAAGCTTCAGTTCACCTTAGGTAAGGTGATTAAGGTAATTCCGTATTCAGATATTATGTAGGCTTCATGTGTGATAGAAGTTAGTTTTTAATTATTTCTTAAACTGGAGGTACTTTGCATTTGGCTCTTCTCCCTATTCTAGTTAACATCTGCTTTATTTTTGTAGCTTGAAACACTATTTCTTTTTTTCCTGCACGTAATGCTATGGATATTTCTTTACTATTTCATGGTAGTCAAAGGTGAATGAATTCTAATGTGGTTAATAGCCAACTTCACGTTTTTAACCTTTTCTTTTAAAGTACCGTGTTCTTACTGCAGTTTTAAATAACGAGGCCAAATTCATCTTGGAATAAAATCTCGTTGACTTCAGTGGTGCTGTGCTGATTTGCACTAGTTCAAAACCTGTCTTTAAGTTTTGATAAAACAGGCACTGGAGCCCATTGTATTTTGCTCGGCTCATGTTTTTTGGCATCGGAGAGGCTTTCCTGCTTGTTTTTCCCATTGGAAGCCGGTCATGCCAAGCAACCTCCCGCTGGTGGAGGGTGGGTCGGTGCACGCGGAGGGTCCTGGTCCGTGCGTGGGAGCGGGAGGTGGGGCTGCGCCGCCGGCCCCGTGCGCTCCCGCTGGAATGTGCTGGGGGGCTGCCAGGAGATTGGAAGCAGGGCTATGCGACAAGCGCGAATGCAGTCACACTCTCCCTAAAATAGTACTCGGGATAACAGGAGATCTGGAAAGTTATCACTTACCTCATTTTAGCACAAATTCTTTCCTAAAAATGGATTATAGACTGAGGGTTCAGTCNTTTTTTTTTTTTTTTTTTTTTTTTTTTTTTTTGTATATATATTCTATTTGCGTTTTAAGAACTTCTTGCTCCTCCCTTGACATCTCTAACCCGAGGGAGTGTAGGAACGCAGGTAAGAAGGAAAATAACCGCATTGCATTGTAAAAGTGAAGCCAAAACTCCACAGTTCGGACCTGGGGGAAGATGTCTGTATAATCATCATTATTACTTGCGTACGGAGTGAGATGGACTTGTTTGTACCTTAGTAAAGGTGAGTAGTACTGTCTTCAGAAACGTGTCCTGAGCTGTCTGGAGGTATCAGGATGGAGAGAAGTCAATGTAGTAGGCCCAGATGTTCCCATGCTCGTTGTTGGTGTCAGAGTTTTGGTCCAAGACGCTGCATGCAAGCAATTGCCACTTGGATATTGCAAAAGAACAGTGGTTTGCTACCAAAAGATGGTATATGCTTTTGTTTAAGGGTAAAAATAAGTGTGTTTGATTTTCAGCCCTCTGTCAAATTTGTCAATGGGAGGATCTCGTCGTGCAGCTTTAGCCGTTGGCATAAGCCATTTAAACTTAAAACCTGCGGTGCCTGAATTAGTTTCTTACGGCAAGAGGATGAGTTAGTGTCTAAATGGGATAGCGGAGGGACGCGGGGGCTGGGCAAGGCTGTCTTTGCTGAGTCAGCAGGTGGATCCGCCACAGGAGGGTGCATGGAAAGGGCCCTCTCCAGCTCCAGGTTGGGTCCCGAGCAAGGGGAGCTGTTGGGAAAACCAACGGTGGGAACGACACGGGGTGCTGAGATGCAGGACAATGTTTCCAGAGGGCTGCGCGCCGTCGCCGTTCAGGTTGCAGCACTGCTGCAAGTTCCAAAAGGAAACTTCCCCTCCGTTTCAGGGTGGTTGTGGGCAGTCCCGTCCNTCCAGAGGGCTGCGCGCCGTCGCCGTTCCGTGCGGGTTGCAGCCCCGGCGACGCAAGTTGCCCTTTCCAAAAAGGAAACTGTTCCCCTCCATTTCGGGGCGGTTGCGGGCAGTCCCGTCTGCCGTGGGGCCCATGTGCAGCGCAGCCAACGGGACGGCACCACCTGCCGTGCGGGGCGCGAGCAGGGGACGAGGCCGCGGTCGCGGCTTCGGGGGGACCCTGCGCCCGGCCCCGCGGCCTCATGTCGCCCGCGCGGGCAGAGCGGCCTCCTGCGCAGGGTCCCGCTCCCGCAGGCGTGAAACTCGGGTGAGAAAAGGGCAGAAACGCAGTAAAAGTATTCAATCCAGTTGGTGCTTCACTGAGCATTTTTTAAATCATTTTTCAGCCTTGTACACCCTCGCCTCCTCTCCCTGTGCAAGGAGGCAATGCCGTTTCCAGGGTTGTGCGGTTTAAATAAGATAAGTGAATAATGACTAATAAAACATTACGCTGCCCTGAGGACCGCAAAGATGATGGAAGTAGGTTATTTTTAGAGCTCTGTTTCTGTTATATGCCAGGCAAACAAGAATAAGATGACTTCCAGGTAAATGAAATGTATACCAACAAGTATTAAATATATTTGACCCAGACAAATATTTAAGTGAGTATAATGCAGTAGAGACTGACTGCCAGACTAGCAATGTAACTCACTGCTGCGTTCTTCAATCTATTTAGTCGCAGAGGCAGGACCTGCTTTGCTTAGTCTGGTTGCTGTATTGTGATTTTTCTTTTTTCCAGTGCTTAAAAAAGAAAGGGGGGAGTGAGAAAAATTTGAGTCCTCCTTAGCTCTGCCAAGTTACATAGCACCACGGGCTGTGGCTCAAGGTTTTCAATCATTGTCATATAAAAATGTGCAGAACAACGTATCTGAGATGAATTGATATTGTTCAGCTACAATTCTAAACCACATCCGGAAAAGAAGGATGGTCAAAAGATACCAAAATGTCAGCAGATAACTCTGGAAGTCAAGGCTGGTGATCCCTTCTTTGTGGAGAGGTGTGAGGGAGATGGAGCACATAGCTCTTATCTTATCTGTGTTTTTAGCCCAAGTAATCCTGATCGAGTAGTAAATCCCGAGTGAGATTATGCTGCTGGAGTGTGTGCGACCAAGATCGGTGGTCAGATACGCGGTGGGGTTGCTGGTTTGGGAGATGCTTGCTCAGGTGTTTCCTGGCGGTGGTGACTGACGGAGGAAAACCAGAAATCTAATGACTTTGACGGGGATCCTGTTTTACGGGAGCGGAGGCGCCGTGGTGGGTTTGCTGAGGCTGCCAGGGGAGCAGCCCGGGGACAGGGACCTGCCCGGCAGAGCTGGAGGAGGTGCCAGCCGCGCCGGGGATGTGTCCCCAGCTGGTGGCCACGAGCTGAAAACAGTGCGTGTCCCTGGGGAGCGCAGGGGCTCCGCTCGCTGCGAGCCCTCGCGGAGTCACCGAGTTCCTCGGATTCCCGGGATGGCGCCGCCAACCTACGTGTCACCTTAAGGACGATTCACCGAGTGTCCTTAACAGCAGTGCCGGCTGGTTTTGTGTTTAAGTTCTGGTTGTTGCAAGAAGTGGCAGGGCGCCAAAGGACCATGGAAGGACTTTGGGCCCCAAATTAATTTTCGGTAAACTCAATTAGACTGGCGCCCGGGGCAATTTGGTACCATTAGAAGTCTTGTGCATGTTCCGATATAAACACATCTCATTTTTGGTATTTAGTAGCTTGGCAATAGTGTTATCTTATCCTCTGAGGAGAGATATGAGGGCATACAAGCACATATAAAATAAAGAAAAAAATAACTGTTTACATACCTTTACAGTTCTGTCTTCTGGTTTGATCAAAATGTCATAATTTCGTAAGGCTGAAGTGCTTCATGATGGGGAATGTTTAAAAATGGCAGTTATGCGGCAGCATGACTGCTTTATTGGAGGGGGATTTCCAGCTTGCATTCCAAGCATGTTATTGGAGAACTGGAGGTGGGCAATTCACCTCAGACTAACTGTCCTGAAACTGTGTTTACGTTTGTAATAGTTACATAACGCTCATTTATATGCATTGCTGTGATTAGCAAGCCGTATTTTGAATTTGCTTTGTGCTTCGCAATAGGTCACGTGTTGATCAGCAGTATTTACAGTATGAACTTAACAGTTCTTGAGGCAATATGTGCATCGGCATGAGATTTCTTAGTATGTTGCTGCCTGAAGCTTGTGTTCAGGGGTCTGCTTTGGCAGAGGGCCTCAAGACCTCGCCAGTGGGGTGGGAAACAACGACGGCAGAGTGAACATGCTCTTCCTTGTGCTAGATTAATGTTTCAGGCTTCTTGACCCTGCAAAAGGTAGGTCTGCACATGGGACATCCCAGTGCGCCCTGTCTGTGCTCCATGCTGCTGCTACCCCCAGGTGCCACCCTTTCCAGTTCTGTGAGGTGCTTCCTCGAGCCGTGACGTGTCTGTCCAAGTGCTAATAGTGGCTTAACCGCAGTGGGCAGAGATGGACTATTCTGGGGCCTTTAGGCACTGCTGCTACAAAAGCTCTGGTTTTGTTGTTATTTTGAATAAGCAGCTTGGTCCTAGTGAGCACATCTAGACATGTTGGTTGAATTCCTTGCACAACTGAAAAGCTTTTCTGTTTTGATCCCGTATGGTACATTATAATCTCATTTTTCAAAATAGGAGGTACCGAAGTCATGACCACTTACATATGAGACCCCTTCTGATGGCACTGTGAGCAGGTAACGTAACCACCTGTGTGGGGGTAACGCGTACGAGCAGAGGAGCCTTCGCAGGAGGGACGTGGCCTTCCCGAGTGGCCTTTGGGCTTGGCACTCCCACTGCCTCCCAGGGAGGTCCAGGACTCACCTGCAGAGTTATTGTAATTCTGACCACTTAAGGCCTCCTCCAGTATACCTGTTCAATGAAAAACTTCAGAAAATTGTCATAAAATATCAGCTTCCAATGAAAGAAATGTTCTCTTTTCCTTCTCTGAAATAGCATTATTTCAGAAGAACCTAAACAAGTTTATCCTGACTTTCTGTTTGTGGATTACTTCTGTATGCTGTTTATGGCAGTGAGAAACTTCTCTGAGCTAGTATCAGGGTTTCTGTATGTGTAACATGGTGAGGACACAATCTTCCTTTGTGACCCAGCAAATGCTGATGCTTCTGGAGAGGATGGTGCCTGTTCCATCATTTCAGCAAGTTCAATAATACCCTGCTTTGAAGTTGTGTCATATTTATATATAAAAGTGCAGTATTGGGCTATTTCTGCAGGTGTCTGTTGTGGCTGGGCTCTCTGTGGCGTCGGCGAAGTCAGCGGGGATTTGGTTTGATTTCATCTTGACTAGTAGTAAGTTTTAAAGTATCCACAGCATATGGCTTGAAAGGCAGTAGAGGGGAAGAAAAACAGTCCCAGGATGAAAAATTAAACGCATTTGGACAGATTTCTGAAATAAATTTTCAGTGTCATGTGTGACACATAAAGATCCAGAGGAGATGCTGAGCTTATATTGGGATGCAATGGGGCTAGTGTGCTGGGTGTATCTTTATTTAATATCACATCATCCTGCTGTTTGTGTATATAAAGAAAGTAGACAATGCTGGATCTGTGTTTATTCTTCACACCCCTTCCAGACATCTAGCGTAATTCAATTTTTCACTGTTTCATTCCAAATAAATGTTGATAGCAGAACCGTGATGCTGGTTAGTTACATTAAATGTAGAGTTTATTTCTGTACCTGTTGTTGGTTTCTTTTCTGCCCTGCTCAGGGACACGTCGCTGTTGCAAGGCGAGCGGGCGGCAGGTTGCTCGGCAGGCAGCAGACTGGCACTTGGCTAATTCCCACTGTCGCACCTGGGAAATCACAGCCTGAGCTTTCCAAAATGCAAAAGCTCCCGCTTGGGTAATTGTATATCACATTTATTCCCTTAAGACCGTTGGATAATTTTTTTTTCTTGTTGAATAGCTAAAATAGGCCCTAGGTGCTAGAGAGAACTTGAAAGTATATTAAAAGTATAGCCTTTTCAGATTATTCTTTTGACTTTTTTTTTTTGAATTGACTTTAACTGTATGGTTAAAAATAACTTTATAATATACTTCTGAGTTCTTTTCCTCTGATGTGGCTCAATATAGAGTAGAGGGATTGGAATATTTAGTTTAAAAAGGTTTCTGGTTTTTGCTGTCATCAGGAGCAGTGAATTCCTGCTCCCTTCTATTATCCGTATGTCTTGGTCTTTGGCTTTCATGACTACCCTTGGGAAGCAAAGCAGGAATTCCTCGGCAGAGCTGTGCATCCCTTCCCTGGCTCGCATGGGGGGCAGAGGTGACGCCTTTGGGAGCGCTGAGCAGAGGAGCAGGGGGGTGACGGTGGCTTCAGTGCTCCAAGTCTGAGGCCTCTCCGGTGTGAGGATGTTGCACAGGAGGCTGCAGGGCTCTTGAGTGGGGTCACACGTGTTCATCCTGGTATTGGGACACTCGGATTTTATGGATGTGCGGGCAGGAGAAAGTGTCGGAACTGCCAGTTTTTGTATTTGAAACCCGCCCTGCTCCTACTGCTTCTTTTAAAAGAAGTGATCATAAGGCTTAAAAATTAGTATACAAACTTGTTGCAGCCTGTTATTTTCTTCTTAACAGTAATACTGTGTAGTAGTTGCATTAACAGACCATTCCTTCTCCTCCAATGCTGATACTGGATGGGCAGAAGGACTAAGAAAACCTTGACCCAATTTTTGGGAAGAATGATGTGTTTGGGAAAACAGGGCAGTCTTCGTATTTGGACAGTTGGCACTTGGATGCTGGTTGCTCGTGGTGGAGCCAGGCCTGTTTGCTGGGGAAGAGTTGTGCCCAGGCCAGGTGCAGGACGGTGTTTGCCGTGTGCCCTGACGGGGCTCTGCTTTGCACGGCAGCTTGTGGGATGCACCAGGAGCTACCCAGGGGCTGGGGTGGAATCGGCTTGGTTAGTGCTAGCACTGTGCTTGGCAGCACCTTGTTTAAAGTTGTATCTTTCTTTTTGACAAAAAAAAAGAAAAAAAAAGGAAGAAGAAGAGGGCTTTATGGCTTGCTTCTTCCTGCGTGCTGGGTTCACAGGGAGGGCTACAGGCCATCTGCAAAGCGTCAACAAAAAGAGGGGAGAAGGCTTTGAAATCTGAGTATGGGAGCAAAAGGAAACCAAACAACAACAACAAAAAAGAAGTGTGTGTGAAGGGATTTTTATACAAGCCTCCAGTTAATTTTAGCTGTGCATTTTATTAATATCTTTAAAAACCTATTTTTTTTTTCTAAACAGAGTTTAGGAGCAAGGAAGAAAGGTGCTCCCTTGGGGGCGGCTCTGGGAGCAGGAGTTGGATCTGTCAGGACTTACCTCATGCTTTTGCTGCATGAGGGTTCCTGGGGGAGGCTGTGATAAATTTCCAAAGCTCTTTCCATGTTCAATCCAAAGCGGCACGTGAGCCGTGACCCTCCGTGCAGAACTGCCTGGGCCCCAGTCTCTTCCGTGAGCGCCTCTCTATAGATCTCAGTGCCGCGAGGGCAAATCTTAAACTCAGTGCCTGGCTAGAATAGGCAACTCCTATTTCAATTCCTATATTTAGACATTAGCCCTTCTTTGCAACGCTTGAAGGAGCTGTGCAAAGAGAAATCCCTCCGTTCATCCTACCCGCAAAGTTGAGTACGCAGCAGCGTGTTAAAATTTCGCTCCGAGGCTGCAACTACGTGGGAGGGGAGCTCGGGCTTCTTGACCCCTGCTCTTCAGCTTCAGCTGTTGTTGCTGAGCGAAGAGTGCAAGTGGGTGGGAGAATAGCAGGAAACGCATCAAAGGAAAGTGGTGAGGATCTAAAGTCAAATGGGGGAAATAACACACCAGAAGAACATGGAAGAAAAGGGATAGATTTGAAACAGAAAGCTCCACTCCCAGGGCCTCCCAAAGATGAGGAGCCGATCTGGATTTTGGTACACGTGGGCATGAAGCGGTGGCTTGAGGGGCAGGCTGTGCAGCTTGCTATCCGGCTGGTGGAGAGGTTGTGGGTTCAGCCCTGCATGGTTATGGCGGGAGCGTTGGAAAATGCAGCAGACCACTAATTGCCTTTTGGGAGGCCGCTGACAAGGGTGGGCGCGATTTGGGCGAGCGTGCTTGGTAGGAACATCACGGGCTGGGCAAGGCTGTGTGCGCGCGCTGGGCACCGCTATCCTCAGCCTCTGTGGAAGGAAAGGTGAGTGTATGATGCTGTTGGACGTTAATTAATGTAAAATATAATAACGAAGATACCATCTCAGCAAAACGGTTTCCTTAAACTTACCACCACCAACAACAACAACAAAAAAAGGCATCGGAAAGGAGAGTTTCCTCTAGGGTAAAATAAAGGACAAACAAACAGAACTGACCATTGTGTACTTAATGAAAAAAAAAAGCACTTGTTATGTGCCTTGACTGTCATCTTAACGATATTATGAGACTAGGAAGGAAATCAAACAATGCACACCTTTTATCATGGAAATGGAGTCTAGAAGGGCTTTCAACAAACACTGCTTAGCCAAAATGAGTCATTGAATTGTCATCTGCTGTAAAAGAAAATCTAATTTGTCCATATAATCCTATTGGGCCAGGTGAGTGATAGGACTAATGTTCTTCTAATTGCCTTTGAACTTCAAAGTGAAAAAGAGATTCTTCTATTCTGTTTTCTAGCTTGACTTGTGTGGGAAAGCAGGGCAGCAGCAGTAATGCTCCGCTCATCAACTTAACGTCAGAATAAAACAGTTGGAAACCAGCCTGACTGTCAGGTTTGTTTGCATCCTTAGCTACAGCCCTCCTGGAAAGGAGACCTGGAGGAGGATGTTGTGCCCCCGCAGCCCCAAGCCGAGCCGTGTCCGGCCGGGCACTCGCCGTGTGTCCCCTGCGGTGCCTCCGCAGGGCGGCTGGGAATCAGGTCCCTGGTGTCGAGGTGGTGGCAGCAGTGCAGAGGTGGTAACCAGTCACAAAACTCTCTCCAACCGAAATAACTCAAATCATGTAGAGGTTCTGGGCCTGATCACCCTGATGAAATGCCAGGAAAAAAAACAGGCTCTTTTGAGCAGAGGAGTTGTCATGGCAGGATGCACGTGCAGCTTGCACAGGGTGCTCCTGGTTTACAGCGACTGTCGTCGTTATCGTGACGTACCCTGACGCACTTTTCGCTCTTAATTCAGCAACTCTGAATCAGCTGGTGATTTTCCTCTTGACCAGTTCACCCACTGATGTCAGCGGGGCTGTTGGCCTTAGCTGAGGTCCCTCGGGTCCAACACTTCTGCCTCTGTTCATGCTGAAGGTAGTTTTCTTGGCTTGAATGGGTACAGAAGCAATTTTCTGTCCTAGTTTGTATACACTCTGTTGTGAAAAACAAAGAATCAACCTGCACACCGTTGCTATTGCCTTGTAGTATCTGTACTTGATTGCTACTAACTAGATGTTTTATATACAATGTTGTTAGAATACCTTTAATGCCACTTTAGTGCTTTATTTGGGAAAGCAGTTTTAGCAGAAGTAAAAACTTCTGAAATGGTTTGAAGGATCTGTTCTTAAATGCTTTACATTGACTGATATTGAGAAATGTAAATCAGATCTTGGGAGGCCTATTTCGGAATCAGCTCCTATTTCTCCTTTCCTGAGCAATGATTAAATTGTAGGGAGCAAAGCAGTCTCAGTAGAGGACTGGGCAAGGGCATGCGCTCCGTAGCCGAAGGGCTCCCCGGAAAGATGAGAGGGGCTCCGCAAGGCCCTGTGAGCAGCTCGCCCGCAGCGCCGCAGCCACCAAACGCCTCTCTCTGCCCGACTTGCTGTGCGACCTGCGCTGCAGCCGCGTCCCACTGCGTCCTGGCTTCCTACCTGTTCTTCTGGTGTGCCGTTTCTCATTGCAGTTTGCATCGTTACCTCGAAACGTCCTTGTTAAGGGCATTTTGCTAGGGTATCTGGTTACTCTGAAGTAGCCTGATTTGCTGTCTGGAAGTACAGGTTCTGGTGGAACTGCAGTTTACTCAGCGTAGCCTACGCACTGAGGCAGCCTGACGCTTCACAGGCCCAAAGATGTATTTCAAAAGTGCTCGCGGTCTCCTTTACACCAAGCAACTTGATTCTTAGGACTGCAACAGATGTGACATTTTAAAGTAGCTTAAAATCAAGGCTGGCTTTGTAAAGGTGAGCAGAAAAAGAAAAGTATGTAAATAAGAATGCTGGAAATAAGAATGCCTGGAAAAAATGTTAGGCTCATGGCTGGTTGCGAATCCCTTGCCCTCGTCTTGCTCATGAGACGCTTCTGATGGAACTCATAGCAGATCAGGTGGGAGGAAGGCCAGGGAGCTGCGCCTCCTGTTTTGTGCTTGGCTTCGAGCATCGCTGCTTTCCCGTCTTCCCTGAAATGTGGAGTTGGGCAGCCCAGCAAGTGGTGAGAGGCAGAACCCCATGAGCTTCGCTGTGACTGGGAAGAATCGGGGTCCCCTCTTTGGAGGGTGGTGTCCGGTGGGGTTTCAGGTATCGTGATGCGGGTGAGGTAGTTGCTCGTGGTACCATTTGCATTCGGGGGGCACACCAGGAGTTGCAGCATCGCAACCTTGGGGATACAGTTGTCACAGGGTTTGGTGTTTGCTGCTGCTCCCGTTGGCCAGAGCGCTGCTGATGGGGCTGCTCGTGAGCTCCCTGGCTGAAACGTTTAGTCAATTGGCTGCTTCAGCTCTTGAGCTCTCGGCTTGGTCGCTGTGCAGCCTCCCTGTGCCTCAGGCTGCGGCTCCGTGTGCTCCTGCGCCCAAGGGTGATGTGGTGTCCCGCAAGCAACTGCAGATGGGGCTCTGCTGGCTCCCAGAATGGCAAAAATGTACAGAAAAAAACATTTTTTTGCTGGGGGAAAAAGACCTGTTTTAAATCACGGTCTGTGCTCAGTGTTTCTGTCACTGCTGTATGCGTCAGCTCCCAGCGTTACCTCGGGATTGGATAGGCCCCAGAAATGTGATAGCGCTCCTGAGTCTCGCCCCCCTCCTGTATTTCCTGCAATAACATCTTTTAATCTTGGGCTTCACCAGGCAGGGTCCCGAGCGAATCCGATAGCAGCTGCTGGCGGAGTGAGAAAACGAAGCACAAGAGAGCTGTTGTGCTGCCTGCCTTCTGTTTGGAAGGTGCTTTCAGCAGCTCTCATGAATGCGAATCTTTTATTTTAAATCAGGTTTTCTGTTCACCTTCCTGTTAATTTCCCTTTCTTTCCTGCATAAATTCACTGGTTGTAAGTTGTGGCAGTCCAACAGAATTAAGCTTGCAAAATAGCCCCTATTTTGTTGCACAGAATATGTGATTATTTTGAAAGGCATGAAGTTTTAATGAGCATTAAATCTTGGAGGAATACCTAGCATAACTCTTCTGTGCCCTTGCAACTCATAAGCAATTCAGCCACGTCAAAGTCCAGCAAGCACAAATCCCCTTTATGCCATACAGTACCATCTGTCTAATCTATCTGTGTCAAATATGGCTTGTTTGGGTCTGTCCTTCCACAGTCTGTTCCGGATGGATTAAATTAAAATTTCTGATCACTGAACACTTTTCTTTTGATGTTTGTAACTGTTTGCATAATAGATGTGTTTTTGTTGCTAGTTTTATAAGATGTATTTGGTAAACAAGAATGCGGTAGTCAGCACAAATGTCTTTTTATCGTGGTTGACCAGAATGTTTCTAGAGCCACAGCACCTTTCTAGCAGTAACTAAGCGCAGCAGCCTTCGTGTGCAGCAGCTCGATGGAGGGGCTGTACTTCAGGCAGCTGCAGAGGAGCTAGCACAGAAATGGATAACGCAGATTCATCTATCGCCCAGGGCTTGTTTTCTGCTGCTAACCTGGAAAGGCTGCGCTCTGTTTGCCTGCAACTTGCATAAGTTCAGTGGAATGTCAGAAATGAGCATTTGAAATGGAAATGAAACAGTAAATTCTTTCATCTTGGCCAGTCTCTGCAAGCTGCAGCCAGCCCCTCCTCAGTGCGTGCTGCAGGAGTGCAAGTAATGGCACTGCAGTACGGCAAAAATACAAGCTCTGAATTTTGCAGGTAACCTTTCTCTTGACATCCTTCCAAAAGCAGAGTGATGCAGTGGAGTACACCCTTGCGGATTACAGGGGATGCTAACGTGGCTCTTGCTCTGCCGGCGGCTCCTGCCTGGGCGCGGGAGGCCCCGGACCGCGCAACGCCGGCTCGGAGCGCTGCCCTTCGCTTGGTAAACGCCGCGTGGGAGCGGGGGCTCGTGGGCGGCACCTGCCTCCGTCTCGTGCACGTAGGCTGGCCGGGGCGGGCGGTAGGCAGATTTTCAGGGTTTGGACGTGCGGTGGCTGCCGAGGGCGCCCGGGGGAGCGGGGCCGCGTGGGGCTGAGCCCCGGCGTGACTCAGGCCCCTACGTGACCACCCGCCGGCGCTCGCAGAGCAACAGCTTTGCCCTGGCGCTGCCCCACGGCTGCGGCGCCCACAGGTGTCTGCGCGCCCCGGCTGCCCCCCGGGCGCCCCCTCCCACGGCCTGGGAGCCCACGTTTTCTCTCCGGGGCCTGTCTGTGTCATCGCTACCCTCTCGAGGGAACCAGATTGCAGGGTTTTTCCCGAGATGCCTGTTTGGAAGGAGGAGGCAGGGGCAATCGGAAAAGCCAGCACCTGTACATGCGCAGCCCTGCTGCAGCGCTCCGCCTCTTGCCTCCTTCCTCGCTGCCTCGGTTAGGAAACCAAACTGCCTTCCCGTGCGTGGGCTGCGTGCGGGAGGGCCCTGCTCGCGAAGCGGGAGCGCTCGCCCGGCCCGACTCGCGCCGTGGGGCAAGGCAGCGGTGGCCGCGCAGGCATTAAAATGGCTGAATCGCTGTGTGGCACCACGTTAAGATGGAGTCAACCAAAGGGATCATCGCAGAAGGAAGAGGGGGCAATTCTGCTGCTGCCCTGGGAACTGTGCAGCCCCTCTCTACATGCTGCAGTGTCCGGAGGTCATCGCTTGCACAGAGGTTTTGTACAAAATCCACCCTTGGCGCATGGTGCTGTCCGGCCACGGTACCTCGTGTTGCATGTGCAGAGGCGAACAGCAGCATCCTTAGGAAGAGGAAGGGCTAAGCCTTGAGCAGTGCATCAGACGATGATGATGTCTCTTTTAACCCCTTGGTATCTTCGCAGCACATGGTTTTTAATATAGGGCATAATAATCAAAAAGCTAGAGTAGTGTAATCCCAAGGTTTATATTAAAGCTCCTTAGTCGTGGATCACGCATTTCAAAACAGTCTATTAATATTTGCTTTGGAAGATGTACTGATCCAGAAATTTTCTGGTTTTGCTCTCCCGAATAAGCTTGTTTTAATTACTGCTGACCCGATTTAAATGTGGGCCTGACTGCTTTCATTTGAAATATTGATTGCAGTGATCGCTGGCGATGTTTCTGTTTCATTCCTGTAACAGCTGCTCTCCTCACTCAGAGTTTAAGTCTCACTTTTTCCATGATGCCCAGAGAAAGAGGCCTCTAATGCAGCGCCGGGAGGAGAGGGGATTTTACCCACACCAGGGCCTCGGGGTGTCCCGTCCGGCTGCTGCGCTGGTGAAGGGCAAACCGCGCTGCCGCTGCTGCTCTCTAGCAAGTTGTGCAGGTCGCCTGAAAGCTTTATGCAGGTTGTATCCGCAGAGCAGCCCTGTGGAAGCTGCCTGTGTTTGGGGTTGTTGCTTTGGGAGCTGCTGTGTCCGTCTGCCCGTCTGGCTGCCCTCCGTCGTGCGCTGTACCAGGGGATCGAGGGCTCGGAGCCGGGAGCTGCTCCGTTAACACCCGTTCTGCTTTCACACGCTGCTGCAGCATTTGGGGATGCCCGTAGAGAAAACGGGATTTGGGACCATCGGAGACATCCAGCGAGGTGCAAGCAGCAGCGCTGGCACCGCTGGGCATGGGAAGCCTTGAGGAGGGTCGTGCTCCCTGCTGCGCTTTTGGTAAGGAGGAGAGTTGTTCTTTCCCCAAGCGTGCACAAGCCACTAGTGTAATGGGAAAACCCAGCTGGATGTGGAGCAGGGAGTTTGGATCACAAGTAATTGATCCATTTTAATGATGTCGAATGGCAGCAAACGTTACTTGAAACAAGTGCTGGGGCAGCGCTGTACAGTGCGTTAAAGATTTGTTTCTATGAATAGCAAAAGAACTAGTTCCACCACTTTTAAATCTGTAAGCCCAATGGCCATTTTGAAGTTCCCTAAAAAGGAAGACTCTTCTGTTTGACTGATTGATTTGCTTCTCTGTACACTTTTTTTCCCTGCATAGTGGAGCAGTGCTCAGGTTCTCCCTATGGAAATGATGCTTTTGGAGGCTGGAAGGGTGCCGGGAGCAGGTTCCCTCTTGGGGTTTTCTTCACACAACGTGGCTGCCTGGAGGGGTGCGCAGGAGAAAGGAGGAACGAGGAGAGCGGGAGAGCTGCCAGGCAGTTGAAAGGGACAGTGCAGTAAACAGTCATTAGGTAGAAAATGAGCAGGCTTAGCACTCCTTGCTAGGGGGCTGTTTGTTCATATTTTTACTGTAAATCTGCGGGTGTAAATCTTAAATATCCCAGAATCTTAACTTTTAAAACCAGCTAAGGCTCTACCAGTGGTGTGTAGCCTTTCCTTTCTGACCATGTTATCCCGTCATACTCCAAAACAGCTGCCATTATTATTTTCTTAAAAAATCACTTAATTCCTCCTTAACTTTAACAGGGGAAAGAAAGCACTTCGGGAAGTTCAGGAAATTGCATTTGTAATGTCAAATTCCATACTCGGGTACATCTTGTGCAGCAAAGTGTTACTGTGTTACTCCAGTTAGGTATAGCTATTTTAAATTTGCTACATGGTAAGTCAGCTTGGTAAAGCAGTGTGTATGCTGAAAACATTGCACTGGGTCAGACCCGTTTCTGCCCTGTCGGTAGGCGGATTCCTCACTGCCCTGCTGATGGGAGCTCTCTGGGACCTTTCTCAGGGCTGAAGTATGTTCTTTTTTTCTCTTGTTCCCCTCACCATTAAATCAAGAAAATGGCATCCTGGTTGTCTTTTTTTTTTTTTTTTTTTTTTTTTTTTCTCTGGATATATCCTAACCTAGTCAACAGGAAGTGTGTTGGAGTTCGTTCTCTGTTCTTCAGTCCATCTCCTCCATCCCAAAGCAGTCAAGGAATGAGATTCGGTTTATCTTGGCTGAGTATGGTGTACAATCCATGAGCTGGCTGTAGCTTGTCCTTTTTAAATCGTTTTTTATTCCTTTTACAGATATGGTAAATATGACTGTATTGGCATAAGGATTAATCTGTTCAATATCCAAGGTGGGTGATCGTTGACAAGTTCCGTGTCCAAGGTGGGTGATCAGGTGGTCTCAGTTATATTCTACCTAGCATTCACGTTGTGTATTTCCATAATACAAGATAATCGGAGGCCCTTCCTTTTTTTCTGAGAGTCAGGAAGAGGTTCCCATAGCAAGCTCTGAATGCAGGGAGAGCAGATCAAGAAACCAGAGCTGTAGTGATCCTGCGCACCACCAGCCATAAAGACCACGCTACAGCATTTCTGTCCTTCCAGGAGGCAGTTGTTGAGATTCAGATCTGATATTGAAAACACAAATACTCCCTCTGAAAAAAATCAGAGGAATTCTACTTTTATACTTCAGGCTACAATTTCGTGCAAACTTGAGGGTCTGTGCAAAGATGGAGGAAAAACAGCATCTTTTTTCCATAGATCCTGAGCCGTGTAGTAAAGCAGCAAAACATTAAACTGCTTATACATTAGAAGGGAACAACAGATCAGATTAAACTGGCTGTTGTTTTCAAGTCATTGGTCCATCAGTTGGAAACAGAGGAAGGCAGCTTATCGGAAACTATTCAAGGAATGGAGTCAGTATGTAGATGTGTTTCCTCACTTCATTTATTTACAATGAAAGGACAGGTTTTTTTTAAGCAAAAAGTATTGGCTTTTCATTCATGGCAAGATTTTTCATGATGTAAAATGGAATGTTTCTGTGCTTCCCATCATTTTTTAGTCTTCCTTTTGGACATCTGAATTCCCGAGGGTTCAAGAGAAAGTTGGGCAGAAGCCACCAGCATCCTCCGTCTCTTTCTAAAAGTTCAGTGTAGAGATGGTGGGTGTACGTGACATGGGGGCATCTATCACACCAACCAGCTGGAGAAAGGAGGAGTGTAAATAGAAAAAGCTTTACTTTTTTTGAACTAAAAGTACAACTGTGCCTGATAAAGTCTATTTCAGAGTTGCGGGAGATGTAGGGAAAAGTCTCTGTAGACCTTTTTCTGGCCTTCCAAAATGTACCAGATCTGCTTTTTTCGGATGGGAACTGGATGTCTAAATCTGTAATGAGGCCACAGCCTTCGTTCAGGCTGGGTTGTGTAAGCCACATCATCGGAAAGGATGAAATCATTTTTCAGGAAGAGTTTATCAGCAGCTGTGGACTGTGGGAAAGGTGAAAGGAAATGTCAGGTTATCCTGCAAAGTCACTCTGTGCTCAGGGCAAGGAAGGGGAGGGGAGGGAGCCGCTTGCTTCTTGGCCGACAGCGCCGGAGCAGAAATGTCAGCGCTCGCATGCGTTGGTTTGCAGAGATTACTGGCACCTTTCCTGTGATTTATCTTCTTCCATAAATTCTTGCAAAGTATCCATGTGAGCTTACCTTATTATGCTGTCATGCATGGAAAGAAAAGCTCTTGTGATGTAATTTGAAATGGCAAAACCATTGCACATAAGTTATGAAAAATGCCAGTGATTTTTCTTGAGTTTTTATTTTTGTATTGTTATTTTTCAAATTTGAAATGTTTTGTAGAAAAAAAAAATAATGGACCGATGTTTAGAAATCTGGCTAGGACTGGGTTACTTTTGTAGGCAGTTTAACCTGAATGTTATTGGCCTCACTGAAGTTTGGACATTTGCATGATGACTGGAAAAGTAATAGTCCCCAAAGACGCTGAGCAAACATCATCCACGACTAAATAGAAAAAAGATGGTGAAAATGATGAGGTATTTAACTGGCGCAGTCTCTTTAGGATGATAAGATATTTTATCCCGGATTCTAGACGAAAGGGTTTTTGGGGATGTGTTAGGATTAGTGCCTGGGGAAAGGGGGATTGAGTAAGGATGAAATGCTGTGACTGGTTGCTCTCAGAAGTTGCCCGATAGTGAAAACAATAGTGAGGCTCTTGTTTAAATATGAGGCAAATAAGGAATGGTGTATACTGAACTAATAAAAAGAGATTGCTGCTGAGAGGAAGCAAGTGGAGTTCAGAAGTTATTTGTTTTTGAAAGAGAAATTCTAGAATATTCTTCAAGGATAGCATGCATAGTTATCATATTAAAAACTCAGAGAGCAAACAGGTGATAAAAACAATATGTAAGATACTGTGCAGTGGATAGGGCTTCATAAATCTTTAACATCTGTACCCAATTATGTAGCCTCTATGGATTTTTTTTCCGTAGTGCACATTTCTCACTATGAACTAATAGTACATAATAATAAAATCTTGGGTGTTTGCCAGCACAAACAGGGTTTTGGCTAACTTTTAGAGTGTTTGTGGAAGTAGAAAAGCAATGCAGCTGTTGGCTTGGGTACCTGCCAGCTGCGGATCTATTTCCCAGATCACAAAAAAAAAAAATTGGGATGAAGTATTAATCAGTTCTTTTGCGTATTGTTGCTCTGTGCTGGTTTTTTGTAGATTTCTAATGCTAAATGCCGTGACTCCCCAGGAGGTATAGGCAGGTACTCTGCTTTGAGCCTGGCTCACCCATGGGAACTGCCTAATGGCAAAAGAAATGCAGTGTATTTGCTTGTGGCCTTTCCCAAGTGCTTTGCAAGATCCATTTTGAGGTCTGTGAAAATACTTTGCAAAATAGTGTTGTTTCTCTGTGAGTTCAGTGCAAAGAACCATAAAGCTCTTGGACAAAATCATTACGTTATTTTTTGCGTTGCTCCAAACTGTTTTCCATGTCATCTCTATCCGAGGCTAGGAAAACGTCAGTATCTAAGTGCATCAATATTTACATGTTGCCAGAAGTGGTTTGTAGTCAGGTGCCAATGACAAGAGTTGGATATTTTAAAGGAGCCAAATGTCCTCGTTTGGTTTATTTCCTTGCTTTACTAGGTGTGTTTAGGAGTGTGGGTGACACACAGCTGTAGATGATATGGAGTGGTGAAGGCTGTGGCCAAACTTTTTTGTCACTGAAAATAACACATTGGTGTTAGGAACTCCCAAGATGTTTCAAATCTAACTTTGTTGTTTTGACTTGGTGTGGCTCAGTTGCTTTAAAAATATATATTTATTATACTTTTCTCATGCTACTCACAAGTACAGTTAGTACTATGAGGATTTGGGGAAGGATATTATGGTCCTGTAAAGCCAGTGGAGACCACTTAGGTAGCTGCAAGGGTTTTAGCCCTCTGCATAGAAAGGGCAGAAGAGTATAAGGCAGTGCTCTAGCTATTAGGCTGCCACAATGGAAAGAGGCATGACTATATCTCATATAAAAAGCTACATATCTCTGTTAAATAAAACAGCAGATAAGAATGAGTACTAAAATACCTCAGAAAGAAGACTTAACCATAGCTGAAACATCAAAGAACCAAAATAATGACCCAAGTTATTTAAGATGTAGCTTTTCTGGACTATTGCTTCACATCCATCATCTTGTTTCCCAGCTTTTGAATTCTGGCCTGTGTGTGTTTTCCTTGCAGGATGCATCTCAAATTGTTTGGTCATGAATGCCCTGAATAACAAATTGACTTAATTTAGATGACATTAAGGCTCCCTAACCCATTTCAAAGGGAAGGGATGCACTGGAGACCTACAAGCATGCACTTAAATTAAAGCAATAATGATATATATTTCTTTTCCTTGCCTGAAAACTCCTGACTATGTTATCTATGTATCAGATGAAAGTTTAAGGGGAAAGGTTTCTGTTAGTCTTGTCGGGAGTTGGCCAAAAAAATGTGAAGAATGTAGAAAGGAATTAACAGCTGGTGTCCATTTAAAGCTTCCGCGTGGGCAGAAGCGGGCAGTGTGCTTTGCTTTACCTGTCATCTTCCTCTAGTTAGTACCCAGCAAGCCATTAAAGGTTAGTTTAGAAGCAGGGAGATCAGTTTGGATGTGCTGATCCTAATTCTTCCGCCAAGAGGCTAGTGAGTGCCTGATGGGTGCCTCGTTTCCCCTGCGAATAAAAGGGATTTCTTCCTCATTTTGCACAAGCTCTGTTTGGTGCCTTGCATTGGAAACCTTGTTGGCCTCATAGGGTTATGCCATTTAGCCATTATTTATGCCATTTAACTTGGTGCTTTACTTGTACGACGGCTGATGTTTTCCTCTTTAACTAAGGAAGGATTATTTTTCAAATGCAGGGCTTTTCAGATGCGTTTCTGCTTTTGCACGGTCAAAAATGTGCATGTGCACAAAGAGGACCTCATCTTTTGGAGGGGAAACAACTGCAGAGCTTTGAAACGGAGCAGCTGCCGAGGCCGGGTTTGTGCTCCCTGGGGCTCTGTGTGCAGATCGGCGCTCGCACCTGTGGGACGAGCACCAGTGAAAACACGAGAGCTCTGCAGCGGAGATGTGCGCGTTCACTGCGTGTCCCCTCCTCTGAGGCTGTGCTGGGGCACCTGTCATCCCTGGCTGTCAGTGCCCCAGACTGTAGGCTCTTTGTAGAGAGGGAAGGAAAAATCATGAACCTGGAGAGAAAAGCATTACAGTTTATATAAGATTCTGGATATTTCCTACCAAAGAGGGGCAATGGAGGAGGGTGCTTTGTTAGCTTCAGATATGCAGAGAATGTGCCCTTTTTTTTTTCAGCTCATCTGTGAGGGGCGCCCTGACCACACTGTGTTGAAACTTGAGTGGTTACGGTAATTTGCAGACAGTATTTAAGGACAGCTGCTTCCAAGTGGGGGCTTTTATCAGTTCGCTTTCCAACCAGTTTTGAATTAAAAGAAACCCTATTTTGTTCTGGTACCCCCTAAACGACAGATGACTCCTGCCTTGATGCAATGTGCCCAAAGCAAAAGTTGTTCCATTCTGTTAGTGACTCTGTTGTCCTTTTCATTGGCGAGTTAGCAGCTAGAAACCATGTGGTCACTATAGTGTACCTCGGTGCTGGGCTACGTTTGGCCAAAGAGTAGCAAAGCTTTATGTGACCTTGGGTTATGACACCTGAAGCTCATGCCCAGCACGGAGCTGTCCTGGAGGCTCCTCTGGGACCCTTCCAGAAATGCCCTCGTTGCTGGGCCTTCCGTGCCCCAACCCTGTTGTGCTGATTAAACATCTCGTGTTAAAGTGGAGCTAGAATGGCTAGAGGTCTTGGGGACTCTGCAGTCCAAGACCAAGTGTGGTATGTGACTGTGTCGACGTGGTTTTAGCACTGCTGTGGGGTGACTGGTGCTCCCCGACGTAGCTGCTGAGCGCGAGCCGGTGGTCGGGCCTGCGCGAGCTGCTCCCGTCCCTCCGTGTGCTGCTGGGACCGGCTGTCGCGGGCTCGTCCTGGCTGCCCCTGCCTTGCGCCCTGGCCCAGCAGCTCGGCCCCCACCCCTGAGATCTGGGATCTGGGCTCATCCGAAGCCTTCAGCTCTGCCTCCCTGGCTGGCCCTTTAAGCCGCCTCCACCCTCAGGCCTGGCTGCGAAGTGTCTCAGATAAACAGGCCATAACAAAAGCCCACGCAGCTCCGCACACGTCCCTGCTCCATCCCCGCTCCGGCGGCTCCCGGTGCGGCTCCCGGTTCCCCGCGCCGTGTCCCTCCTTCCTGCCCTGGAAGGTGTCCTGAGCTGGCCGCCCCCACTGGCCTCTCCCAGGAAGGAGGGGGCAGCTGGACCGGCCTGGCTGTCCTGGCTTCTTCCTCCTTGCCTGAGAGGGATCGAGTCTTGCCCTGCTCTAAAATAAACGTCTTTCCTGCGATGCCTCGGCTGGAGTGCGGGCACTGCGTCCTCCTCCCTCTGCGCCAGGGACCCGGCGCGCGCCCGGGGCTGGGAAAGGGTGGCCCGCACGTGGAGGCTCAGCAGAGGCTTCCCTTCCCGACGTTTTCCTTTCTCTAGCTCCAAGGAACCACTTTACCCTGTTAAATTCTCATTCTTTCGTGCCCATTATGGAGTATCATTAACCAAGAAGATGCAAGCAACAAATAAATACTGTTCGATTCTATGTATTTATCACATTGATCTCATCTCCTAGAGTGCTGTTTGGGAGTTCATGGAAATTTGCTTATGACAGGGACAAATATGTGGAGTTTTCCCTTGCCGGGTAGTGCAGGGGAGAGGCAGTTTGTTGAAGAGCCTCGTGGTTGACAGGCTGCGTGTTTTTCACTTTACTTTAGTTGAAATTGCCTTTGTTTTTATTTTTCAGTCTAAGAGCAGTCTGCAAAACTGAAATCTCCTTTTGAGTATGAGACTCGGGCAAACCCAGTGAAAGAATGAAGGTAGCAAATCCTGTGTTTTGCTGCGTGCACAGTAGGCTTTTCCTTCTTCTGCTACAAAATAATTATTGCAATTCATTGAACGTGTTTCACTGCTTGAGGTGAGATGTTGATCAAAAAGTAATTCTCTGCTATCCTCCTTTATTTTTTGTCCTGGGTATTAGCTGATCCAAGAGCTGGATAATAGCACTGGAAAAAAAAAAAAAAGTTTCATGTTCTTTGTACAGACTGTATCCTTGGTCTGTATTCCTGATCTATGATAGTTCCAGCCACAGTGTTGACTATGCACATTTATTAACTGCGCAAGAAGTTGGAAGATGCATTAAAAACAAGATTGGGAAGGGTGGGGTGAAGAATTGGAGAGGGAAAATACCAGTGCAGAAATGACAGCAGTTCCTGTGCTGGCTGAGTCCTGAGGCCTGTTTACTTGGCAGCCCTCCTCCTGTAAGGAGGTCAGAGCTATCGGATCTCAGCTCCAGGCAGAGACCCCGGGAGGGGGGATGCGCGCTCGGATATAACTGTTGATCTGCTGTAGCAAGCGCTTAGCTTTTGCCTTCACTCATCTCAGAGGTGACTTGTTCATGTGTCGTAACAAATGCGATCGTGGCCCTTGCTTCTATTAAGACCCTCTTGGTAGGAGCAAGAAGTGAGGCAGAAACATCTGATTTCAGCTTATGGTTGATAAAGGCATTTTGCACAGTATCTCCAACCCCTCTCCTCATTCCTGATATTTGACTCTAATTCTCTTCATTTGAATGAATATGACAGATGTAAACTTTTATTCATTAATTACGTGGTTGCCCTTACGTGATTTTAATATTTATTATTATTTATTAAGGATTTATTTACTGACTCTGAGGCACTTCAGAATTTTACATTTTTCCTAAGGAATATTTCTTTTTGGATCCTGGGTTAGACGCTGCAGGGCCAACTGTGCTGTTGGCCCTTATGCCTCTTGGCAGGCAGCAGCGGACTAGATACCACCTGCCCCTGGCAGAAAGGCAAGGTCTGGAGCACTACCAAAATAAATAATGATGTCGCTGAGGTCATTCAGGTTGTCTAGGACTTCCTGCCAAGTCAGGGTCACGACGAGGGTCAAGATGCTAAGGCTTTTCCGCTGTTCTCCGTGCAGAGACTGTGCAGAGACAGAGGCCTTCATCAAAACAGAAGCCAAGTGTCTGACAGTTGGACTTCAGGCAGTTGTAACGTCTCGATTTTCAGTCCTTTACTGACACATAGCTGTTTTCCAAGGTTCAGTAGTCTGTTTCTCATAAGCTGGATCATAAGACAGTAGAGACCAGAAAATGGAAAACCTCTTAGCAAGGGGAGCTGCAGTTCAGGGGAGCTCTGTTCTGCAGGCATCCTTGACAAACACTAAAGCAGACTTTCTGTTTTGTTCCAGTGAAGTGAAAGGTAAATACCACTGCAGACGATCGCCCTATATTTTCACATTCTTCTTGTGAAGGTCAATCCAGAGATAGCTTCTAGAACATAAAAATACAAAATATTATCCTTTAAAGCCTCAGCGACAGTGTAGGCTTACTGGGCGGAAGGAGTTTACTTGGTAGTTTCTTTGGAAGTCTGTGGATACCACTGAAACACGTTGACGTCCCTTTCTGCTTGACTCTAAGGCAAGATGGGCTACCCCAGGTGTCCTTCAACAGCTTAAGTAATAATGTTTAAATGATATTCCCCAGTAGGACCTCTTTAGAGGTGTTTGGAATTGCACCTTTGCCTGCTGTGTGATCAGGATGGGGAATGGGCTGACTCTTAGGGGAGACTGGGCTGTCCGCAGGGAGAGTCGAGCTTGTCTGCTGGGACGTGCCCATGTTTGAGCCCTGCTGCTCTGTGCTCAGTCCATTTGCTCCCTTTGAGGGTTTGTGCTGTTACGGTATTTTATTTATCAAAATGTTTAGGCCAGAGTTGTTTCTATTTGTGTCTTATAAAAAGATAAATAAGTTGTGAGTTGTAATAGTGAAGGGTTATTGGCCCTCAGAAAACATATTGGTATGTTGGCTCTTCCTGACAAATAAGTACATAGATCAGTGTGCAGAGCTATAGAAATTCATCTTAGTCGTCTTGTAAGGCAAAACTCAGGACACTGTTCCAGTAACTGTCCAGAATATAGTTCCAGATTTTGCTGTTCACTGTTTACTTTTCAGTTTCAAAGGGGATGAACTGCATTTGCTTTTATACTGTCAAGGACTGGAGCAAGCCTGTAAAGTTTCAGCAGATTTATTTAAAAAGCATGAAGTGAAATTTAGATTTTAATTTGCAGGAACAATTTTATTTGGCTTCAGATTTGTAAAAGCCTGTGTTTTCTGAGTTTGTTTCATCTGGCTAAGTTATCCTACTCAGAAGTAATACAGCTTTCTCTGACAAACAGATGAAGAAAATAATTATGGGATAAAAAATGGCAGAAGATGAGTGAGGAAGAAGCTGTAGAGCAGAGATGATGAGCAGGTCCCATAGGTTTATTTCCAGCTATGCCATTTCCACAGCAGAAGGACACTCCCAGATATCCTAGTAATTCAACAGGTTGCCTTTACCTGATTTAGGAAAGACCCTTTGAGGGTCATCAAAAATTTTTTAAAAGCAATTGATGTTGGGACAGAGCTGTGCAGATTTAAATCTGTGGGAGCTTCTTTATGGACTTAAGTAGGAGCAAAATATAGGTGACCATATTTTAGAAAATGCCCAACTGATGTTTCCTGAGATGGAGTTTTGGATGCTTGGCTAACTTGCGGTCTCTCTTGGCCGTGCTAGATATAAAGGTGGTTTGTCCGACTGGCAGAAGCTATTTTTAACCCAAGGACCTCATTTGGGCAGCAGTATACTGGCTTGTGAAGCACTTACAGAAGCTGAGCCTTCCTCTTGCAGAACTACTCAATTGGATTTAGCCCTCACTGAACTGTGTAAACTTTGCCTAGCAGTGGTTATTAAAGGAAAACCATAAATATATGAGGAAAGAGGTTGAATACTCTGTTATGCTTAAAATGTGAATAGAGATGTTATATTCCTTGAGCTTTGGACCAG
Source organism: Crypturellus undulatus (assembly GCA_013389825.1). Lineage (NCBI taxonomy): Eukaryota > Metazoa > Chordata > Aves > Tinamiformes > Tinamidae > Crypturellus > Crypturellus undulatus. The sequence continues at coordinate 20,465 of VWPW01003375.1, read as the reverse complement.
CTCTTGCGTTTCGTGGAGTTCTATTACCACAGGGCTCGCACTTGTCACGCTCCTCTGTGTGCAGCTCCCTTGACTTAGTGCAAACCGTACCACATCCAGGCTCTGGCTGGATCCCATTTGGTTTCTAATCTGGTTTCCTATTTAGTAGGGACTGGAAGAATATTGCTCCTTGGAAACTGCTAGATTGCAGACTAGCAGTGCTGCTCCCCCCTCCCTGGCCGTGACAGCTCAACAAAAAGGGCTTTACTTTTAAATTCTTCAACTGTTGAGGGGAAGGGAAGGGCAGTCCCTGAAGGGATTTGATAGTTACTCCACCCTGAAGCTGTATGTGTGGTAATGCTCCATGCTGCTTAATTTTGCACTTTGTTAACTTCTTTCAGGAAACTGTCATGCTCGAACTGAAGTATCTCAGCTTTGTTTTAGTCGGTCTCTTTGTGCTTTGGATCTAGTCAGAGGAGGGACACAGGCCCCTCTAGAAGAGGCTTCAGAGACGAAGTACTACGGAGCAACTCGGAGATGTCTGATAAATGGCGGAACCTGGAGAGTCTTGTGCCCTAACTTAACTCTTGTTATGTATCTGATCCTGGATGATAGCCTTATTGCCCAAAGGAACTTCTGTTTCTAGGAGGTTCTTCAAACAACTCTGCTACATTTATGGGTTGCAACCCCAGGTGGGCTGACTGACCTCAATGTGCAGGAGAAAAAAAATGGACCTTGTATATCAAACAATTTGCTTTAGAGTCTTCAGGGCAGAATTTTGAAATCCAAACTTGCTGAAGGGTAAAAATAACCTTGGGCAATGGATGAAGAACTGGGTGAAATCTGGAGAGGATTGAAATGTGGAGAGAGTCAAACTAGGAAATTTTCATGGTCTATGCAGGACTTAAAAGTTTTGCAAAACTGAATATAGCCACAGGGATTTGGTTCACAGTTAAAAACTCTTTTTTTGGTCATTATTAGTTCTTCTATGCCCTTGGCTAGGAGGTGGGTGCTGAGCTTTAAGCACTGTGTTTGCTGAAGCAGTTTGAGGCGTAGTCCTGTGTGTGCCCCATGCTGGTCGCAGGTGCGGGGCAGCTTACCCCCGCTGAAAGTGCCTGACTTTCCAGTGGACAGCAAGCTGTATTTTTGTTTACAGCAAGCAGTGTGAATGCTTTTTGAAGTTGTTTCAGTGCTTATGTAATATGTACCAGCCTCCCAGCTAGTGTGTGGCATCCAGGGACTTGAGAAGAAAAAAGAGTGCCTGTAAAGTGCTCTTAACTCTCTGTCTCCTGACTTTGGAGTGATGGGGTACTCAAGCTGTGGTAGACGTCACTCATCTAAAGTCTAGGCTGCTTGATTTTTATGACCTTCACACTCATTTCCAGCCTGCATCAGGAATAAAGAGGCTTCAGTCTTGCTTGGAAATGGTGTTTCTGTAGTGCCTGCTGTAGTGCACAGCCTGGCTGTCCCCATGTTGTGACTTCTTGGGGCACTTCAGGTTCTTGCTGCTCTGCCCAGAGTGGGGCAGCTGGAAGGGTCGGGAGTAGGTTGACTTGAGGAGGAATCGGGAAAGCGGAGACAAAATTCCTAAAGCTCTTTTGGGTTGGAAACAGCAGAAACACTGTGCTCCTGTTTACCCAAGGAGGGGTTGGGATCCAGACCCTGCAGGCCAAAGCGACAAGGAGAGGGAAAGGATATCGTAGATCAGGGGGAGCTGAAGCCATACTGTGTTAGTGCTGTTTTATTTTATAATTTGATTAGCAGTTGAAACAAGTCAAAACGTAAGCGAGAGCGTTACCCACACGGCGCTGTGGGGACAGGGGGTTTCTGGCTCTGAAGCGCGTGTGCTGCAGTCGATAAAACACTGCAGCACTGTGCGGGCCGAGTACGAAGGCAGGCTGGGAACCGACTCCTTGGACAGAGGAGGGGGTGGAACTGAAACATAACTGAGTGTATCCAGTCTTTTTAAGCTTTGTGCTAAAGACTTCTCTTCTTCATTTTATATGTTGTTCCATAGAGTTGTGACAGTTTCTAGATTAAGTACATGCAGCATTTGACTTGTGTTGTTTGAATACGTACGTCATTTTATGCAGGCTGGCCTTCCCCTGAGGTGCACCTCTTGGCCTATGGTCATGCCAATCGTCTACAACTCTCAGAGGCAGTGCCAGAAATGAGTCCCTGAAGGTGCTTCTCATCGCAGCTGGAGGTGCCCCATGGCTTGGCTTGTGTCCCGCCACCTTTGCTGTCCCTCCCGAGGACTCATTCAGCTAATGCCACGGCAAATGTCCCGCCTGGCTGGACCTGTTCTCCTCTCTGGAGGCTAAGCTGGGAGTATCGCTGTGAAGTGGAGGCAGGATGTGGTGGGTCCTGGTAGCCTGGAAGAAATGCCAGATCCTCCAGCTTCAGTGCCGTCTTAAAATTTTGTTTTTTAAACATTCAGTATTTAGAGTGCTGTTGTTGGAAGGGAGCTGAATATTACTCAGAGTAAATACAAAGTCCAATTACATCTTAACCAGATTTTCTTCCTTTCAAAAATAACAAATATTCTAAAGAGAATTTGTTGCTAAAGAGCTTGACGAATTACCCTGGTTGAAGTCATCAATTGGAGAGAAATACTAGAAATAGTAGGAGTGAGAACATCTGGAGGTGGAAGTCTTGCAAAAACCACAGTAATTTAATTTGATTTCTTTGCTCATCCAGGCTTAATTTCTGAGAGGGCCACCAGAAAGGAGGTATTTGTGAAGCTGGTTTCTCTGTTGAACGTGTCTGATGTGTCGGAAATGGAGAGACACCGTTGTTTTTATTATCACAGTGACTGTGGTCATGCTTGACTCTGGACTTATTTGGTTTCTACATCCCATTTTCAGCCTCATCAATGTTTGTTGTGCACATTTTACCTTCAGTGTTAGGAAACTACAATAGGTTGAGCAGTGCCTTAGCCAGGCACCTTTTACCTAAGTAATGAGACCATTTGGGATTGCTGTTCAAAATATATTTTGTTCAATCATAACATCATAAAACCTCTTGATAATCCTCAGGCTGAAAGAGTAACTTGAAACTAACTACAGCTTAGGGCTTTTTACAGAAGAATAGTAACTCTTGAAAAAATAATGTTTACTTTAAAGATAAATGTGATTATTAGGAAGTAATTCCAGATGTGTGGTTATGGCAGAATTTTAGTGAATGTAGTCTTAGCTGGTTTAGTGAATTACATTATTGCATTTAAAGTAGCCAGTGAATTTTTTCAAAATGAATTCACTCTTCAGATGGTCTGAATAAAACTGTTTATTTTCTATTATCTGGGAAGCAAACAGAGCAGAATCTGGTTTATTTATGAAAGTGAATACAAAGAGTCTGACCCCTGGATGTTGCCTTTGAAAATTGTCTGAGAAAATGCTTTTCCTGGTAGCTGATTCCTTCTTCCAAGCCATTTATTCTTTTTGAAGATAATGCCAACCCTCCCTCCCTCCAAATTATGCAATATATTTTAAAGAATGCTTTGAAACAAAATGGTTTGATCTCTTTATGCTCTGGCAATCTTTGGCAACATTGCGGAAGACAATTCAGTGTTACATTTTGTCAATGCATAGAGAAGTTATTAAATTTACCAAACCTTTCTTTGCTGGTCACTGCAGGTTTACAGGAGCCTTTGGTTGCTCTTTGTGAGTGTGACCTTGTGCTTGCTGGGAATTGCAGCCTGGTACCCCTAGTGCCTATAGCTCTGCCATGCAAGTTCAGGAGGACGTGGGCCAGCTGAGGAATGCTCATTTTCTCTATATTTAAGCCCTGCATAAAGGGGCTTGCATGAGCTTGCAGTTTCTGAATTTCTGAATTGCTAATGATGGTGGATATGATCCGTCATTTCCAACGTCTTACCAGTTTGCTTGTATTTATGATGTCCGGAGAGTGGGTTGTCTTGGAGCTGTCTGTATTGAGACCGCACTGGATGCTGACAGGTGAAATGCAGGTTGGATGTGGCTCTCCACAGAAAACGCTCCCTTATTAGGCTGGTATTTCAGCCGACAGCCAGGCTAGGCTGTTTGCGGGAAAGGCGGCTCCTCCTGGAGCACACGCAGCCTTTCTGCTGGCTGTGCACGTGCTGCTCCCTGCGGTGCTGTGCGGAGTCCTCGCGGGCTTCTCGTGGGCGCTTTGCGTGTGGGTGCAGAGCGCTGCCCAAGCGGGCGGCAAACGGGGCCGCCGCGTGCTGACCGCGCGGCGCTGGAGCCGCTCTGCGCACGCAGCACTTGTTGAAACCAGCAAGCGGTGCAGGCCTGGCCATTAAAACTGCAGTAGCGAGCAGCAGTTCACTGGAATTAAATGACAGCTATAAACTAAACGTATAGTAGGTTTGTATATGTGTATATATGTGCATGCATGCACATTTCTTTTTTCAGCATATATCCATCAAGTGCGTGGTTAATATCTTGAAAGACAGGTCGCTCTCAAGGTCATTAATTGTGAACTTGGCTCCATTAAGAGTCCCAGAAGAATTCGCCTGTGTTTTTCTCCCTCATTATCTGGGCAGAGGCGGCAGCCAGTGCTTGTGTTTCCAGTCGATGAGCAGGGACATCGGCAGCCTGGATTGGCTGTTCTCGCTCGTCCCATCTGCGGGGCTCCTGCTTGTGCACTAGGGAGGCATGGAGGTTTCTGCTAGTGCTTGTGGCTCTCCCCCCTCACCTGTCCCCGGGCTCCAGGGGGTTGCGTTGGGCCTGAACCGCAGCTGGAGTCTGCAGAGAAATTGTGCAGCTTGGTGAGGAAACCCAGGAGAGTTTCTTGGGTTGATATTTGAACACTCTTGGTGACGGTTTTTTCTTTTTTTCTTTCTTTTTTTTTTTAAACGAGGATTCTATCTTTTCTTTCCCATAATAGTCCTTTGCTTATATGTATTTAATGTGGTGGTGAGATATCTGGAACACGTGTGGAAAACACCATGGAAATCTCTGGCTTTGGACCTTTTTATTCTGCTCTGGAAGCTCCTGGGGACGTGCATTATGCCTTGTTCAGGACTGCATCTTCTCGTTCTGTTTTTAAGCACTAATAGCACATAATGTAGTTTAGGTTTTATTTTGGAAAAAAGGCATGATAAATTATGTCAGTTGGGATTCAGCTGTGTTATTGTCATTTTGTTGTTCTAAAGCGTTTTCCTGCAAGGTATTTGCTTTTTCACTGCAGTGTCTGCCGCTACCCCTTTGCGGTCCCTGTGCTGTTGAGTCAGCATCCCAGAAAAGAAGGCTTCGTGTTGGGCACAGAAACAAGCACTTGGCTTCAGCAGCTTTGTAGAATCCAAACAAAGATGCAAGTGTTCTAGCTCTACAGGTATAGGCTAATGGCTCAGTTTAGCTTTTTCTGGGATAGAGTTTGCTTGGGTAATGATTAAGGAGACTAAAGAGAAGTGATAAGGTACATATTGCAGTTAGATGTATTCTGGATGTGGTTATGTATACATCTAAACACAAATGATGCAGAAATAAATGAAATCTCATGGCTAGTAGCACCTATACTGAACTGGCATATAGCTGCATCTAGTCTTTAGAGTCACCACTTTCATTTTTGCTGTTTGAGCTCCTTCTTTTCGACTGCCTCATTTCCTTTCTACTGGGCAGTTGTGGATGTGAAAAGGAAAAACACTGGAACTGTTGCAATGAAAAGGTCTGATACTACACATTTTCCATAGCAGAGCTCCTCTGTGGGTTTAACTGGAATTAACCTTGATTCCTGCTGGGTGCAGGAATCGTTGACAGGCTTCGGTCCGGGCGGGCTGGTGATCTGGTGATCAGGATCCGCCTGCGAGTGCTGGACAGAAACATGCTCTCTGGTGGGACTTGATCCCTCCTGCCCACCCTTCATCCTTTCCTTTATTAGTAGTGACTGAGTTGGTGTTAAGTTGTTCGTCCAAAAAAAGGGTCCATCTTTGTAGTTTCCTCCTGGCAAATGCCAGCCTAGACATGTGAAATGAAGGAACAACAGTTTAAAGACCTTTCCCAGAGCAAGTTGTTTCATATTCTTTCCTTCTGCTGCCAGCTTACCATAACTAAAGCGATTTCTTCCCACCTTTCATTAGGGTTGAATAGCTCACCAGCCGGCCTTGGTTACAGCTTCTTATGTAATCGACTCGAACGTGTTTCACTTGCCATTTCTGCACAGAGTAGAGGGAGTATTTTGCAAGCAGACAGAGGAGAAAACCTCTCGCATGAGGCAGGGAATAGGAGAAAACGAACCAGGCCTTTCATTCTCGGACTGTGTGGAAAACGGGCGCCTCTCATTGCAAGCGCAGTATTCGTATCTCTGATAACTCTCCTGCGGGCTGGACTTGTGGCGGCTGCGTGGAGCAGCAGGGGAGGGATGCGCCTGGGCCGCTCCGCTGTGTCCTGCCCGGGGACAGCGCAGGACGCGGCCGCAGAGGGCAGGACGGATGGGGCCGGCTTGGGCCGCGTCCCGCTCCCGAGCGTCGGCAGGTGGCACCAGATGGCCAGGGCAGGCTGCAGGCCTGGCGGCAGGTTTCCCTGGGATTGCTCCCTGGATGCCGGCGGGACGCGCGAGACCGCTCGGCGTTGGGCCCTGCGCTCGTGGCCATTGTGTTAGCAGTGGCGTGGGTGACCGGGGCCGCGAGGTGCCGGCAAGGGGAGCGCCCGGCCGGCCGGTGTGCGACGGGAGCCGCTGTGCTGCACCTCGGTGTGGGCTGGCACTATGAGTCGTCCGTGTGGGGTGCTGGGCCTGGTGAAACGGCTCCGACTGGGACAGGAGGTGCTGGATTTGAGAGGGAGCTCCGGGCTGCGAGCTGGAATGGCCAGGAGCAGCGGCAGGAGGCGAGGGTGGTGGTGCAGGTGACGCTGCAAACTGAGGGCTATCAGATATTTTTCTAAATCTTTCTGTAATATGACTGCTTCTCCTGAAACCCAGCCCACCCACTTCTTTCCCCAAATAGTTATTTGCTTTGGTCTTTCCTTCTGGTTTTCTCCTCGCGCTGCAGCGTGGAGGGCACCGCGGTCATCTTGACCGCACTGTGCACGCAGGTGGGCTCGGCCCCTTGGCCGTGGGGCTCAGCAGCAGCGTTGCCGTCCGCCGCCCCGCGGGAGTGCGGTGCGTGGGGTCGCCTCCCGTCCTGCCTGTGGAGAGGGTGCAAGGAGGTGCCGCGCTGCCGAGCTGGAGCCCTNGGAGTGCGGTGCGTGGGGTCGCCTCCCGCCCTGCCTGTGGAGGCGCCGCGCTGCCGAGCGGGAGCCCCGTAGCTCTCCTGCAGCAGCCGCTCGCTCCGGACTTTCCCTTCCCCTAGAGGAGGATGTTGCACCGCCTTAGCGCTCCTGACTGCCTGTGAACTGGGGCTGGAGAGCAGCGGCCTGCGGGAGGAAACCCTCATGCACTGGGCTCAGTAACCAGCAGGAGGACCCGGTGCACTCCCTGTGCCTGCTCGTGGTGTCTCCTCCACCTTGCTGCCCGCGAGGGGTCAGGGCCGTGGGTCCACCAGGGCTGTGTGGGTCTGCATGAGATCAGAGACATTTTCCCAGCATCAGTCACACTGTCAGCATTTGTATGTGCTGAAAGGAATGTTCCTGCAGACCTGTGGTACAGGGTTTCTGCTGGTCAAATCCAAGTTAAATGTTACTTTAAGTATTTCGTTTTTTCATCAGAATTAGCACTCTTTTGTAAAGGTGTCAAGATCTTTCTCACACGTCAGGTTTTTCTTAGCTGGATTATCCTTAGGTCATTATGCTTTAGTCAGCATCTACAGACTTAGAAAGCAAGCGGCTCTGGAGAATCAAAATTATGAAAGTATCTTCCTGCGCCATTTGGCTCCATGTTGGAGCCAAACATGGTGACTGCATACACGTACACAGCTGGCTACTGTCTTAACATCTTGCTTTTGCCAAGCATCAAGAGGCCTCAAAAAGCCTTCAGGTTCTTTGTGAAGAACGTGGTGGTTTCTGACCTATCCTTGAGCTGGTATTGGGAATATTAGGAGACCAGAAGTCTTGAGCTTGCACATTACTGCCTTATTCCAATGTAAGTGTGTTGCCTAACCTCATCTCGTTATTATGTGTTTTTCTTTTACAGAGCAGCTTAAGAAGGATCTGATGGTGAGGGAAGGCTAAGAAGACTCAGGATGACGACCACAGTAGCGACAGACTATGACAATATTGAAATCCAACAGCAGTACAGCGATGTCAACAACCGCTGGGACGTCGATGACTGGGACAATGAAAACAGCTCCGCTCGGCTCTTCGAACGGTCCCGGATCAAGGCCCTAGCCGGTGAGTGCGCGTGCGTTTTGGAAACACTTGGCTCTTCAGGTTTGCTATGAAGATTTGAGTGTGTGTGTGTGTGTGTGTGGAGAACATGGGAAGCCAGAGATTTTGTCTATATATTTTTGTATTTTTTTAATTAGAAGGCTATGGATGTTGGGTTTCTTACCTTTTTTTTTTTTGCATATGTGTATGCAAGGGTGAACACTATGTTTCTCTCTTGTCCTGTGAAGATATTTTAAGGTAAAAATAACAAAAACATAGTCTGTGATTGAAGAGTTGTTTCAAATGGAGATGTTTTGGAAGAAAGTAGGACCAGGGAGTGCTTTTGGTGACTGGACCACAGCAAAAACTTTTCTCTTTACCTTATCGCACTTTTTTGCGGAAGATAAGCAGATATGTTTCAGACCAGTTTTCTTTCAAGTAAGTAGAAAGATACCAACTTCCTAAGCACTTACACTATAAGTAATTAATGGAATAAGTGATTCACTAGTGGTCAAATACCCAAATCTCACTTTATTCATTTTTATCATTCTCATTTTTCCTACTGGAACCTACTGATTTCAGTGAAGTTGCATGAAAGTAGCGGCAGGTCACCTCTGGACTTCCTAGGCCATCCAGTGTGGGTTAAAGCTGCATACTTTATTCACTGAAGACATAATTCACTAAAGAATTAAGAGGGGAGGGGAAACAGGAGGGAAATATTTCAGTATACTGGTTTAGTTGCCCACTGGGGCAGTGGAAAGAGACTTGTTGCACCAAAAAGGTTGTTTTAAAGAAACTAAAAGTTCACAAGCAAACAAACCTTCATTTATTTAAATTCCTGGAAAAGGAGAGCCTGCAAAGCCTAAAAGCTAGGTTAATCACCAGTACCTGAATTTATTTTCCTAGATCATGCTGTCTGGTAAATTCAGTAAGTAGTTGAAAGTATAAAATTCATAGTATTCTCTTGAAGCTGCAGATAAATAGCCAATTGTTTGTTTGTTTGTTTCTTTCTTTCTTTCCTGAGTTAGTTTTTGATAGAAGCTGTTCGTGAAACTCAANAGATAAATAGCCAATTGTTTGTTTGTTTCTTTCTTTCCTGAGTTAGTTTTTCTTAGAAGCTGTTCGTGAAACTCAGGGATTACACATGTAATTCAACACATGGTTCTGTAGATATATCAGGTAGTTTAAAATGGTCACTTTATTCTGATATATAGGAGACATTCCCCCTGTATTTCATGTAAGTGTGTATTTGCTGCTTAGTCGTCTGTCAGTCTCATCTCCGTGGTCACAGTGATACTGGAGAATGGCAGTGACTTTCTGTGGTTGTAAGTGACAGCATCATTCAGCTTGTTTATCCAAACACACATTTCCAGGTGTGGAAATTCCTGGTGGAGAAGAGCTCCGTAAATATCCCATCTTGCTATTAGCTTTCCAAATACACTGTTTTAAGTGTCACCTGTAGCCAATGATATTTACATTTTCAGAAGGTTCATGGATTTTGTTGCACAATATATTTTTTATAGATATGTCCATCTCAAATGAGGCAACTTTTGTTTCTCTAAATATTCTAAATTATAAATTACTTGAGTAAATTACTTGAGTCACATGCATCAGTTTTGTCAGATATTAACATTTTGGCTGTGTGTTCACATTATTTCGATTAGGTTCCTATTGTTGGCAATGACATTTATTTCCATATTCAGAAGAAATCAGAAGGATAACAAAATTCTGCTTCAAAGTGTCAACATTTGGAAATATTTAATACAACTTGCCAATCCTGAAATAGAGGAATGTATTAGATGGAAGTAGTTGGCATTTAGTGATTAATGCTAAACTGGGGACTGTCCCAAAGAAGCAGAGCTTCTGAAATATATGCTCTCTTCTCTTGGATTACAACCTGATCAGCACAGATATTAAATTTGGTTTGGTCTTTCTTTTGCTTAAGACATTTGATTATTGCGTATTAAAGGCTATATATTAACCAAAGGTGATCAAGATTATGTCATGTTCCCTCTGCTCTGAGGCACTGCCCTGCAAAGCAAGTTTTGTGCATTCTGTAAATGATTTCCTGACTCTCGTGGTAGCCTGCCCACATTCCTGACCTCTGAACAAAATGCCTCAGTAGCATGGGACATAATGTAAGTACGGAAAGCAGCTCAAAATATGCTGATCCCTCTGGTAGTAAAAGTTTGGTTACAAGGACAGTTTTGAAAGCAGCGCTTGGTAACATGTTGAAGCCTGCTTACTAAATTTACCCTACTGAGACCAGAGATATTGTTTCTTCATTTGTGATTCTGATGAGACCGACGGAAGCACCGTGTACCCTGTCTCTGCTTAATGCAGGCCCTGGGAATGCATTAAACCCAGCACACCTTTAAATTCCAGACCCTGGGCAGGATCAGGTTTGGAGCAGGGTGGCAAGGAAATAAAATAGTTCGTAAGGTGGACAGAGAGCAGATCGGGTAGCCCTTACTTGGGGGAGCTGTGGTATCAACTAATGGAAATTCTCACAGGAAGAGTGTATTTTAAATCTTTAGAAGACCTGTTAATTACAGAAGCTCTCATCACAGTATATACTGGAAATTTATGGGTAAAATGCCTGGTCTAGAATGGAGCTGTGTTAACTGGGGTCAGGAGGAGATGGCTGAGACCCGTGGTGGCAGACTGGTATAAAGTTGCTGTAAGAAAAGAAGAGTCTTGACTTGGTTCTTTTAAAATTTGATCTTGTTTGAGTGGGGAAGAAAAAAAAGGTATTTTACTGCTGCCACATTAGCTGTAACAGGTTATGTTTTATTTCTTAGGTATGGGAGTAATGTTGTTGCAATCTCATTAGCAGAATTTGGGTCCCAGATCTGACCGTTATTATGATGTTTGTTCCATTTCTGTGGGAAGCAGAGCTCCCCACCTGAGTAATGAATAATAAACATGAAACTCTTACTTCAAGAAGTAATGCAAGGAAAGTACTTAAATTATTTAGATAGCCTAAAACAAACACCAATTTCAAAGCAAATAATTTTGCTGAAGATTTGATTCAAAGCCATATTTAAACATTTTCCCAGAGTAAGATGTGTTTGCTTTTTATAAGTACCACTCATAATTATTTTAATTCGTTATGTTTCATACCTGCAATGCTTTAGTGTTATTGTCGGGAATTTTGTGTGCCGCTGAACCTTGGCGTAGCCTGCTGCCCTGCTGCTGCATTGCGCGCAATCCTCATCGTGATGCAGGGAGAGAAGAATGGAAAGAGGTTTATAAGGCTGATATTGCAAATCCAAGGTGGTTAGAGATGGATAACGGGAACCCCCGCCGGGCTCCGAGCCCCATCAGTTTGCCTGCCTGCTCTACTCTTCTCCTGGGAGCTTACTGCACCCTCTCCGTGAGGGGGAAGTAGTTGCACTCCACCTGCATGGCCTGGGTAATGCCCTGTCTGGGGGACCAGCTCCCGCAGGCTGGAGGATCTGCAGGAGGGAGGAATCACTGCACTTTCCCCCACCCGGGGCCCTTCTGAGGCCCTGGCTGCAGTAGTGGCTGCTCGTGCTGCTGCAACTCTCTTTGCTTCAAAGAAAGCAATGGGCACGTCAAAGTGGGGGGAGGAATCCCGCTCTCTAGTATGATAGTAACTGGAGGGGAGCAAAGAGTTGCCAAGGTAGCTGTGTCTGAATAATACTGCGTTGAGTTCAGCCATGTCCATACGAAATGAGACTAAAAGGTGAGATCGAGCCCCTGCTGAATCAGTGATTATTGCCCACAGGAACAACCATGGTGTTAATGGAATTACCTCATGTCAGAAAGCATTTTACTTTCCTGCTTGCTTCTGGTGCTCAAGTTCTCCTAAGCTTCACTTAGACAGACCCTGATTCCTTCCAGATACCAGTACCTTCTCAGCCCTCCAGTTGACAGGACAGTCTTTTCAGACTGTCCATCTTCTGACAGCAGCATCTGCAGCACTTTTTTTCCTGAGGTCCTACTAAATCATATTTAAAGACTGCCCAGCAACGTCCAGCTTTTTCATTGTTTTAATTTCATGGGGATAACAAGGTGAATCAAAAGACTATCAATATCTTTAAAGCGTCTAAAAATGTACAGACCAGAATAGCCTGGTGCTTTATCCTTATTTATAAGTAACTGCATTCAAAAGTAGAACATGGCAATTGAAAAGTGAGTATTATTAGTGATCTGTACACAGTGAAAGCCAGAAAACAAATAGTTGTTCCAAATTAAAAATAAAAAAATCACCTGGGAACTCACTCGCCTTTCAATCAGAATCCAGATTTGAAGGGATATACAACCCGATTGGTTATCATTCATGTTGGACTAACTCCCTCAGCAACTGATCTGAGAAGAGGGTAACTGATCCCTCCTGTGTAGGGTAAGGTATCTCACTATAGGAAATCATCTTTCACCTGTCCTTGTCCTCAGTGGCTCTTTGGAAGGTCTAGTTAGGAGGCCAGGTAATTCTACCTGCCCTGTGGAAGTCTGGGGGGTATCGTGTTTGTGCAAAATTCTTTATTCACAAATCTGCAGGTATCTGTTGTCATCCATCAAGGACCATTAGCTAACAAGATTTGCTGTGCAGCACCTTGACGAATGCAGGGCTCACAAAAGCCTTCAGCATCGGTCAAGCTGATCAGCAGAAGGCTCCACATTCATCCAGTGCATGCGACATTCAGATATACCAAGCTTGCAGTTGCAGATGCTGTTTTCAAGTAGTATGAGGATTGTCACTTCCAAAACTTTCCATTCTTTTTTTTTCATTTAGCTAATTTAGTATTAAAGAAAAAAATGCTTGGCTAAAGCTAGTAATTTTTTTGGTCCCTTGTATTTTGCCCTCTCGTCCTTGTGTGATTCAGTGGCCCATGACTCACCTGTCTGGCACATGAAAGAAAGCTTCCAAAGTTGCTGAAACAGCCAAGGCTCCTCTGCCTGGCGTGGGCATCCGAAGCTGCGTTGGCTCTCCCAGCTCCACCTGTGTGTGCAGCTGAGGGCTGTGTTCACGCTGCACATCACGCTGCTTATGGGCCTTGTAGGCGCAGGTGTAGCAACGTGGGAAGGGAGACTCCGTTTGTGACGACTCATTTCTGCAGTTGTCCGTTCTGCATGAAGGGAAGTGAGGCTTGTAATTCAGAAGCAAAAGGAGAAAACACTGAAGTTATTACTGGGGTTGGAGGCTATTGAGGACTTTTTAATATAGGGGAATATCTGTCTCTTGAAGTTTAGCACTGAGAAGGTGTGATGGGTACCATGTTTAGGGCTGGTTTGGCCTTTTGGCCTTAATACTTGAGCAGCTGATCCTTCCACAGCTCCAGGATAGAAAGTCAACAGGATGGACAGAAAGCAGAGTTTTTGTTTGAAGAAAAACAGGACCAGAAAAGCAAAATGAAAGGTCCTGTTTGTATTCTTCTGCAGGTACGCTGCATGTATTTGCCCCTGCTGTCTTCTAGCAAATCACTTATAGCAAAGTTCTAAAAAAAGAGGAGCATAATCCACACAGTCAAAATAAAGGGTCAGGTTTCAATTCAATAGAAAAAGGGAGGGGAGTAGCAATGATTTAGTCTTTAATCCCCCATCAAAATACCAAAAGGTTTATTCTTGCTTTTAAAAGATTCCAGCAAGAGTAGTCTCTTGCAATACATTTCTTCAGTCTCCAGTACTGAAGATAGTGTGAACTTTAAAATCAGTGCATTAATTTTAGTAGCAAGAAGTGTTTAGGAAGGGAATTCTGCAGTATGATGGTGCTTGTAAATCACATGGAAGCTTTGGAGGCAAATGGAGGTGAGGTTTGAGGGATGTGCGAGGGGTTCCCTTGACCCTGAACAGAAACATAAAACCTTTTGGCAACAAGGCTACAGATGCATCCTCACAGATACTTCACTGCACAGATGCTTCACTGCTTACGAGCCCGTGTTTTCGGTTAGCAGCCGAAAGCCTAACCTGCAGAGATGAACATGGAAGTGCCTTGCTGAAAAAGCTTGCTTTGCAGAGAGAACCCCTAAAGCTGTTTCAACAAAAGCTTTTCAGCTTGTGGGCCTGCCCCAGTGCTTTCCTCTGAGTTTTACTTCGGGAACAATTTCTGCACTGCAGTTTCGAAGCTACAGCAATTGCCCGGAGCTAAAAGGAGGAGCATTATTTTGTGCACAGGGTCAGTTGGGCAACAAGGGAGGAGGTGACTGCAGAGACACTGCTGTCCCTCTGCACGTCAGCTGCACGCTGCCCCGCCGCTGGTGACAGCTCTGCGCTTAAATGTCAGGCAAGGGAAGCTTAGCCCCCGTGTCACTGGGGAGTGGTGTGTTGGGCTTTAAATGGCTGGTGGAAGCAAACAGCAAAAAAACAGCAAAAAAATGCCCAGCTATTAAAAATATTTTGTTTGGAGCATGTGTACATCATTAGTGGAGTCATGCAGGAAAAAAAGAAGTGTCACGACATGTCTGTGCTGCATAAAATAATTTTCAAGGAAATGTGAACGATTCTCATTTTTGATGTGACATCACTGAATATAATTTGGTACAGCTCCTTTGTACCTTATTGCTATAGTAACACCGTGACTTTGGTTCAACACCGCATGGTTGCTTCTGAGGTTTTTTCCTCTCACTTTAGGATCAAATGAGTCATATGCAAACGGCATGGAGGTAGAAGTTGGATTCTTTGTAATCTGCTAAGATATCAGAGCCGGGAGCCTGTGTAGCTTCCTGAATACAGAGCCAAGCGGTTGGGCAAGTATGATCTATCCGGTTTCTGGAATCAGACATGCTTGGGTGTTTGCAGAGCAGTGTTTGGGATTGCGTAGTAACAGCGTGATGCCTGCGAGGGGCTGCGTCCCGGTGAGGGCTCAGGAGGGACAGGTGGAGCTGGAAGAGCAGACTCGGCGCTGGGAGGGAGCTGCTGGCAGCTGCGCTCTGGAAAGTCTCTCAACCGCAGTCGTTTCATGTCCCCGCTCGAGTTCTTTCAAGACTAAGCGATGTCTCGTTGAAGGGGCTCGCAGGAGAAGCAGCGCCTTGCCAGGGAGCGAGGCTGTGGGCAGCTGGCGCCGCTCGGCCTGGTGCGAGGGACACGGCGCTGCCTCCCGCAGCCGGGGTGACCCGCGGCAGCCCTCGTGGGAAACGGGGCGCCCGGAGAGAGTACAATGTTTTTCTTTGCTCTTGGAATCGGAGTTTTGGGGGGTATTTAACACCAGAAAACCATGGGGTAGCTGTTAGAGGCCCTTCATTGAAGTAACAAGATTGTTTTGATGTATCTTGCTGGGTCATGCCTTAATGGAAAAGATTTCTTAGTTAGAGATACTATATGCCAATAATGACTATTACAGTTTTATTTTTTTAATTTATGACTTTCATCAAAGATAATTTTGGCTGAGGATTCATCTCAAAATCTAGTTATGAGCCTGCGATTTAAAAGAAGTCTGCAAAAAATGCGTATGCAGAAGGGAATGTTCTTGTCTCCTGTCTTTAGCTTCTAACTAGCAATGTTTTTTTATTTATTTTATTTATTCAGCCAAATCTCCAATGTGCCTTGCATTTATACTTCTATTTGTTGCTTGGTTACTACATGAAAACCCTCCCTGGAGTATAAATAATGTCTAGCAGAACATACTGTGAGGCTGGATGCAATATAGGATTAGAAATGTTTACTAATTTCTGCTAACCTTGGAGCTCTTCTAATGGGGAAGGTTTAGTGATGAAATCATCCTAGATCAGAGCTTTGATTCTTATCTTGAGATAATATCCTGGGGAGATACAGGCAGAAGGAATAGGAACAGGAATGAAGGAAGATGAGGCAAGTACAGAAGTTAATGAGAATCTACTTCCAAGATACTTTTGTTTATTTTTTTTAGTTTCTATCTTTCTTCCTACCATGCTGGATGCTTTTAGTGAGAAATCCATACTTTCTTTTTCCCTTCCTAATCACTGCTACTACGTACAGGAAGATAACTGTCCCTCAGTTGTAACAAAGATTTTGAAGGGGAGTCAGCGTAAACACAGGTTGGGAAAGTATTTTTAAAATCTCAGTGGGTGTAGCTGGGGGTAAGAATCTCAGTGGAGGTAGTGTTTGTGCAGTGACCTTTTTCAGTGTTGTTTTTGTTTAACCTTCTTTAAATGTCGTTAAAGCTTGAAAATGGTTATGTGTCAGTCTTGGACATGCGTGTCTGTAGGCATGTGTGTGCATACATGTGCATGTGCATATACATACATGTATAAGTGAAAGGGGTGCTTTGCTGTGCAAGAACAACTGCACGAGTTTACAGGCAATAAGCCCTTGGCAGTCAGTCATTAAGCTTTTTTTTTTTCCCAGAGATGAGTAATTCCCAAATAACAGATGGAGAAATTTTGTGGGTAAGATTAGAGGGAAGAAGATTTTAGAAAATAAGGAGGTGTTTCTCTTTTGTCAGATCTAAAAGTTTTCCAGCAAAATTAATCTCCAGTACTTTTCACTTCCTTCCTCTCCAGTCCACTTTGAATGGACTACAGTGCAAGTCCATACCTAGGTTTTTCTAGTACTTTCTTTAGGTATAAAAGGGTCTAAAATTCTCTTGGAGCTTAATTAATTTTAAAGGTTTATAGTTTATAGAGTCAAGACCCTCCAGTTAGGGAGCCATTGAAACGGTGAGGTGGCTCTTTCTTTCCCCTGGACTTCACATGAACGTGAAACTAGAATGCCTAAAGCAAACATCTACAGACTGCATATGCTTTCTGTTCTGTATATAGGTAGCAGGGAAAATGGTAGAAATAAATACTCTGGCGTATGTAGATTTATAAATATAAAAAAAGTGTATTCTGCTTGCTGTTTTCACCCATTTTCTCTTTTGTTCAGCAGTACTGAGAGATTGAATTTTGAGACCCGAGACAGTTGTTATGGTGTAGCAACAATCTGTCTTTTCCTGTTTTCATGGTCAAACTCTGAAAAAAAGAAAACAGTGGGAAAGGAAGGAAAAGGAAAATGGGAGGAAATTTCTCCCTCTCCCCCCCGCTACTCTCCCCTTTATGTAGAAACATAGATGCAGCTCAGATAAGAGAGGAGGGAGAGGCAATAAAAAAATCCAGCTTTTAAAAAAACAGATTCAAACTTGTAAAATAAAATTTTTGGGGAAAACCAGGAAGTATTTTCATGCCAAATTTTTATGGAGAGTGAGTATGTTAGGCGCATACCTGTGTAACAGACTTGATTTTAATAGAACTTCTTAAGGGTTATTCATCTAAATTAGCAAACCAGTATTGTTACTGGTCTCCTGGGCCAGACTCTGAGAAGCAGCTGATGCAGTTCTTCAGCAATGGTCTTCCTACTTTCATGAGTTTACAAGGTATGGAAAGCAGTGCCATTCCAAAGAACCCAATTGCTTTGGAATACTAACCAAGATAAGCCGTGATTTGTTTTTTTCCAAGCACGAATGGTTCTTGCAGCTTTTCTGGCAAGCATTTCACTGTCGCATTTAGCAAGGACATGCTGTTACACAAATAATGTCAACTTTCCTGCTAGTCTGGGAGTTGTGTAAACTGTGTACGTTGAAACCTGAAACCAGGTGGGACTGACCCAGTTCCAGTAGCCAAGGTGATATTCTGGCTGATTTATCAGAAGTTCCCCGAAAGTTTAGTGCTGCTCAGACCCCAAACTTAGTAGCTTAGATGTTGGTTCTAAGCCCCAAAATCGGTTTGTGTCTTGGGTGCATCATGGAGCTGCTGGGATGCCTGCCTGTTCGCCATGGAAAAAAAGCACATTTATAGGTCCTTCTATCATGAAAATCCTTCTGTAGTGAAACAAAAGGAGAATTCTGTAATGAAAATCTTTCTGCAATGAAAATCTGTCTGCCGCTTTCCCTGAGCTTTGGCCCTGTGGGTCCTCCCAAGCCCATGCGAGTGCTTGCGAGGGAGCGCGGTGCGAGGGGCACCATGTCACCTGCTGTCCTAGAAGACACACAGGTGTCTGTTTGCAGAGCATGGGGCCCTCCGCCCCGTGCAGCAGCACATGCACCTCAAAGTGAGTGTGATGACCAGCCATTATATTTTACGTTTGTGGTTGTCTATTTTTCCTTTTCACTCACGGTATTTTCTTTAAAATGGTTTGTGAACCTTTTACATTCCCATCCTATGCTACTGTTTGCTAGAATTGTCTAAAAATGACACTGGCAAATAATGAGGAAATTGTAAAGGAAGCTGCTTTGCTGAAATGGACTTTCATATGGGGCTCTTGGGAAAAATGAGAGTGTCCCAGTGATCTGGCTCCAAGAGCTGTCACCTTGAAAGTAAAATGCCTTGGCACTTGCCACTGCTCCGAAATCCCCTTTAAGTAGGAAAAAAATGAAATAACCTTTCTGAAATTGAAACATTACTTACAAGAAAAGATCTCCTGTGTATATTTATTTAGTTCAGCAGCTTCTGAGACAGCTGCTAAGCGTTGTAAAAAATGGTGAGTTTTCTTCCCACTAATGCCTGCAGAAGAGAAGACGTAATTAAGTTGGCGCGCTAATTTCGGCTTGGTGTGTGGGCTGCTGCTTCCCCTGTTCCAACACCCCGGATATAAACTGGAGGGAAAACAGCTTGCTTTTCAGGGTTAACGTTATGCAAATTGTTAGACATGAAATATAGTTATTTTTTATCACAACTTCCAGAACAGTCCACAGCAAAGGCACTTTACTGTAAGTAAGGCATGCTCTACACAGGGGGAGATTCTGATCCCACTGCATAGGCTGGAGCATTTCCAGAAGTCAGTGACGATGACCGTGGCTGTGGCTTCAGTTCTTACTGTGGGCTGGGGGGATGTGTAAAGCACTTTACCCCCTTTCAGGAGATGAGCAAATATTGTGCGATTTGTGCAGCATCGCAGATTAATAAATCATCCTTTTTATCTGGTAATTTTTTTCTAGTTAGTCACCAACAGGAGAATTTACAAGAGCAAATAGGAGTGAAAAAAGGAAAGACAAGGGTGATGATTAACCAGATATGTAATTATTGTATCTCTGGCGTGCATTCTGCTTCCCATTAGAAAGATAATTGTCTTTCATGGAGTGGTAAATTTACATCCTGGTGTCAAAGCACAACACTACAATGCATGCATTTATTTTATGGTACCCAGGAAACGTTTTGTGCTATTGCCTGCTTGGCTTTTAATGCATGTATTAAGTGAGTGCATTTTAAAGGTGGGCCTCTTTTGGACAATGTGTCAGCCACACAAGTTATCTTCGTTGTTTACTCACAAAAGCCAACCAACAGCTTTATTGGTGAAAGATCGTGTAGTGCGATGGATGGATGAGGTGACTGGGAGAGGCTATGTGAGTAGTACTAACTCTCCATACTTACCGGTTATTTTCTGCAAGAGAAGTATAAATTGTACCCTTAGCTTTGAAATTTCTTGTTTTTTTAATATCTATACTTTTGTGAGAAAATGCCCAGGCTGTCTTAACTGGTTTCTTTTAACTGAGAAAAGGAATAGTTTGTTCAAACTCTGAAGCATTTACAATCAGAGTTTTGAATAGCAATTTTGCTAGATTCCTCCCCCTCCCCCCATAGAGTTGTTCTTTGCTAGGAGCCTGTAAACTTAAGGAGCAATTTTCGTAAACTATGTAAGGACAAATCCCATGACAGATTCTGGTCTGTGCTGGATGAGCACCTGCCTCCAGATGTTACTTCTGCATTCCTATTATTACTGTCATCAGCCTCTTGTTCTCCCTGAGACTTTGCAAAGCTCTGTTTGTGTCAACTCACACTTTGCCTTACTGCATGTGTTTATGGTTAAGTGGATAATCATTAGCACTTTCATTTAATAACTCCTAATGAGTANTACTTCTGCATTCCTATTATTACTGTCATCAGCCTCTTGTTCTCCCTGAGACTTTGCAAAGCTCTGGTTGTGTCAACTCACACTTTGCCTTCCTGCATGTGTTTATGGTAATGAGTAGTCAAATAATGCAAGCCATCATTACCAGACAAGTACTGCAAGGAGGTACGATTCAAAGCATGCAACAAACTTATTTCGGGGCTATGGGAGAAAAGTGGGAACATTTATTTAAAAAAAAAGAAAAGCCCACACTTACTCGCTGTTATGCTAAAGCTCTTGCCATGTTATTTGCCCCTTCTTTTTCTCCAGTCAGGAACAAATTCCAGCCTGGCCCATTTCAGACTGGATTGATTCGGTAAGTTGAATTCGGACTTGTACTCAGAAATAGGTACTGCCATTAAGGCATAAGTTCTCCTCCATAACGTATTATCTAACAGTCTTGTAAAAGGTTTACTTAGTGAAAAAGAAACAGAAAATGAATGAAAATCAGATGTAAAAAAA
>VWPW01003372.1:60863-77999 GCA_013389825.1 Crypturellus undulatus | reverse complement strand
GTCAGAGCTACATTGGGTTCCCTCTGGTCTCCTGCTTTACACTGCTCAGTACAGGTGCACTCTTCCAGAGTTAGGGTTAATTTTTCCTTCCCAGACACTGAAGAAGGAATGATGGGGCAGATAAAGAACATAGGAACTTCAGTTTCAATCCTGTCTTGAGACTCAAATCCTGGTACTTAGCTTTTGATGGCTTTGGTTTGCAGTATTTCCCAGCGGTCTAAAACTGTTCTGTGTCCTCTGCAGTACCTCCAAATGGTCTGGTTGTTTACTGTGGAACAATTGTGACAGAAGAAGGAAAAGAGAAGAAAGTCAACATTGACTTTGAACCTTTCAAACCAATCAACACATCATTGTATTTGTGTGACAACAAATTCCACACAGAGGTAAGAAATCTCTTCATTAACGGGTCTTGCAGTAGTCAAAATCAAACTAAACTAGTTTGCCCGACTCCCTGAGATTCTTTTCAAGTTTGCTTGGGTCCACAACCTCCAGAACTGCAAGCTTTAATTATGGGATTCTGCTGGGGAAGCATTGGGTGGCTGGTTGTCAGTATTCAGAAATACATGGTATTTGCTGAAGGCCTGGCGAGTTAAGATGTTGTCCAGCTCCTACTATAGCTGATTTCGTGGCCCAGCCAGTAACTGCTGAGTTTGTGCACCACACAGACATGAACTTGATTCTGTAATTAGTGGCAGGTTTTTCTTAATCGTAGAGGCCTGTAGATCTTATTCCTTAAGATCTATGCCTTAAAGAAATGCCTGGAAAATATAAATGGTTTGGGTCTGGATCCAGATGTGTTACCTGAGACTCTTGATAAAGAACAGTGCTGTGCCTAATTTATCTAGGATAAGATGGGGTTGTTTTTCTCCAGCATCTAATTGCAGGATCTACTTGTCTTACTTAATTGAGGAGTTTTGAGACCCATTTCAGTTGAGGTGGATTTTTGTGTTTGTGTGAAGTCACTTGGGTGCATCTAAATCTGTTCTAGCTCTGCTGGCAGGTGCAGAGGTCTGTGTTTGTAGCAGAGGTTTGACTGCATTTCACATCCATGATGCTCACTACAGTAAGTGCGGGACAGGCTTAACTGCCTCGCATTAACTGCCAAGTGTGGGCTTGATGCAGCTTTCAGTGATGTAGTTCTACCTGCTTGTTTGCATTTTTGGAGACCTAATCTTGGGTTTCAGAGAGCAGGAGCAGAGTCAGAAAAAGGGATGTTTATTCCATATATGTGAGGTGTCTTCCTATTATTCTGTCTTCCCACCAGGGATGAAATCCCAGGGCATCCCTGACTTGTGATGAGTGCCTGAAACTGGGAGCAGGCACTACCCTCCTAGAGAGAGCTCCTGATTGCTCTGCTGAGTCCATATGTGTGTGGGCAAGTGAAAGGAAGAGGGAATTCAGGAGAGGGAGGTGCAACTCCAAGGGTGGTATCTGTTCCTGCAGTTGCTGACAGTGGGTGGATGGCAGTAGGGCAGTGGGTTGCCTCCTATCCTAGCAGGAAAAGGGATTAATCTGGTCTTGGCAGCAACTCCTGCTTTAGAGCACTGATTCTCTACTAAAAAAAAAAGCTGCTGTGGGCTGTTCCGGGAGGCAGCCGTAAAAGCTCATGCTGATGTGTAGCTCTGCTCAGCAAGAGTTGCAATACCTCAAGAGAAATTTGTGGTAATGGCTATTGCTGATAACAGGACTTAGGAGTAGCACCTTTGTCCATGTGCTGGATGCTCTCCTCTCTTTGGATGGATTCTTAATTAACTTGATATTGGAGTCCAAATATGTTACTATCACATTTGCTTGTTCTGGTTCCCAGTGTGCAGCTGGGACTCCAGGTGGAACCTCTAGTTTCCCATGGAACTGAGGAGAGAAAGGATGTGGACCTCTATGCTAGGCTGAAGCTGGGAAGAAGAAATTCAACCCAAGCTGATAGACCAAAATGTAAAAGCTAAAAGCCCTTGTACGCTGGACAGGTGGAAAGTGCAATTGCTGATATAGACCTAACAAAGGGGAAATTGGGGTTCACAGATCATTGGGTACTTCATTAAAATAAGAGTGGATCAAGAACTCGAGAACTGTAGGCGCTGGTTGCCTGTCAGTGATATCTGATAAGATTTCCCTTAGATATTTTATTGCATGGGTGAAACTGAAGTAACCTTCCAAGAGGGGTATGAGCCCTGCTGATGTGTATCTGAAGGGCAGGATTTACAGTGACTTTATTTTGATATCTTGGCTGGAGCGTTCGTCCCAATCGCACAATTTGCTTGGCCCTGTCCCAGTCAACTGGATTGAAGTGCGATCTGCCACTGCTTCCTCTCATTCATCCCACTGCTGAGGAATCAATGCAAAATATTTATTTTGGCCAGTGAGTTCTGGTAAACCTCAGTGTCTGTTGCTTTTGAGTTGGAAAGCCAGAGCCTTGGTGTGTGGATTTTGGATGAAGATGACAGTCTTACTCCTTCCATTCAGTCCAGCAATTGCAGAGGCAGTTAAAGGTCCTGTGGTATAAACCAGCACCACCACTTTCTTAGTACTGGGTTGACAAATCCTCCACCTCGCTAATTGTTTTTTTTTTTTTTNAACCTCAGTGTCTGTTGCTTTTGAGTTGGAAAGCCAGAGCCTTGGTGTGTGGATTTTGGATGAAGATGACAGTCTTACTCCTTCCATTCAGTCCAGCAATTGCAGAGGCAGTTAAAGGTCCTGTGGTATAAACCAGCACCACCACTTTCCTCCACCTTGCTAATTGTTTTTTTTTTTTTCTTTTTTTTTCCCAACCCTGATTATAATATCAGAAAGATGACTCTTGCTGTTAGGTTTAATGGGGCACGCGTGTAGCAGTGTGAGGTTGCTCAACCGGCTTCCCAGTTCGGCCTGACACTCGGAGCAGCCAGAGCTCCCTCTAAAGGACAAATGCAGAATTTGGGGTATCAGGCAGTGGCCCATAGCACCAGCATGGGCTCTGGCAGGAAACTGTAATTACCTGACTGTGCTCTGCCCTATAACTAGTCATCTGTGTCTTCCCTAAACTCCACATAGAAGCAGCAGTTGGACAAAAAGATATTTCAAGCCCTTGATAGTGAGCAGTCCTTTCAGTTTTAGCCAGCTGGAACCACCTTGTGGAATGAGTTTAAAGAAAAGGGAATAGAGAGATAACTTCTTTTTGCAGCCAAGGTTATAGTTGTCTTCTCTGTAACNAAGTTATCTCTCTATTCCCTTTTCTTTATAGTTGTCTTCTCTGTAATGGCTTTCTCACAGGACAATTTTAATTCTGCTTGGTAGGGTTGAATTTGTCATTGCCCCTGGGGTTACATCATTCTGCCTTTAGGACCTTCTGAAGGCAGTAAACAGAGCAAAACAGCATTTGTGATGGTTGGCAAGTGGAAAGTCAGGCTATATTGGCACTTTGTAGGACAAAACTTAATTGGCAAATAGCCTGATCAGAGGGCTAAGCAAGTTTCTCTGGCTGAGATGTTAGAAAAAGGTTCTGCCAACTGGAGAGGTGATGAGTTTTGTATTTTCCAGAGCCAGTGAGTTTTGCTGTTACACCTGCCAGTGATGAGCTGGTAGTGCTGGGAAAATAGCTGTCAAGCTTAAGTGTTAGTTGCATTTCAGCTGCTGGCAGCACCATGTGAGCTGGAGGGGCTCTTGACTCCTTATTCTACTCCTTTTCCTTTAGTTCATTGGCCAAAATCGCAATGATCATCTCCTGCATTAAATTTTCTTGATGTTTTTCGTCCTTCGTAGTCTT
The DNA here is from genome assembly GCA_013389825.1 of Crypturellus undulatus. Lineage (NCBI taxonomy): Eukaryota > Metazoa > Chordata > Aves > Tinamiformes > Tinamidae > Crypturellus > Crypturellus undulatus. Next base: position 74,260 of record VWPW01003372.1, on the reverse strand, counting down.
TCAGAGTGAGCTGGAGGTGATAAAAGATGAACTTGGTCTTTCTGCACCTTGTTAAACTAACGCTTGCTGCTGCCCATGTTGTTTCTCGCTCAGGCTCTCACGGCGCTGCTTTCCGACGACAGCAAGTTTGGCTTTATTGTAATAGATGGTAGCGGGGCACTCTTCGGCACTCTTCAAGGAAACACGAGAGAAGTCCTGCACAAATTCACTGTGGATCTTCCAAAGAAGCACGGTAACACACCAGGGTGCTCTAAGCAGTTTGCAGTAGCGGGTGCAGGATGGGGTTAGAGCAGGCAATGTCAGCTGTAGGTGTTAACCGTACTCAGCTTCTTGCTCTTCTAAAGTCTGCCTGCAAAGCCTCATGGTTTGAGTCTTCTGATGAGATTAATTGAACTAATACCATGTGCAGCTGATCTTCAAGTAGCACTTTTTTCCTGTCGAGCTTTTATTTGGTTTTGGAGTAGCCTTTAGTGCAGATTACTACTCAAAGTAGTAATATCAGTTGGTAGTGTCCTTAAGCCTTGTATCTCATGGTGTTGTGTTGAAAAACAAGACCCCTTGTGAGAAGCACAGAAGCTTCATGGAACAAGCTTCCGTGTTATAATGCTGGGTTGTATGTTGAATTTGGAGAATTGCCTGTTAGCTACTCCTGTTTTACCCTTCTCTGCTGAAGATTGGGATAGGACAAAATGAAATAGGAATATCTCCCCAGCAAGCAAAACCTAGCAGAGTCTGAAGATTGGGATAGGACAAAATGAAATAGGAATATCTCCCCAGCAAGCAAAACCTAGCAGAGTCTGGGCTGGAATACTCTGCATCAGCATGGGAAGCAGTATAATAAAAGAAATGGCATTTAATGAAGGAACGGGATATAAAATCTCTGAGCATCTGTGCACATTTTCCACAGAGAGGGCTATAGTGACTCTTTGAAAAACATATTTCCCTCTGTGGGATGTGTGGGAAAAATCCCCTGCTGTGAATGAGCGTGCTCTGCTCACTCGGTGTTTTGACTGGATGCCCCAGCTCTGCTTGTGGCAAACGAATTCAGCAGATTTCCTCTGCCCTTGGCTTCAGCTCCTCAAGGCCCATTTGGGACCACATGCTAATAACCTCCTAGAATGGAAATTTCCAGAGCCTTCCAAACTGCTACCTCACCTCTGCTCTTCTCTAAAGGTAGAGGAGGTCAATCTGCCTTGCGTTTTGCTCGTTTGAGAATGGAGAAACGACACAACTATGTGAGGAAGGTCGCGGAGACGGCTGTGCAGCTCTTCATTTCAGGAGACAAGGTGAACGTGGCTGGTCTCGTTTTAGCTGGATCAGCTGACTTCAAAACTGAATTAAGTCAATCTGACATGTTTGATCAGGTGAGTGTCCTGTTCTGAGAAAATTTTAAGCTGTCAATAGTAACTTGGTGTTAATAGCAGTAGCTCTGATATTAGATGCATCTGAAGAGGAGTGTAGATTTAGTGTCCTAAGTGATTTGATCGAAATATAAAATCTGATGTATTTGGAAGTGACCTCCCTTTCCTAGTAGCTTCCAGCAAGAAGGTAAGATCTCATATTCTTAGTAACAGCGTTACCAAGAAATCTGTTGTCCCTGGCGTAGAACTGGCATTCGTGTTCTTTGTGTTCCAAAAATCTAAAGCAGAGGCTTTGGTAGAATTAAACTCCACTAAATCTAATCTGTCTGGCCCTGAATGTTGTGCTTCAGTATTAAGTGTTCAGAGGTCCCTCTGACCCCAAACCTGGGCTCGCAAGTGAAGTAAAATACGTTAATGCTGTGACTCTTGCCAGATACTTGTTTCTGTGGGGTTTATGCAGGAGTTTTATGGCAGTACCATGTTGTGGAATGGCTAATCTTGTCTCCCTCTGTGTTTAGCGGTTGCAATCCAAAGTGCTCAAACTAGTTGATATTTCATATGGAGGAGAAAATGGATTTAATCAAGCAATTGAACTGTCAACTGAAGTCCTCTCCAATGTGAAATTCATTCAAGAGAAGAAACTAATAGGTATGTGACTCTGTTTAGCCTTCTTCTGAACCAACCACTCTGGATCAAACTCATTAATCTTCCTTTAGCTTTCTGGTAGTGCCTCTGTGTGGTAGCTCAGCCTTGCAGTGATTTCCAAGTTGGACAGAATGGAACTTCTAGTGATACTCCCTGAAGTCCAAGATTCATTCCCAAATGCTGCAAGAGTTAGGGGCACATTAAGGAGAGTTTTCTGCATTTTTATCAGCCATATAGTATTGCTTGTATGAAAATCCAATGAGGGCGATAGTAACAAAATAAGTACCTTACCCTGGTGAGGGGAATAAAAGTAAATAGTGGTAAATCCGTGTTTCTGACAATCTCTTTGTATCCTGCAGGCCGATACTTCGATGAAATCAGCCAGGACACGGGGAAGTACTGCTTTGGTGTTGAAGATACACTAAAAGCTTTGGAAATGGGAGCAGTAGAGATACTGATAGTCTATGAAAACCTGGATATCATGAGATACGTCCTGCACTGCCAAGGCACAGAGGGTACGTGGCACTTCTGTGAGACTGAGAGGTCTACGAGGGGATTAACACCTAAGCCACCTCAGTGGGGCAGATTAATGTGGGGGAAGTGCCTAAGCAGAGCTGTAAGGACTTCAGCAAGGAGATGTTTTATGGACAAGTCGCTAGCTTGCAGCTCTCCCCTGCTCTGGGAGAGAAGGTAGCTAGTAAAATTCCTCTGTGGAGAAGGGAATTGCAGGGCTGGGCTGTGGGTGGGTGGTAGAGGCCGTGCGGAACCTGCCTGTTAGCTGCGTGCCCATGGAAGTGGCATGCGGGCACCTGGAGGAGGCTTGCTGGGCTCTGCTGGCCACGCACAGAGCTCTTACGGGCACTGAGGACCTTGGTTGGGGCTTTAGGCTCGGGATAAGGAGGTGGTTTTGCAGGACGGTTGCTATTCTCCTGTGTGTCCAGTTCAGTTTTTCATATTTACACTGAGCTCAAAAGGAAGTGTCTGTGACCAAACCCTCTGAGCTGTAATTACTGGCTGTCCTCAGTCTCCTGCTGTTTTTAAATCCATTTCTGGCAGTCTAATCCAACCTAATACTGTTCGTTTTTTTCGTTTTTTTTTTTTTTCCCTTCTCAGAGGAGAAGATCCTGTATTTGACACCAGAGCAAGAGAAAGATAAGTCCCACTTCACAGATAAAGAGGTATTTCAGCGTTGGGGGCTGTAGATCACTTCTCCGTGTGCTAGAGCAGCACTCGGAGCTGCAGTTGTTGCAAACACACCAGCTTGGTGACCCTTCTCTCAGATGAGAAGTTGAGAGCACCTTGCTCATGTTCGGCATAGCCCCTGGATCCAGGCCTTGCTTTTCCCATTATTTTTTCTTACTGCTGGCTCTGAGATCATGTAAATGAGTTGAAGTGACAGCAAGGAAGGGGGCTCTGACCACCATCAAGCACCCACTAGAAGAGTTTGATACTCCTATGCCTCCTGCAGGCCAAGATCCCAGCTATACATTCCTCGTGGGGTACAAAGTAATATCTAAAGAAATGGTGAAAACTAAAGGGTGCAGCACGAGTGGCAGTTGAGCAGAATGACAAATGGGGCTATTTTCCTTCCTCTGCTAAACTCGTTAGCATGGAAGCCCCAAGCAAGACCCACCAGCACCAGGAGTCCTGTGCTTCCTTGCTTCAGAGTCCTCTCAATGTATTGGGAGTGCTTCCCACCTGGATCCTGGCAAGCGTGTCAGGCTGCCCCAGCCTGCAAAGCACGAGGGCAGGTGTCTCTGCCTTGTGGCAGCAAAGACTTCTGGTGTCCCTTAAGCCAAAGACAACTTCTGGTGTGGGGCTTTTTTGAATAGCTAATGTGCAATGACCATAACTTTTTTTTTTTTTTCCTCAAATGTCTGCATAGACTGGCCAAGAACACGAACTGATAGAAAGTATGCCCCTTCTGGAGTGGTTTGCAAACAACTACAAGAAATTCGGAGCAACATTGGAAATTGTTACAGACAAATCACAGGAAGGATCCCAATTTGTGAAAGGATTTGGAGGAATCGGAGGTAAACTGCAAGAGCCAAAACATGCATTTTTTTTTCTAACAGTTGTTTTGATTAAACTAGTGTTAACACAGGCGAGAACCAGACAAATCTGACTCCTAGTCCTGACCCCTGTGTAAGAAAGGCATGTGTTGAGTAGGGGTCTGCAGGTGGATCTGCAAACCCAGGCAACTGATCCCCGACACTTTTGTTGCTTATTTGCTGCCCAACAGCAGCACGTCTAGCTCTGGGTTAGTTGAACATTTACTGTGCCTAGTTTGATGGATGTAAAGTAGAGGTGAATTATTGTAGAAAGTTACGGGGGCCAAAGGGCGCCAGTCGGCAGGAACCAAGCTTGAGCAGTCTGGCTTCAAGTGCAACGAGGTTTCTGTGTTTTCAGTGTTTGACTTCCAGGAGTTCTCAGTCTGCCAGATCCAGCCTGTTTGCCCCAGTGGGCATGTTTGCTGTGTGCTCATGTCCCTGTNCGACACTTTTGTTGCTTATTTGCTGCCCAACAGCAGCACGTCTAGCTCTGGGTTAGTTGAACATTTACTGTGCCTAGTTTGATGGATGTAAAGTAGAGGTGAATTATTGTAGAAAGTTACGGGGGCCAAAGGGCGCCAGTCGGCAGGAACCAAGCTTGAGCAGTTTGGCTTCAAGTGCAACGAGGTTTCTGTGTTTTCAGTGTTTGACTTCCAGGAGTTCTCCTCAGTCTGCCAGATCTGGCCTGTTTGCCCCAGTGGGCAGGTTTGCTGTGTGCTCGTGTCCCTGTAGCCTTAAAAGGCCACACTTGAATACCCTTCACTCAAGCAAGTGCTTCCAGGGTTGAAGGTTTCCCAGAGGCCTGGGCTAGGGTCGGGGAGAAGGTCCATGAAGATGCCACTGAGCATCACTTGTATTCCCTCCTAAAAGCTCTTTCAGTGTCAGCTCCATTTATTATTTGGCTGTAAAGCCCCAGTCACTGCCTATGCTGAGCAGTTGTATCAAGACCACTGTTTGTCCCTGGCATAATCTTTTTGGAAGTACATGTCCTACCCTACGCTGGACAGGTAGGTTTTGATTCCTTTGGGGAATAAATGGTTGGACTTGCTCTTAAAGGTCTTTTCCAACCATAATGACTCTGATTCAATTATCAGGCCAATATGGGTGCGGGAGCATCATATAGTTGAGTACCTGCTGGCAACCATAGCAGATCGTGCCTGAAACTAAGTGATCGGTCAGTGTCTGGAGACCTCAGTGCCCTCGTGTGAGGGCTCAGCAAGCTGCTTCTGGTACCTTTCTAGCTCTCTGGGTTTGGACGAACCTGAAGTGTTCTGTTTTTTCTAGGTATCTTGCGGTACCGAGTGGACTTCCAGGGAATGGAATACCAAGGAGGAGACGACGAATTTTTTGACCTTGATGACTACTAGGTAGTCGACCTGGGTCCGGCAAAACGTGCCTCGCCCCTCCAGCATCCAACCCAAGGAGCAAACTCATGGTGGAAAACACAACAGATCCCTGCCTTAGAATTGGAACATTTCCAGAACTTGATCCACAAGCATTGGATTTAAAAAAGCAAAGCCCTACACTTTGATTTGTCATAGTGTCAGTACAGCAGCAAACTACTAAGTTCCTATATGCCACTTGGGACTAATTTAAAAGGAATCCCGGTTTTTACTTTTACTCAATGGTGAAATTGGTTGCTCTTGTATTTTATGAAAATGATTTTTTTAACCTTCATGATACATTAACTGCTGTAAACCTCTTCCTTCAAAAATTAATAGAAGTAAGATCCTACTGGTTTGTTTCTTTTTACTTTGATTGGAGAAATCAATTGCTGCATTTGGCAGCGACATGACCCATTTACATGGCATTCTCAGCTTAGACTGCAGAAGAAGAAACATAACAAAATGGGAACCATTCATTCTCTTTGCAAGAATGAGAAGGCACTTGCCTAGAGTGCCAGCTTACGAGGTGTGGCTTGCAAATTCAGATGGTTTGGGGAGGCTTACCAGCCAAAAAGTACTTTAATCTACTTGCAGAGCACTGCTCTTACAAACTAGGAAACGCACTTCATTGATTGCAATGAAAATGCTGCTGAAGTCTTAGGCTTAATTTGGATTTGAGTGGTGCAGCCTTCATTTTTTTTTTTTTCCAGTCTTTACAAAAATAAACATGCAATTTAAGTGAAGTAAGGTACACTTTGCTTTTTGTTCCTCGGTAAGGTTTTTTTTTATTTTTGATTTTTTTGTTTTGTTTTGCTTTAGGACTGCGTAATGTTTCCTTGATTATGTGAATTTGATTGAACCCACAGTTCTGCACTGGAAGCGGGTATTTTACAGGAATAACTAATGAGCAGAGTCCTCGACGGAAGCCTTCGTGCTGGTGGATTTGGAATGTTTAATACAGAATGTGTTGAACCTCAGCCCACCCCACGGGGGCACCCATTTCCCAGCACTAAGGCAGTCTGTCCTGTTGGCTCAACAAGTGTCCTGTAAATCTGATGCTGAACTCTAATGTGCCCTACATGGGTTAAAGCTCTTGCATCAAGACTCGAGCAAGCTTTTTTTTCGAGCCTGCTCTACGGGTTGCGGTGCAAACTGCTAGAAACGGCGAAGGTTTTTCAGACGGCCCTGCAGGCAGAGGGTCAGGTTAGCAGTGGCATGAAATATTGCACAAATCTTGCCTCTCTTCCTGGGTTATTGGGCTCTCGGCTGGGCACTGGGACAGCCGAGTGTCTGATAGCTCCGTTCTTCACCACCGCTGTCCCCCGGAGCATCAGGCAAAGCAGCTGCTGTGCCCTAGTTGCTACCTGCCTGTCTTTCCAATAACCCCCTTTCACTTGAACGGAGGGGGAGCCTGTCTTAAAACTTCTGCCACACTGTACTTCGAGGTCCACAATTCCTGTCCAAGTGAGCGATGCAAGTTGTAACCCTGGTTTCTAATCTGGCAGATGGTTTTGCTGTCATTTTCACATCAAAGCTGGAATCTCTCATAGAAGGTGGCCGAGTGCTGTAGCCGTGCAGCAACCCGAGCTTGAGCAGGGCTGTGGGCTTCAAAGCGGTATGTTCTGGATTCTGCCATTGTAAATGGGTCTAATGTGACATGACAAGACCAGAGAAATTGGATGTAAATTTACATTTTTGAATATACTGCTTGTTGTTTCACATGATACATTAGGGTATGCAGCTCCTTTTTGTAGTTTTTATTTTTACTATTTAAGTTTGGAAATGATGCCAAATTTTTGTATTTCTTTAATCAATGTGTTCTCTTCAGTGATATATATTGCATTATATATTGATGTGTATATCAATATATACTGATATGTATTACACTTACACATACAAACACATTAAACGGGGGTGAAAAATCCTAGCCTTCGCATACTATATAGCCTCTGCAGAGAGATCCCAAGCAGTGATATCTTGGTGTTGTGATGTACAGAAATGGAGAAGAGTATTAAACCATATTTAAGAATATAGCATGGACTCCTGATTTATTTGTCTTTCTAGTGCAGGAAGGGCCTGTTTTGCTCAGGTCTGTGCCAGCTTCAGGTCCATGGTGGAGTTTTGAGGTTTTGGCTGCTCTGCCCCTGTCCTGCCACAGGCCTAGAACACAACTGGTGTGATCCCTATAGCTCTTCGGGCTGTTCTTGCCGTGATGATATGTAGGTTAATACTGCAATAGGCTATATAGAGCCGAGCTGCCTCTGCGGAGCTTGAGGTTGAAAAATCTCAAGGTTTTCAGCTTCATGAGGCTGAAAAACTTTCATTTTTTTGTACTGAGTGCTCCTGTGTGTGATCTGCAGCATTGCAGGTGGGAGCATGTGCCTGGATCCTGGAGGCTGTGCAGAAGGGGTGTCTCTTGTGTATCACTTTTAGTTCTATCCCAACAGCCCTTTACTCCGTGCACCTTGGGTGGCTGCAAGTGCTAAGAGCTGAAATCTGGGCACGGGCCAGTGCAGATAAAAGCGTCAAACTAAGAGGGGGACCAAGTAAAGAACCACCAGCAGTCAGTGCAGGAGCAGCTGCTGCTTGCAGGTGGCATCAGGGGTCTTAAACAAAACAAAAGCACCCTCAAAACTGTCACCTTCAGTGACAGCAATGGAGAAGACCCAGGAACCCCCATGAGAGGACTCGGGTTTGCGTTACAAGCCAGGCAGGCTGGTTGTGCCTGGCGCCCTGCAGCCCTTGGCTAATCTTCCTGTGCGGGGCCCATCTCCCCACGCTGGGCGCTCGCGGAGGAGCCTCGGGGTGCCTGGGGCCGCACTGCAGCAAGGCCGGTCCCGCTCCTGCTCCGCGGTGCCGTGGGGCGCAGGCCGGGCGGGCAGTCGGCCACGAGGCCCTCAGAGCGGGCGGCAGCTCTGCCCGCTGCCCAGCGCTGTCCCGGCTGCCCGTGGGGGATGCTCGGGAAGGACGGCTGCATTTCCACGTGGCGCAGGGCGGCTCCGCAGCGCTCCCTCCCTGCCTCAGCATTAAGGGGGTCCCACATCTTTGGGCATTTGAACAACACTTAAATATTCTTTTCCTGTATCACTGTGACTAACACAGGGCGCTTCCCAGGGCGCTGCTTCGGGAGCTGCTCTCTAACCCAACATTTCTCCTTCTCGCTGCCAGGGCAGGAACTCCCTGAAACTGCTCCGCATTCCTGCTGCAGCGCGGCCGCCCTGGTCCCCAGCACCAGGATGCTCCTGGGCAAACTGCTCCCGTGCTCGGAGCCTCCTGGCACTGCTCCCTGGATTGAAGAGGGAGGTTCATTCACAGCTCCATGTGCCCGAGACTGCCGTTGCTCTAAGGTAAGAGAGTGCCAGAAAGGGCACCTCCCGGGGATGAGGAGACACGTGAGGCTCAGGGTGCACAGGGACGGTGCTGTCAGCAGCAAACGGCGCCTGAGGCACCACAGAGGAAGTACTCGAGTACTCAACATTTGTTTTCAAAACCTTATTGCTAGTTTATTAGTGCTGTTTTGTTTAATTTATTTTCAGGCAGTGACATGACAGCAAAAGGGAGGTTCTTACAACAGGCAAAGGGAGGAAAAACCCCTTTTGTGGACAGGCCACCCCCGGCAATACAGGTGAGGTGCCCAGCAGCTGTGAGTGCTGTTCCACACTGGGGTGAGCTACTCAGCTTCCTTTGGAGACTCTTTCCCTAAAACCTAAAGCTGTTTTCCCCTTAAGTACTCCAGGACTCCCAAGTAATTTGCAGATTCCTTCTCAGCTGCCTGTGCTCTAATTTCTTGGTTACGTGCACGTGGGAGGAGAATTTGCTCCCCATTCCAGACAAGCATGGAGGCTGCAGGGGTTTTAGGTTTACAGTTTTCACTTGGTCATGTCGACACCTGCTGCTGTGTGAGCCACGGGCACCATCACACCTGAGAGGTGGTTTCTGCTCCCTCTTGGGAGACCTCAGTGTGGGGTGAGAGCTATGTGAGCGAGACGAGAAGCAGCTGATGAGCAGAAAGCACCAGAAAACCAGAAAGGTTTCCTTTCCCCTTCTCTGTTACCACCAAATCTTTTTTGAATGAAGCGCTGGGAAAGAGAAGTGAGAACCAAGGGGCTCTCCCTAAGCACTTGCAGGATGCAGGTCAGTACCTCCTCCTGTGCCCTTCATGGTGCTTTTTGTCCCATCCTCATCCTACACAAATGGTCCTCTCCACCCAGAGCCAATTCCTGGCTCCATGCTATAAATCCCCTGGGCAGAGGTTTCCCAGTGAGGGATGTGGTGCCTGTGAGAGCCCTGTCCTGTAGCTGGGGCCGCCATGCGTGCTCAGCCTGACTTCAGCTGCTTTCTGTTCTGGTTTGGGAAGATAAGGGAAATACCAGTCAGTGTTCTGCCCAGCTTGGGCTTTGCAGGATTCGTGCCCCTCAAGTCGATGCCCGTCAACTTGCGTAAGCTCTCCCACAACCTGGTTATTGCAGGTGTCAGAGCAGAGCGGCATGAGGAAGCGCTGCCCTCCTTGCGGTGCCCGACGGGAGCTCCTGCGTCTGCTACTCGCCACTTGCAGGAGTCATTATAAATCTGCTCTCTGTTTTACTGATTCCCTAAGAAATCACAGCTAGCGCCATCACTTTTGGGATGCAAAGTATCTCTCTGAAGTAGGAATAAATGCTACTTTGAGCACTTAGCGCCCAGCAGCTCCATAGGAAATCCCAGAGTTGGGACTTCTGCCACCACTTATTTCTTAATTTTTTTTTGTCCATTTTCTCCATGGTCTGGCACAAACCTGCCTGCAGCTTCCCGCTAGCCAGCTGGCCCTTCCTTCTCTCTGTTCCCATCCTCCTCTTCCTCCTTTTACCCCAGCGCTTGGGGGTAAAGTCGAGGGGGAGCCCTGAAATACGGGCAAGGCTGAACGGATTGTAACCCTGCACACCGGGCTGCTGGAGGCCCAAGAACGAGACCTTGCTGAGGCAGCCTTGGAAGTCAATTGCATTATTATGTGGATAAAATATGGGGACTTAAAAAAATCGGTCATGTTGTAGCTATATTTCAGGACTCTGGGTCCTGAAGTTTCTTTTAGCAGAGTCTTTGGGCTGCCGTGTGTCCCCTGGCACATTAAAAGTGCCCAGGCACCTTTGCTTGGGTGTCTTTAGGACAAAACCCATAAGATGCATATACTTATTTCCTTGCTTTAATTATTGTATTACCCTGGGAGAAGGAAGGAGCCTGTGCACAGCCCAGACATCTCTCCTTGGCGTTATGACTTTCCTAACAAGGGAGCAGCTCTTTCTTCCTTCTCCAGATCACCTTCCTTCAACGCCAGCTGCCACCACGGTTAAACAGGATCTTCCAACTGCGAAACCAGGCTCTGCTGCCTCTGCTCCTGTCCAGAACTTCTTGTCCTCTTACACAACACAAAGGTACCTTTGGTTCCCTCGCTCTGGGGCTCTCCCTCTTCCCTATCTTTGCAGAAAAACTGGCAGAACGAGTTCCCTTAGGCCGAAACTAGCCCAGTGCTTCCACCTGAATAAGGTCATCCTTAAAGCTTAATGACTGGCTTTGCTTCTGGCTTGCTGATGTGCACATATGGGGCTCGGATCTGTCAGCAGAACAGGGAGTTAGACCTGGACTGAGGACGTGTTGATATGGTGCCGAATTAACCAGAACTTGGAGCACACACACGCAGCCGTATTCCAGATTATTGTAATAATGGTAATACCTCAACAGAAACAAAGCACTTGGACTTTAGCATAACGGAATGTTTTGATGGAGTATTTCTGTGTACCAGCCTAATTTTTATCAAGCCAGGTTCTTCATTCATCCTATTGCACCTTCACTAGGACAAGAATTTCAGTCTTGACTGAAAGCTCTTGTTAATAACCACGATTTGCTCAGAAACAGCCTCGCTACAGTGTCTGCAGCTACAGAAGACTGTGTTATCATCTGGTCTGGCTTTTCTAGGTGCTTAACACTCTCCTTAATTATTTTCAATATTCTTACAGTTCTTTCTTGTATACCACAGCAATGTTTTTTGTTAGTGTGATGCAGCTCTTTACTCAAGATTTACTCCATCTGACATCATGCCCCAAAGAACCACGCCTGGTCCTGTCACGTTTGCTGCTATTCATGCAAGTTGTCTGTGTGAGACTCCAGGTTCACTCTTGCTTCAAATAAATTGAGCAATTTTTGCCTCTTGCGTTTGTCGCTTTCCGTGCGACTTGGACAGTCCTGTAATTGTTCATATTCAGAAAACCAGCCTGGGTGAACAGCTGAACTTCGGAAAGCGCCGATGCAAAATGGCATCATCCTACTCAGCAAATCTGCGCCCTGTGTATATTTAGGACCAGACATGCTGATTTTTGACTTTGGTGGCACAAATAAATATCTGCTGGCTTGTTTGCTTGCCAGAGTGAACACATTAAGAGAGAGAGAGCAAAAACCAAGCAGGATTTTGTTCCACCGTGTGCTTTGGAAGCAGATTCTCAGTGACGTTGTTACAAACCTGCAGAGGTCAGTGGAGTTGTATAACATGTAACCCCGAGTATAACCTGAGCTGCAAGTCCGTCCTTCTAGGCTGTGATGTAAAGGTGGAAAGAATTCAGCTCAGCTGTTGGTCTGAGTTTCCAGGTTTGATGGAAAAAAGCCCTCATTTTTTTTCATGTGGAAACAGAGCATGTCTGGATAAGGGTCAGTGGGCGCTGATGTTGGCAATGCTGCATTTCTAGTATCAATCAGAGGGATTTGGGGCAAGTGCCCAACGCTGGCTGGGTGTCTGGCGTTCTCTGGGTCTCGACCAGTGCAAATGCAGCAGCTCTCAGGGCACGTCAAAGTTTCATTTCGCTCCCCAAGATATCGAGTAGTGGCAGTTGTTTAGGGAGAGGGAGATCTGCCGGTCTTGGGTTATATTTTTGATTTCTCTGGCAGAAATGAAGGCCTCACAAGTGTTCTTTTAACTTTTTTTAATGAGTATATTTAAAATACACTTCTGACATCCATGGACTATAAAACAGGATGTGTATTGCGCCCTTCCCCTTTGTCCATGTTCTGTTTCTTGATAAATTCTGAAGGAGTGAATTACCTCAGGGCAATAACTGCTTGGCACGAAGGCCACAGAGCCCCTTCCCGTGCCAGGCGCACGGTGACGCACGCAGTGGTGCCAGGGCGCTGCTGCTGGCAGCGCTACCTCCCGTTTCGGACGCCCGTGCGGTGCTGGGCGGCTGCGGCGTCACCGCCCCGCAGCCAGGGTGACCTCGCTAACCCAGAGCAGCCGCCGTCCCCGCGTCCCTGTCCCCAGCGCAGACAGGGAGGCAGCTCGTGCCCGGGGCCGTAGGAGGCCATGAGCGGGGCAGCACCGTGGGCGCGAGCCCCAACCCGCTGCTTCCCCAGCCCCTGCATTCGGCTCCTTCCCTGCGCTCAGTTTGACCCGGCCCGGACACCCGTTTGTTCTCCACGCGCTGGTTCGCACCTACCCCCGCGGCGTTTCACTGATTTCGCTCCCTGCTGCGGATCTCCGCACCGGAGGGAGAGGCCGCCGGGGGCAGCGCGGGGCCCTGCTGCCCCCGCGAGGGCTGCGGGGGGCCGGGGCTGCCGCAAGGAGCGGCTCCTGCAGCAGGAAGGGCGCTGGGAGCGGTCGTGGCTGTGGCAAACGTCCCCCCTGTTCGCACCTCTGTAAACCGACCTCGCGCCCGTGTGTTCCCCGGGCCCGGGCGCCCGCGCAGGGCCTCGCAGCGGGGAGGCTCCTACCTGCGCGCGGGGCCTCCCGCCGCGCCAGCCCACGGCTCCCTGCGCCTCTCCGGGCGGCCCCGGGACGGAGCGGGGAGCTTCCCGGCATGCCCCGCGCTCCTCCCGCCACCCGGCGCCGCGGGTGCTGCTGGGAGCTGTAGTCCTCGCGGCCGCCCGTTACGCGCGGCGGGTGTCGCCTCCCGCCCCGTCCGTGCGTCGTGACGTCAGCGCGCGCGGCGCGTGCG
>VWPW01003372.1:28801-60501 GCA_013389825.1 Crypturellus undulatus | reverse complement strand
GCTCCCCCCCGCGCCGCCCCCGTTCCCGCCCGCAGCTCCCGGTTCGGGCCCCCGCCGGGCCCGGGATGGAGGCGGCAGAGCCAGGAGGCTTCTCCCGTTGCCCCTATCCCCCTCTTGCTTTATATTCTGTTGAATACAGGGAGCGCGCAGGTTTCTGTGAGCAGGGAGGAGTGCAGGGAGCTGCCTTCAGGGAGGAAAAGGACTGAGCTAAGTTCGGGACTGGGACAAACTAGCGAGGAAAACCATAAAAAACAAGTCCTGCTAGTTCGTTTGCCGTAAGCTCAATTTGCTTTTCTGTACAAAATTCTGTGCAGTCCTGCGGAACTAGGTGTAAAGCTCCGATGCTGCATTCGAGGCACTCTGCGAAGGTGTGTGGAGTTCAGTAGAGACATCAGGTTTTTATTTTTTTCCAGACAATGTAATTCTTGCTAATCAAACTCCCCTGGAATACTTGAGCTTTATTTGAGTGCTTCTATCAAGAAGCAAAATATATATATATTTTTTTCCCAAATCAGGAGTTCTTCTCATTTTGTTTTCCGACCACTGAGATTCCTGGCTTAAAAGCTGCTCTTAATGAGCCTGCTTTCTTGATCCCCGTTGATTCTGGATCCTGCGCTTAAAACTTGTGCCCTCAGCACTGTTTGCATGTTGCAGTGTTAAGGCCAATGGTTGCTGTGGAGGCCTTACGTATAGAACAGGTCCTCTACAGAAAAGATGCCATTTAAATTTCAAACATATAAAGTGAGTTCTAGTGGCTTTTTTCCTATCTGTAATGGAGGGTCACCAGGGCTGTGGGTTATATGAGGTTCTAAAATAGATTTTGAGGCTGGAAGGTGCATTGGCCTCCTGTAAGTTCCTTGCTTGTCTCTTTGTAACCACTCTCCATTTTTAGAAGTCTGCTCTATTTGTGACCACGTTGCCCACAAACAGAAGCAAATACAACTTTTGAATGCTGCTGATTGTTTGCCCTCTGTTCACAGCTGCTCTTGGAGAAAGTGTTAGCAGAAGGACACATACTGGGGTTATTAAGACAGGGTTTATTCTAGGGAAGGAGGTTTAAGAAACATTTTTACCTCTTTCCTAAATATGAAATTTTAGTAGGATGAGTAATAGGCTTTATAGTTTTCCTGTAGAAAATGTTACTTTATAACACTGTAGCTAGTAGTTGAATTTAGTTTCCCTCTTAGTTTAGGTTTGCATAGAAGCACTTGAGTTAAAGTGTTCCACTAGATTCATTCAAAATCATTTGTAAATGAAGATGTGACCCGGAAGGGCTTGGGGTTTTAATGTGCTATAGAAGCTGAGATTTTTCTGGAAGATTTGTTTGACTAAACAAAACAGAAAACAAGGCAATATTGATGGTGTGACTTCAGCACTATACACAAATTCCTATATCAGTTGTTAACACTAGTGGCAAACATTCCTAAACCAGGGAAGATCTCAGCATGGAAGACTTCAGTGCTTCTATGCTTAAGAATCTCTTCACAAGGAAGAAGATTTGTTTACTAAAAGCAAGATGTTTTATGTCTCTCAGATACAAAAGACTGTATTTTATGCACTTTTGGTACTTGGTTGCTTCCCTCCTAATGCCAAAGATCTAGTAGGTGCAAGTGCCAGTGCATGATGCAGAAGTTCTGGGAGCAAAGCACGTGTAATTCTGAGTGACTGATAAACAAGAGATAAGGTGTCAACACGCTAATTACATGAGAGCTTCCGAACGTCATGTTCTAGCTCCAAGCTGTGCCTGAGTTGCATAGATCATTTGCATTTATTTAAAGAAAAATCAGTGATGGAAATAATACGGCTCTATTTTTAGCTGGAATCTGAGTGAAATATTTTAAGGTTTCAAAGTGGCAACTTTCATTTGCCATATGAAGCATCAGCTGTATCTGAAGTTAATGTATCTTTTAGGACAGCTTAAGATTGTAGATACCGTCTTTTGGTTTTTATAAATCATGTCATCTGGTCTTTATAATGTTGTTAGGTTTTAATTTTTGGTGATGAGCAACCAATCTAGTTATGACACCTCATGGCTTCCATTTGCTTGTGGTTTCTGTCCTTATAGGCAAGGTGCCCATCACCTATAAAGTGACTTTGGGAAACGCGAGGCCTGGAAATATAACGTTATTTTTTGGCTACAGGAGGTAGAGATTTAGACTAACAGCATCTCTGGCAGGGTGGTCATTACATATCTTGGTACATGCACAGTTTTGGCTAAATGCTATGTGAGAATGGGCTAATTATTGGAAAATGAGTAGTAATGAGGTAATCCGGAACAGATGGGAGACCAGCTGAAATGATTGATAGGGCTCTTTCTTTGCTGGCTTTGATTTTTCTTTGTGAAATTGGAAAACTGCTGCCTTTTTGCTCTTTTAAAGAATCAACCTTTTCTTCTTAGGGTGAAGTGCCAACAACAATGATTTGCAAAAAAGTTTTTTTTAAAAAACTCTACAAATTCTAAATTGTGGGAAAAAAATCTGTAATGCTCAGTTGCATCCACTGCATTGTATGTATTTGTCTTGAATACTCTCTCAAAACCTAATGTTTTTCACTTTATTTGACAACCTCACTGAACCATACGTTCGTTTTACCAGCAGTAAAAGTTAGGAGATTACTGGCATCTTTACACTAATTTGCTTGTGAATGAATACGTAAATCAGGAAAATATGGTCCTTATAAACAAGATAAAAAGGTCCGTGTTTCTGGGATGAGCTGTGCAGCATGAGATATGGAGAGCATTAAAAACCAGTCTTTTCGTCTCAGCTCATGTGCCCACAGACACCTATTGGACATGATTACTGAAGCAGGAAGCCAAGTGTGTGCTAATGTTCTCATTGAGTGAGCTTATCATCATCCGTCTTCTCCTGTGCCCTTGGTGCATACGCGGTTCTACAAGCAGATCCCTGTGCTGCAGACTTGGCAGGTTAAATTCAACGTAATACTGCTCAGTGGTAGCAGTGTGAAAGGGTTATGGAAAGACCATGCTTGGGAATAAAGCTGACAAGCGCTCACATTATGTTAATTTTTTATTTGGATTTGGATTTATTTGTACTCCAAATTCTTCAAAGAGTTTACTTTGTGGTGATAAGGGTACAGATGAACACAGATCATATTTGCATGGAAACAAGGGAAGTATTGTCCAAGCTCAAATACGACAAGGTGTTCGGAAACCTGTATGCTCAATTTGTAGCACAAACAGCTGGTTTTGCAGTTATTTTTTGTGACCTTCAGCAGTTAAATTAGCAGATAAGAGAGCTGCATATCAGATTTGCAAATGTGCAGCCACTAAGATGCTGAATAGTTTTGTATAAAGGGGGAAAAAAGGCAAAATGGCTGGAGTGGGAATCTGAGGAGGTGAGAAGCTAACGGCGCTGTCAGGAAGGCACGGAAGAGCCTTTGGGCAGGGGACGCCGGATCTGCGCTGCCACAGGGGCTGTCATGCTGACAGTCCCATTTCAGTGTGCCTGTAAGAGGAAGGACGAGGCTATGAAGAGAATGGATTGCTGTGACTTTGGCAGCGGTGCAGAAAAATGGGAAGGAAGAGCTTAAGAAAACGAATTGAATGAGACAACCGAGCTCTGAGCCAGCAGAATGATGATGAAATGAGGGAAGTGGACAGGAGTGCGGAAAGCTGCTCCTTTTGGGGAAGGGTTAGTGGAAACAGAGCATGAGTGAGAAAATGGGACTGGGAAGGGACATGGAGAATACAAAGATGCAGAACAGAGGATTCAAATTAAAAATCTAAAATACTGGCTGGCTATTATTATGGCAGCAGCCATCAGCTTGTACAAATGAAGAAAAACTGCAGATGCTCCATTTGGAAGGAAAATGTGAAACTAAATTGCTTTTTGTTGCTTAACAGAGGAAGCTTATGGCTTCTTCATGAGGCTAAAGGTTTTGCCAGAGATTTTGGAAATCTTGTCTGAGATGCTGAGTTTTTTGCCTCACTGTTTAGTTAAGTTTTCACAGATTGCTAATTTTCCATCTTTTGCAATCATACTGAGCAAGTAAGATGCAGCAAAGTCATCTTATTGCCGGAAAAAATCCCTGTTAGAGTTTGCAAGCTGCTGGACAGTTTCAGGACAGCGTGGTGGGACTGTAAGGTCCTGAATTGTGCTCCTAAATCCATCGGCCGGGTATCACTACGGGATGGGGTCCTGTCGCCGCAGACAACCGCTGTGCTCTCCCACTGCCCCCTCAGCGTGCTCAGGGCTAGCTCCGTTACACGGCTGCCCAATGCATGTTTGCCTTTCCTGCATTTCAGCCCCTCCTGACTGGGTTTCCCTGGGTTTCCCTGGAGCAGAGCTGTGGATGCTGCTGAAAATTCGGGTCACCGATAAGCGCTGCCTCTTATCCAAGCCCGCCAACCTGCCTCTTTATAAGCTGTACCCTTAGAGACACCGGGGATGTTATTTAAAGGCTGGTTGTATCTTTTCATTTCATGTGTGTTTTCTAAAACTCCTTCGCTGCTTCTCAAATCAACTCGATGCTTGTCCTTTGGTGTGTTACGTTTTATTGCTGCCGAGTTTAGAGGTCGTTGCTGCTTTGGCGTTTTTGGGCTCTGCTTCGAGCTTGCTCTGCTGCTTGGAGAGCTTGGGCTGTAGCACAGGCTTTCTGGGCTGAAAATGGAGTGGATGTTGCAGCGAGTGTGCCAAGGAGGAGAGGGATGTGTGGGAGAGAGCAAGAGGCTGTGGTTGGAAGAGGACTGCTCTGTGGCAAGTCTTTTACTTTCTAAAGGGGGAAATTGGAGACAAATGAGAATTTTTACAGAGTGATTAAGACTAATGCTGATTAATAGCAATCTTACGTTCTGGCTTTTTTTTTCTCTGGTGTTTTCTTTACACGAATGCCACTGTTTATGTTGTTATATAATCTGATATATTATTTTTTTCAGTTTAATTTTGGGGTATTGATAGTGCTTTATCATTCAGTGAAAATCCCCTCTGGAAAATCCCGTCTTTCTCAGGCTCACGGGTGTGTATAGCTCTCCACAGTGTGACATTTGACAACCCGCTCCCTTTTCCTGTGCTACTTTCCACACGCTTCCCAGTGTGAGTAGTACATGACCCAGACCAGATGCTACAAAAGCAACTCAACTGCTCTTGTATTTTACTAACAAAAAGCCTTGTCTCTTTTCGAAAACTTAATTTGCTTCTAATTCAGGCTAAATAAACATGTTGCTTTTTCCCTGCTTTCTTAATATAGGGCCCCCCAGGAAGCTGAATCTTTGTATTTCTACCTACTCTGAAACACGGAAACTTTCTCTGGGGCTCCAAGAAAAGCTCAGCTTTGTACAAATAGAGATGCGGATGGTAGGATCTGGGTAGGTACCATTGCTGGGACTAGACACCAACACGCTCTGTATGAACTGTGAACAGCTGCTGGGGTCAGATTTTAGCTGAGATAGAGTTGCAAAATTTTGTTCCTTCAGTGGCTTAGAGAAGTACAACAACTGCATATGCAGCCTTACAATTTGTGTGGCTCTTCTGAGTTGTTGAAGGGTTCCTGAATATTGGATTTTCGTGCAAAATAAGGTGTGACAACTTGTGCGTCTTTCCCTGAGAGGTGCATGTTTGTATGTGGAGATGACCTCCCTAGTGACAACTTGTAGCCCTTTCAGTCATGCCCATTTAAACACGTCCAGAGAAAATATATGCTGCTTTGTGAAAATCCATGTTCAGAATCTGTTTGCCAAATTAGCAAAAACTGCTTAGAATTATAGCTTGTAGTTGCTAGAGATGCTTTTTAAGAAATTCTATCTGGGCAGCAAAGGCCTAATGGGGGAAACTTGATATTCAAATAGTCTCCATCACTCCACTCCTCCACAAGAGGAAAATCAGATCTGGACTGTAACACTACCAAGTAACTTTAAGGAAAGCCCTTGTGACGAAGTGCCTTTCCTAGCATCTCCCTGGCTGTTACTTAGCAAATCGGACCATTTACATAATTTTTAGTGGTCTTGTTGCTGAGCTGGGTGGCAATTCTGCACTTCTGAGTCACGCGCCTTGACATCCTATCGCTTTCCCTGGCAGCCTCCTGAATCATAGATTGGGTGCTTCAGACTCAAGCGCTGCTTCGTCCTTGAGATGCAGTTCTATAATAGAATATTAATTTACTCTTGATAAGCACAAAATCAGCCTGTGATGCAGCTACTGCTTTGCTCAGGTAGCCTTGGACAGCCACGGACCTGACTGCGCTCACTGACCAGCTGCATATAGCAGCGGTTTCTTCTCTCCCTGTCTGCGCTTGTGTTTCGGTACGTGGGGCACTAAAAAACGCCCGATTCATGTTCAGGAGAGGCTGGTGAGGAAAGGGGAAGCATGAGAGAAAGTGGTAGCGTTTCTGCTGTGGATCTTGCAGCATTCTACTTGAGAGCACGGCGCTGTTTCTGGCCATTTTCCCTAATATTTTTTAGGCCTCATAGCCAACTTATTGATGGCGCACACTCTAGTCTCTATGATGTGCTTCCATAATTCTGCTAGGTGCATGAGCTTTCTGCAGACTCCCTCTTCTCTAAGATACCAGTGTTCAAGTTACTTCCTTTCAACTAATTTAGTCATTTTTATACCCCAGTGTGCTACCGAAAGCACTGCGTGAGATCATTTTTCATCTTGATCGGAGAGTAAGGAATGATGTTTCCCATCCCATCAGGAACAGTGTGCCTTATCTTACTCTCCTATTTCTAGATTTTTTTTCAGAGCCGCAGTGATGCTGAAAAATTACTGAATTTTTGCATCTTTTGGATCATAAAGTGTCTTGAAGGTTCCATCGTGGTGCTGCTGGTGTGTAAGGAAAGTCAGACCGACCGGGGTCAGGAAGAAGGTTGATAGTAATCGCAGTAAAGCGCCTTGAGACGTGCATGTGGCTAAGTTAGCAGGCCCGTATGCTGTGAAACCGTTTTGAAAACCTAAAACCTGTATATTAACACCCAGCAGTTGGTGGTGCATGTTTAAGCCAGAGGTTGGAGCTTCAGCAGTTGCTCTTGTGATTTACCCTGTAGTTCCTTCTTGTCCATCCTAATCTGCGCAGAATGAGCTCTTCCCCAGAGCATTTGTGCTGGGTTGGTTGATCCAGGCCACGGGCAGGAGCGATTTCTTGTCTGTAAATCAGTTTCTCTGTCTTAGATCCACCAATCCCGCTAACTTAGTGGCTGCTGCCCCTGTGAGGGTCCTTAGGCTGCCTTGTCTCCCGCCCAGTGTTAGGAATACGTAATGGGGAACTCGTTCAAGCAAGAGGTAGATGCTCCAAGCTGAAGATGATCGGCTGCTCTCTTTTAACAGACAAGTCTCAGAAGGAAACCCCATTCGAATCCCCTTTCATTCTGGATTGGTGGATCTGAAGCCCAGAAACAAAGTTTCAGGTAAGAAGCCACCCTGTACTCTATCTTGCTGCTTCTGCTTAGTTGAGTTTGTCTGCACATTCAGTACCTCGCTTAACTGCTTCATATCCCCCAAGTGTTAGAGTGCACCAAGGTGCTCATGTGAGTTTAGGGTAAGAAAGGGCAAATTCAGTCACACCCATGGGCTTTATTAGGAAATTGCAGGTCTAGTCTGCAAGCTAGATCTAGGACCACATGGTGAACTTGCCTCCCGTGGAGCTAGCAAGTTGCATCTTCAGCTACAGGGGCACCAAGGAAGTGCCGTATGGTTCTCGCTTCCAAAAGGACAGAAGAGCCTTAGGGATGACTTGGATCTTTTCAGTTGAGTTTAGAAAACTCGTAGCTTTCTGCTCTGATTTCTAGCTGCATTTTTCTCCTGACTTCATCAAAAATGTAGAGAGCTTTCTCCACTTGTTTGTATTACAGATTCCAGCGCTATCCTGTTGAAATGACATTTAAATTTCTATTGTGGGCAGCACTTGGAATCAGCCTTTTAAATCCTCAACCAGCTTGCAACTTAAAGCTCTGCTTTTAGTTGTTTTCAAAGCCCAGGCAGGTCAGTGGCAAGACATGTCTTCCTTAAAGTTGTAACAGGCTTATTGCAGAGTAGTGTGTCTGTTTTGAGTCATCTCCATCATGGTACTTTGAGATTTGGAAGTGGCTGTACGAAGCTGAGATATGGTATCTTTAATGCAAGTTTATAAGGTATCCATGTGCATTAGGAAGGAAAGGCTGTTTCAGAAAGACTTGCCTGAAGTGTCAGGTGTGAATTTGAGTCCTAAACCTCTCCTACCACCCGGCTTCCTTGCAAGTTAGAGCTTTAACCAACTTGTCACCTTATTTCTGAGGTTCTCCTAGGCTAAAGAGGGTCTGCCTGTACAGCTCCTCTTAATATTAATAACACTAAGCTGCTTGAGTCTTGTGTGTTCTTTTGTAGACAGCTATTAAACCAAATCTTAAGGCATCAATATTTTTAATACGCTGTAGAGGAAACTCTCATAGGTGCTGTTGATAATATGTATTGTTTTAGCTGTGCATTTCTTTTGCTGGTGTGATTTTTTTTTTGCTCAAATTATACTTGAATTTAACAAATCTATAAAATGATTTATGCTTAGAGCACTGTTGTTTCCTGGCTTGATTTTTAGGCTACTTGAACTGTATTTGTTTATGTGGAAAGGTCTTGGGAATGTTTTTTTTTTTTTTTTTAATATAATTTAATGCTTTCAGTGGCGAAAATTTGAGGGAAATAGTAACTTCATTCTGACACATTTTTTGCCGTGTCTTCTCGTATCAGCTTAAATTTGTCCCACATACCAATCAGGCTGCTCCTAGCCTTGGAGCTACCCTGTGAAATAAAACCTTCTTGTGGAATACTTGCTGTTCAGCACAGGCCTTTTTTAAAATGAGGGAATGGGGAATCAGAAGTGAACCTGAAATTTTTAATGATGAAAACTGAAACGAGGAAATAATTTAAAATACAGTCAGAAAAGAGGAAGCTTAAATGTATACTCAAGTTAGCCAACATCGTGATATTAAATATGTTAACTACTCATTCTGAAACATGAGAAGCTCCTGTCGAAAGCAATAGTAATGTTAAGTTGAACTTGAGTGCAAGTGCATACAGACTGGAAGCTTAGTCCTGCTTCAGGCTTTGAAATTCTTTTAATATTTTTTAAGTAAAATATAAGAGTACTTTCAAAGGCTATTTAAATATTCCTCTGTAGTCTTTGAAATGGGTACACTGGATGTGAATCTAATATTTTATTATGTACTAATAACCCAGGCTTTATACCCATGGATGTGGTCAAATTGAAGTTCATGCCACCTAGATCTTTAGACCAGATTTTTAGATCCTGCTGCTGTGCTAGAGTGCAACCCTCAAAGCTAATAGAGAAGAGTTGGAGCCAAATCTTAATATGTTAATTATGTTTTCAGCCCCTTTTTTCCTACATGTTGAACTTTTCCCTTAGTTTCTGCTATTTCAGTTGGCAGTGGTAGGTGCCCATGCAGGTTTCTCATTATTTGTCAGCTGTGATTTCCTGCTGGCACATGTGCTGCTGTCTCCAGCTGTGTGTGAGCCCCTTGATTCTGCTGCCTTAGAGGACAGGGAAGGTGCTGCCCCCAAAGTGGCCATTTCTGTGTGACTTGGGGTCTGTTAATGCAGAAAGGACTATCATGCTTTTGAGGTTTCAAAAGTGTTGCAGTTCTGAGATATGTACGTGGAGGAAGGGAAGATCAGGGTAAATACTGTGTATTTGGGGAAATTCAGATTGGTCTCAGTTAACACTGAGTGACTTTGATGTGAACGTGTTAGTTTTTTCTGCCTAGTCTCTTGTATGCTTCTGAAACAAGCTACTGCACCTCAGCCTTATCCTGATGAATAGATGATAATGGGGTAAGATTGTTATTTTATTCAAGGAAAGCATTAATAATCTTTTCTCTACTGAACCCCTGTTCCTTTTGCAGCATTTATTTTGCTGTAGCAAACATACTTTGATCTCCAGGAGCAGAATGGGACTGCATTATTGATCACCCTCCTAGGAATTCAGTGTCCTGTGTAGAAGAACGGTGTGGTAATGAGGAGAACTTGTCTGATCAAATTATTTCTCATTTGTCTTGCTTCAAATGTCCTGACGTCTCACTTAGTGTTTCTCCCCAAATGCAAGACGCTCACGTGCAGACCCTGAGTGACAGCTGGGAGGGAGATCATGGAACAAATTTTTGCGGAATTTAACTAATTTTATTTTTCATTTAACTAATTTTTTAATTAAATGAGTGTGTTTTGCTATGCTGCTAATGCTTATCTTTGGGAAACTCATTCTATAGTTGTAGTTCATGACAAGCACAAAAATTGAAGAATACATTAAACCTGTTTTTATAAAGACAACTTTTATGACTTGAAACTAGCCCTTAAATCAAAGCTTAGCAGACATATGAAACCTCATGCCTTTTGAAAATACTTTGGAAGAATGATGCTTGAACTGCCTTCCAAATTGGTCACTCAGGTCTGTGCGTGAGTAGCATTTTGTGGGGGTAAAGGTAGATGTGATGCCACTGATTCAACCCAGCCTGTACGGAGCACATAAATACGCTGCACATCTCAAGAGACAACTTGGGTTTGAAATGAAAAAAGGAAGGCACCAAAGTGCTACTCTTGATCTGCCATAAATTATTGGCATTATATTGGCTTTCAGAGCTACTGAGTAGAGATATTCAATACTGAGCCCACGTGTGCAGCGTAATGAATGAATTCCCAAGCCATGCCAGGCTGTCCCTTGTGGAACACACTTTCCCTGGAGCACGTGCATGCCCCACACTCTGCTCCTGCCTTTATCGCTGCAGTTCAGTGACACTTTCACGTCTCCACGTCGATATTCGGAGTACGTGATCCAATTGCCTGCTTGGTGCAACACTGCTCTGCTTGTCAATATTCTGAATGACTCAAGATAAAAGTGCCAGGTAAGATGTGGCTGATATCGCAGCCTGCAAAGAGGTTTGTGTTTGAGGAGCCGGCAGCGAGTCCCTGCTGAGTGTAAAATAATACTGAAGGCCTTTGAACAGTGGTACTGCTTTACAGTCCTTTTACCTTATTGTGGCTAATGCTCATTTATTGATTTATATTTGGAAGATCTGAGCTTGATATTGAAGTTGACTAGTGATCACGCTTCTTTCATAAGTGATGAAGCTGTCCCAAAGTGGGTTTGCTTTGCAGTTTGCCCCTTTTTGCAGCCTTCAATCTGAGCTGCCAGGGGATGGCTCTGCCTTTACCCGATACAGACCAGTTCCCCCATGGGTCTCAACCTTTCCATAGTAAGTGCTAATAGAAAAAAATAAGGGGAGAAAGTATCAGGTATGTGGCACCAGACCCAAAATGAAGTAAATCAAACAGTAAATTCACTGCTGAAAAGCCCATTAGTTTCTTAAAGCTAAAACATGAAGCAAATTCAGAACGAGGATTTACAATTTTTGATTATACCTTATTTTGCCTATATGAAACTCTTCTCTGGAAAGCCAGGCCATAACTCAGCTTTCTGAGGAGCTGTTTGCTGTCACCAGGAAGTTGGGAAAAGCATTTCAGGCTCCAGGATTTATAAGCCTGAATGGCTGGTTAGGCTCTTCTGCCTAATTGTGTTTTTTATTGCACATTGCATAAGCAGAAAAGTCTTTGTGGAAAGAGTGGATTGATTGGATTGCAATGGTATTTGAAAGTTAAATAAGTTGGATTCTTCATTTGTTTTATTGTATTTTTCTTTCGTTGTTAATTTTCTCCTCCCTTCTTTTCCCTTTCCACCTCAAAAAAAATATTGATCTCCATCTAGAAACTCATTTACAAAATGCTGATGGTATTTTGCTTTAATAGAATTTTTCAAACTCTAAGCATACTACTAAATTTGATTTCGTTAGATTATCTTGCATAGGTAAAATGTATGTCATTTTGGTGGAAAAGTCCCAAGGCCAGGATTTTAGTGCTCGATAAAACATCGAGGAATCAGGCTTTTGGTAGTGCAAGTGTTGATATTCTCAACATTGTAATATTTCCATCACTGTTCTGTTTGGAGGTAATTCCTAGTTTGGGAGGCAACTAAGCCAAAACTTACTTGACCTTTTGCATTGCTTGAGCGAAATAGCAGTGCAGAATGAATGCAAAGTGTAGGCATTGAGCTGTTCAGGGGAGTAGGCTTCTATCCTAAAGGAAATTACTGACAAATTTATCACTTACTGCAGGTAGGAACACTGCTGCGTGTTTTATCTTTCATTAAAGAATTTCTTAGCCTCTGACACTGAAGACAGAAGCATATTCTTTTTACTGAGCTTTGGAGCTTTGTGTTGCATCATGAGCTAGCAAACACTTGCAGAGGCTCCCAAGATTTGCCATTTAAGATCGAAACTTAAATCTTGAAATGCAGTTCCTGAGGTTAGAAAACCCAAGCAGTTCTTTTTAGAGAATAACAAATTATCACCTATTAAGTGTACTATGGGCTCATGAGACATCTAAGATCAGCAAAGTAGTTTCTGCATTTGCTTTTATTCCTTCACTCTCATTCCCTCCTTGTTCTGACACCGGGCAGCCCCTCTTCCATTCTTTGGCTTGCCCAAACGACACATTTAAATGAACTAGGCAGAAAAAAATCCTTGAGCTGACTAAAACCCTGCAACGCTATTTGATTCCTTGAAAATTTAGTTTTGCCTTATCGTGCCCTGAGTGATCTGCCAGGGCGATGGAGAGCAGTGAATGTTTTGCCCCTCAGACAGTGACGATGCCGGTGATTTTTAATACACCAGAGTGCAAGTCGCCTTTGCAAACTGCCACCCTTAACTTTGCGCTAGCAGCCCTCACTTTTTGCCATCTTTTCCGTAGCGTTTCCAGGCTTCCAGTAACCTTTATGGATATCTGCAGTGCGACTTCCAATAGGAGCTGTTTGGTGCCCCGATTTAATGGCCTTCGTTAACACCGGTCTGGTTGGGCTTGGGGCAGCCAAATGGTAGCAAATGTCTGAGGAAAAGTCATTCCTAACTGCGTGTTGACTTCCTGAAGCTTTTTCCTTTTATTTTTTTTCCCCTCAATTCTGTGGTTTTCTCCAAAGATACTCGTCTCCCCAGTTTGTTTATAGCTGCTGTGCTGGCAACTCGGCTCAAGCTGTCTGGGAAGCAACGGCCGGCGCAGTGAGTTCGTGTAGGACGCTTTTCTATTCGCTTTCCTTTTCCTAATCTTTGCTTTATGGTGCTACAACTCCCTGAGATCTCCTTGAAAGGGAAATGGGAAGTGCTAGCCTAGGTCAAGACTCTTGTTACTCAAAAATTAAATATTTATGACGAGCAGCTCCCATTCAGGCAGGGTCAAGAAATAGGCTGTCAGTGAAGCACACAAATATTTGCACGTTCCTGTTTTAGTGTGAAGCAGAATGCAAAGTTTAATTTGTAGTATAGTGCGACAGCATTACTGAGGTGAGGTGTCCCATGTTTTCATAAAATCCTTTCATTTGGGGTTTTATAACACCATGGAAAAGCTTTTCTTGGCTTAAATGTGGCATGGAAATGACTTCTTTCCCTAGTATCTTTTGAAGTGTATTATAAAGTGCTCTTAAGTTACCCAATTTCTCTTTAGTTCTTTAGATTTAGCTTATTTAAAGTAGTTCCTAAAAGCAGTTATAGTTAGTGGAGCCCTGAAGTCCAGCTGCGGTCTGAATAAGTAACTGGGAAGGCTTTAGGTATAGACTCATTATACAGTGATTTATAATAATCATGGCTTATAAATAAGCATGGCTTATTTTAAGCTCTAAGGGGACAAGATTGTTACATTTCTTGATAAGTGATTTTTTTTTTCCCAAACTTTTGCTTAGTGATGTGAGCAAAATTTCAGTTTTTGGACTGAAGCAAATTTGAATTTTGAAGATGTTTGTGAAGCAAAAACTTGCTTGGACTTTACCAAATATCTGCAGTGATGCACTGAATTTTGGTTCAGTGTTGTGGAACCACCATTCAAATAATACCCCGAATTGGTCAAATAGTGAAACATGTAATAAAAAGAATGTCCTAATTTATGATTTTTTTTCTCAAAAATGAGCCAGATATATAAATGCATTTTTTATTCTTCTAGCATTCCTGATAAAAGATATTCTGCCTTTCCTAAATAATATTAAAAGATATTCATGTTAGTTGTTGAAATTAAGAAAGTTCCTCTAATATCAGTACCACATTTCTAAGAATTAAAATTGAAATCCGTGTGGGGGAGAGTCAAAACCAACTACTGCAGAGGAGCCAGGCTAATAACTTGGGACCTAAGGGAGAAATCATGCTGCTCCAAACTTAAAATATGAATCTTTTAATAATACAAGATTGTATCGTTTACTTTGCAATTGAAGGAAAAATTAATGCAGTTTAGCCTTAATGTTTATGTATCCGTGCACAAGATTTATGCAGCAATTCATTACACTGAAGTACCTAACCCAGAACATCCCTATTTACTTGCAACCCTCCGCAGGATCAGCAGAGAGGAAACAAGTGGGTTTTTTGGTGCAGCTAGGATCATTCCTGTCCTTGTTTTGCTTTGTCATTTCTCCTTAGCATGGAGATGAAAACCTGGAGCTTTCTTCGTTTTATTCCTAACATCTGAAATAAAAAAGAGGGGTTTTAACCTCTCAGGTTGGTCTGGGTTATTATCCTTTTGCCTCATTCCAGGTGCAATAAATGCTTTCCCTGGGTCCTCTCCTGTGCTTGTTCTGCTTTTAACTTCGATATGTGTGTTTTCCTTTCTTTCTTTCTTTTCCTTTTTTTAATGATTTGGTATTTGTTGTACCTAAATTGGAAGTCTGTTTGAACAATATTAAAAGCTGAAAACAGAAGTGACGATATTAAAATACCAAATTTTAGAGCTGGGATTACATCCCGCTTTACAGTGGGAGAAGAAATCCTTTTCGTTTTACCTTCTCTAGTGACTAATGTGGCCGTAAGGGGAACCCTGAAATAGTCTCATTGAGCTCTGCAAGGGTTTGGGCCTCTGTCTGCCCCACGTTTCTTCCCATAAGATTTCCAAGCTTTTCCTAACTTCCTGTGTCAGCAAGTTGGAGCCTGCCCTTCCCGCGGCTCCTTCCCCACTGGTGCTGTGAGTAGCAGACCCCAGTCGGGGACAGCTTGGCTTTCGGGGGCTGTGCAGCCGCTGCTAGGTAGGGTGTTTTCCCCGCTGACTCGCCATCAGGCTACGCTGTGCCCTAACTGAAGCACAGCTTGCTCCCGCAGCCTCACCCTAACCAGGGGCTGCCGCTCCGTGCAAATCCTTCTTTTCCATAGGGTCAGCATCCCAGCGCGCAGGGTGTAAGCTCAGCAGTCCGTGCAGCGGATGGCGACGCAGCCTCGCTGCCCCAGGGGCCACCACCGCCGCGCCTCCCGCGGGCGCCCCGAGCCCCTGTGGTGCCACCCGCCCCAGGGCCGCAGCGAAGGGAAGCCCGAGCAGCCCCAGGCCCGCCGGTCCCCACCGCCCCGGGCAGCGCGGGGAGGTGTCCCCGAGGCCAGCAGGACTTCTCTTCCCCGCGGCGGCACCGCGCGCCTCTCCCGCAGCATCTCCAGCGGCCCCCGCGGCGCCGGCCCACGGGAACGTACTAATGAGTTGCCTGCCTGAAGTGATTTGTTGTGGCATCTAACTGCTTCTTCTCTTCCTTCCTTTTTGTCACCCTGCAGTGTTCTGTGCCAAGGTCTTTGTGGCTAGGCTGCTCCAACCTGGTAGAGAGCATGTGCGCACTGAGATGCCTGCAGAGCATGCCCAGTGTCAGATGTCTCCAGGTGCCTTTCTTCTTTCTTGTTGTAAATGTTATGCTGTTGAACTTTGTTAAACGCTCAGGACTCTTGTTTAAATCGAACTGTTAAAGTCTGCTAAATGTGTTTTGAGTTTTGTGCCTCCTTTATTTTGCTCTTTTCTGACATCTTCTGCTTAACAACGTTGCAGGAGGGAGGCCTAAGAGCTGCCCCGGAGCTTCTGCTCGGTGGGAGGGCTGCTCGGAGCTGTTCTGTTTTACTGCCTGTTTACTCCAGTTGTGATATAAGTAGCCTAGTTGTGCATGTTGCCTGCTACATTTTGCTTTCTTGTTTAATTTAATATATATTTATATATTCTAATGAGCTTTGCCATTTCTCTTAATTGCAATGAACTGACCAGCCTACTGTATTTTTGTGATTTACTGTAGAAAGGATAAGCTTTTTTATTTTAATTTTTGTTGCTAAGTGTTCTCCTGGTTATAGTACTATATTACAGCCCTTGCGCATGTTTGAATGCCCATGAGTTAGCATGGAGTCCTGGGGCTTTCTGAGATGCTGTTAACTTAGCTTAACTTTTAAAAACTGCAGAGCCAGGGATGGGGGGCTCGAACACTGCTATATCTCAAGTTTTCTTTCTGCTGTTTTCATCTAGTAACCTGTGTAAGCTCAGCCTACCGAGTTGATAGATGGGGCAAGAATTGCTATTTCTTTACTGGTGGGGGGCGGGATTGAAAAATTTACCTTACAAGGGAGGTTTTTATGTATGTTCAACTCCCAGGATAGTTGGTATGGAAAATAAATGTAGAGCATGTGGAGTAACTATGTGGCCCTTCCTGAGCTGTTTCTGGATGTGACGTTTCTAACAGAACGTAATTTATCATTTAATAATATTGTCTTTTCTAACGCAATAGCATGTGCAGTGGTTCAGTTTGTCACGTGTCCAGACTGAGCACGTGGAAGCAATTGCTTTTGTGAATGAAAATTTCAGCAAATTGATTTGTGTTGAAAGTAGGCCCACTTAGGTTCAGGCATGGGATAATGTGAACGTCTGAGTGCAGAAACGGCCGTGTAGCACCAGCCTTTCCTCCTGCCTGCAGAAAGCTGATGCAGAGTTGGGATCCTTGGCTTTTGGGGTTAATTTTCTTACCTCCTTTCTCCCTCCCCTTTTGATTTGGCACTAAGATGTTTGACTCTCGGAGAATAGGGGCAGTTTTGCAGTTTTGTCTTTCAAGTGTAGTTTATGCAGAATACGTTATATTCCGAGTTTCTATGTATTAATTCCAGTATAAAATCCAAAACATGGCAGTGAGTGCACGCAGGAGTTTGGAAACATGTTATCACATAGATGTTGCAGATCAGTAATTAAAAAACCAAGGCTAATGAAACTGTTATGTCTGGAGATGTCACGTTGGAAGACTGCTCAAACACAGGGGTGTCTGTTGTTTTCAGGAGTTATTACAGCTCTTTTGGCTTTAATGCAAACTCAGATTTGCCCTGCCTGTCCGTTTGGGCAGCTTTTTCTGCATGTAACAATAATGCTCTCAGGATATTTCTCTCTATATATTAGTAATGGTTAAGAGTGAGGAAATAGGAGTCATAAAGCACGTTGCTGCAGGAGTAATCCCAATTTTCAGGTAGCAGGAATCACTTTGAAGCGGGCTGCAATTCCCTGTGCACAGCAGGGAACCGCTCCATGCATCCAGTGGGATTTCTGCCGGGAGCTGCAGCGCCTGGGAGCTTCGTCCCGGCCCTTGGGGCCTCTCTGTGTCGAAGTCGCACGTGTTGCTGCTCGCTGGCCCCTTCTGCTTGATTCCTTAGGAAGAGCGTTGGGGAAGTATCCTAAAGGGCTGGGATCCCTCCGGAGCGCAGCCCTCGGGAAGGCTTAAGGAGCAAGCGTTGCCCATTTGGATCGGGTTTTGGAGAGCTGCAACCAGGAGGAAGAGTTTTCTGCCTCTTTTAGAAGCATCTGTGGGTTGTTCTTTCCTTTGTGGTTCTTCTTTCAGGCCTGTAACTCCCATACTGCTCAAAAGGGAACCTGAAAATGGAAGTGATGCCAGCTGTCCCCCGCCAGCACCTACTGGATTTTGTTTTCTGACACTATGAGTGGCCCTGCGTTGCTTTCCCGCTTACGAATCCGCACGTAAAGCCAGGCAGGGCTGATAGGCCCAACAGATCTTTGTTCCTTAATGCACATTTGAGCAGAGTAATGATGGTTGATGGGGGTAAGAGGGGAAATCGTGGAGCCCTTCAGTTCAGTGCTGCAGAGAGAGTGACCTGGGGGCTTCCTCTTGCCCCTGCGCATATGGAGCAACTGGTGCTTAGTCGGGAATAAAGGGAGAAAGAGTCATAAATTTAAAGCAGAATTTCTACAGGAAGCTTTTATAGCATCTTAGCCCTTTTCAGAGCATTTAGGCTTCAAAGATATCCTAAGATCAGCCTAAAAGAAGAAAGCAGACATCAGGTTTACTCCTACCCTTTCACAGTGCTATTAATGTTCATAAAACTGTACTAGGATCTTTTAAAAGCAAGCTGTAGCCCTCGAGCAAATCACTTTGGATGCCAGTGGGTTGCACCGTAGTGTCAAGTTTCCCTAGAATTAGTTATTTTTTGTAGCTTTTGCTCTTGTTGCCTAAAGAGAAATGTCCAGTTTTCTTAGATCTGTAAATAAACCCTCTTCAGCTGCAGAATAATCGTTAAACAACAGAGGTTAAGTACTCAAATGTCTCTGAATAATCTCATAATGTAGGATGTGATGAAATAATATTTGGGGAATAAATTATTAGACGGACATAATGAAATAAATCCAGTAACTCAGTATTGCTCAAATTCTATTCAGTTACTTTTTTGTTGATATTTTTAAGGAAAAAAGTGTATCTTTACTAAAACAGCTCAATTTTGGAGGTTCCTCCCATGTTGTTTTTCTTCTCTTTCAATTATTTGCATTTAAAATCCTCAGCCTAATTGTATTTAATGTCCTGGTCTTCCTTTCCCACCTGTGCAAGCAGTGTGTATCGTTACTGCAGCGCTTAGTGCACCAGCGCTCAACGTGTCACTGCCCGCGTGTCCCGTGGAAGACTCCCCTGCTCCAGCAGACATTCCATCTTGGAGCCCCTTCCCAAGGGCTTCCTCAAAGCCCGGCTCCTCCCCGGCTGCCCCACTTGCTCATCTGATGTTTTTTCCTTGTCCTGCATCCCACCCTAGTGTTGGGAGACCCTAGGAAAGCCTAGATCTTGCCGGTTATCATTCCTGCTTGTGGATAAAACACGACTATATTGATTTACCTTCCGTAACTGGAAGCTGTCTTCACAAAAACACAATCTTAAAAGCTTTTTAAATGGACTAATACATAATTTATTACTGTTTAGAGGAACTTATTTTTCCAATAACAAGTGGAGTTGCGAGGCGTTAGTGTTTTAGTATTATTTTGTGCAATAATATTCCCTACAAAGGAAACTTTTCCTTAGCAAGAAGAAACCTCAGCACTATTACTGCTGAACTAGGGCACGAAGGAGGAGAGTTTAACCTTCTCTTTATTTATTAATAAGGTGCAGTTTAACTCTCTGAGCTCCCTGTGTTGCATGCTGTTCTTCACTCCTTTCCAGTTTCTGGTGCGTGAGGTTGCTCTCCAGATACCCGGCAGGAGTATGGAAGCAGAAGCTGCAACCAGAATAAATCCCGTTAGACAATTAAGTCTGATTTACTGCCATGAGACCTTCAGCACCCTGATTTTTATAGCAGCACTATCACACTCATCGTGCAAGCTCAGACATTAAGCAATATTCTTAAAATGCCAGTGGGCGCAGCAGGCACGTTCCCCTAAAACCTTTTCCTGCTGTGCATGAAATCCCAAATTAGCAAAGAGCTGCTCGCTGTGCAGTCTGTGTCCTTGTGCAAGTGCTGCTCTTCGGAGCAGCTGTTGGAATGGATTGAAATAGCCCAGACAACTGCTTTTCTTCTGTTCGGTCTGCAATAATTTACAAATACTTCTTTGACATGTTTTCTGGTATTTTGCCTCAAAACAGTGGGACTGCAACCATTCGCTTTTGGAGCGAGGCCAGCAGGTCCATTAAAAAGAAATGCCTATTAGAATTTTTTGTTTGAAGGAACATAATGTTCTATCCAATATCTGAAATCTTTTTGCTTGTCCCTCTTTTTTGAACAGACTTCTTTCTGACATGGAAAGCTTTAAAACAAAGCATAGCATTATAAAAGCAACCAAATGTATCTGTGCGAGTAGGCCTGTTGTTCTGTGCAGCGCCATGGCTCTAGGTCTGAATTACTGCGTCCGTAGGTTGATGTGAAAACATCCATTTTTTTCTTGTATTTGAGCAGCAATAGTTCTTCCTCGTATTGATAAATCCTAGTTGAATCTTGAGCAGTCTTTAAAAATTAATAGCAGTTTAGACTTTGTCTTCGACAGTATTTAATAGTTTTATTTTTATTTTTCAGTTCTTAGTTTCTGTTTGGTGCAGACACTGAGGGCTGGGGCAGCAGCTTGGTCTGGTATTAGCTGCATTTCCTGCACTTGCCTTGTCCTTTACCTTCTGACTGGTCAAAGCGTTCAACTGTTAAAGCATCTTACAACTTTCACATGGGAGATTAATTATATAGGCGATTCCAGTTCTATCTTCCCAGATTAGGTTAGTTCTTGGCTATTTTTTGCAAAGGGTTTAATGAAAATACAGGTGAATAATTATTGCCCTTTACCTAGTTTGCTTCGCGTAATTATGCTGAACACTTTTGTATTTGTTAAGGACTGAAGTGATCTTCAAGTGATATAAAGACAGGATCGTTTTAGGCCTCTGAAGGTCCTGGAGTCCCACTGCCCTCTCAGAGCAGGTCTAGGTCGGCCAGGTCGCTTGGGGACTTGGCCAGTTGAGTCCTGAGCCCTTCTGAGGATGGAGATGCCCAACATCCCTGGCAAACCTGTTTGGCCACCCTTAGGTAAATATTTTATTCCCTTTTATCTGATCAGAACTTTCCGTGTTCCCAATGGTCTGTGGCCTCTCGTCTTGTAGTTGTGCCCCTCTGGGAAGCCTGGCCGGGTCTCCTCTGTGTCCTCTGGTCGGGTAGTTGGTCACTTGGTCCCCTCTGCCGCATCACGCTCTGGTGCATCCCTCTTTCTCCTAAAGGAAAGCCCAGACCTGGGCAGAGTACCCAGATGTGGTGTCACCAGTGCCGAACGTTGCTGCTCTTGTGCCAGTGCTTCCTGATGGTACCAGCGTGGTTTATTGCTAGGTTTTGACGCCAATTTCATAAGTAGATGTGAACGCGGGCTGTTTTATTCCAGGCATGAGGTATGAGTTGGAGGAAAGCGTTGCAATAAGTGCTTTTCTTCAGTCATCATCTGTGTATCCGAGTGCTTTCCCTTTTACAGCTTTTGTTATCAAGCCAGGCTGTTTATTCTCGGGGCGAGAGGGATCTAGCATGTTTATTGGATCACTTCAGACCGTTTAGTTTTAAGCAGGAGAGAGTGCTTGCTTACCGCATCGCTTTAAACTTTAGCCAGTTGAGCTGTAGGCCAGAGCTCTTCCTCTTTGGTCAAATGGGCCACGTGGAACTCGTTCTTGTCCGCAGGAGGACGCGAGGTGAGCGGTGATGCAGGCTGGGAGGTGACATGTGGCTGGGGAAGCCACTTAGTAGGTTGGGGCCATTTGTAGCAGCTTCTCCAGGATGGTGCTGGTTTGGGTGCCACTAAGCTTCTAGCTTGGGGGGGGATTATTTTTTTCCCTCTTACAACTTAATACATGTGGGTGCTTTTTTTAGATTTTAGCAGTTTATAGAGAGAGTTAAGAATCACAGCTTGTCCCCACACTGCGAGAAGGATGAATCCCTTGAGGAGCCTGTTTCTCTTGCCAACTCCTCAGCTTGCTGCTGCAAGTGGTAGCTGGTGGGCAGCTACCTTGACCTTTTCTTTAGATGCTGTCAGTATGCAGAAGTTATTTTGGTGTAATTCTTGGTTATCTTTATGATAGGAGATTATGATAGAGATTAGGAGGAGGTGATGATGGTTCTTTGACTTCCTGCTGATATATTTCAGCCAACTGTTGTCTTCTGCAGAAAGGACTGTTAAATATAGAAAGAAAAAAGTAAATGAGAGACCGAGTCCTCATTCCTTGGGGTCACCTGCTAGTGTAGCTTCAGCTTTGCCGATGGACCTTTTAGAGATGAAGATCTCCCTTCTCGGATCAGGAAGATTTGTTCCTAGGGAGGGAAGAGCGTTTCGCAATTACGGCTTCACGTATCAACAGCAGATACTAGACCTTGCCTCAGCAAGTCCAGTGCCATTGATTATAGCTGTGAAAGATAAGCATCGTTTTGAGCATAAATTTATGCTCCTCAGAAAAGCTAATGCAAACTAAGGCTAATAGATTTAATAAGTAGTGGGCAGGAGCTCTTACTCCTGCTACGTGGTGCGATGCATCTGCACAACACTTGTTTTTGAGTGATGTTCTTGCCGACCACACCACAGAGCTTGTGCTTTCTCAGCCTCCTACAGGGCAGAGGAGAGTTTTGCCATCTGATCCTGTTTGGTGGTGGTTTGGTCTGCCTGCTTCAGGGAGAAAATTCAAGGAAGAAGAAAAAAGTGCCATCAAATATTTCCTGTTGAGGTTGAGCTCGTGCAGGTTCTTCTCTACTTGGTACAGCAGTAGCAGACTTATCAGGGAAGTCACAGTGGGACGATAAGGTCCCTTGCTCATGGGAAATGAAGCTGCACTCTTGATGTCAGCATTTTGGTAGTTTTTACAAGCATTAACGCTCGGGTTTGTGTGAGGGGCATCCTCGCGAGGCCGTTTGTTCTTTCTGCTCAGTGACGCACCTGCCTCGGGGACTGTTCCTAGGTGTCTAGGGGCCTCCTCGATTTTCATCTGAGGAGTCGATCTGTGGGTCTTCAGGCCACGGCATTTGACAGTCTTCACCTACATGTTTTGATTTTATTGTTTATTAAAAAGTGTGCAGGCATTTGATGCTTTAAAATGTTTGCAGAATCTGAATAAATAGAAAGAAACTTCCAAGTCAAGCATCGGACAGCTGTTTGCAAACCCAGGACTGAACAAGTTTCACAAACAAGCTCAGGTCTGGAAAAAGAATAAAAATTAGAGTGAAAACTAGACTAGACCAACTTGGAATTCAGTTCCTGGAGAGTGAAAACGCAGGATGTCTGGTGCCCCTATGCGCAGCTTATTGCGAGCAACCTCTCCTTACAAAAGCCAGCTCCAGCATCGAGAGCACAAGTCACACTCTGCTTCATGACTGCTTCATTTTAGGCATTAATGCAATAGTTTTCCTACAGAAATGATGGCAAATCCAGAAAGTAAGGAGAAAATGGGTGGAAGTGGTCAACTTTAGTCTCAGGGCTTGGTTTGATATATTTTTATTTATTTATTTATGAAAACTTAGTACTTTTAGTTACCGACACAATGATATAATATAATGTGCTGTAACGTCAACTGAACCACTGATGTGGTACAGATTAAAAATAATCTTTCCAGAAGAGGAACTTGAGATATTGTGCAAACCTTCCTCCTGGTCTCTCATCCCTCTCTGCAGGCTCTTGTAATGTCACACGTCCCTGTATGAATCAACTGTACGAGAGGGCTGTAGGGAGAAGAGGTGCTGGCCTGGTAAGCCAGGAGCATTTAGACACCCACTATAGAAATCAGATGAAATCTAAATTACGTAATTGCTCATTTCTTGTAACGCTTAGATAAAATCAGTGCTTGAATGAAGAGTATCTGGCTAAATCTAGACGATGTTAAATGGATGCTGGAAAAATGCTGGGGGGATTTGCTGTGATTCAGGACTGCTTTGGCTGAAGTTAGTGTGCATTTGGATGCAGTTGGGGTTGTTTCTTGAGCTTGCAAAAAAAGATGATGTTTCAGGCTGTTGGGAAGTAATTACGATTTTCTAAATATTACATGGCTTTGAAGGGGGGAAAAAAAAAGGACTCTATAATGGCTTGCTGTGCTTGAGGTACCTGGCCAGTTTCAGGGTTTACTTTTACTGAGGATTTCTTCTGTTATGTGACTCTGCATTTGCTATTGGGCTAGTTTACTTAAATCAGAAATATTTCAACACTGCTTTTCTGCCTTCTGTTCTTTTTGGTTGTTGTGTTTGTCTAGAGTTAGAGATACAGAGAACTTCTAACAACTCTTAGGAGGAGAAAACAAATGTAAACATTAATGCAAATGGGTCTGCAAAAAGAATTTATTGGATTTTGATTAAAAATGCTGTGACTTGGATCTTTTCAACATGTTGAAGTCAATAACTCTAATTCCGATGCCCATTAACGTCCAGTTCTTTGTACAGCTTCTTGATTACTTGCTTGTTGAGTTGTAGCTATTTGGACAGGAGTCACTTTGTGTGTTACCAAGAGCAAAAATTTGCATCTAGGGGTGACTCTTGAAATATTTTAATGCTGCTCAAGGCATCCAAGTTCCAAATACACTTAATCTATCCTAATTCATCTTGCCTGGCTCTAAAGCCATCAGACAATAACCAGAGCACCAGTTTTTCCCCATACTGGCTTCTGAGGTGCGGCTGGTACTGCCTTTAACCCACAAAACTTTGGGCACATTTTCTACCTGTGTAGGAGAGGGATGTTTCTGCTCTTCTTTTTCTTCCACGACCATAATGTATAGGAAATAATCAAGGTTTATGGCTTCTAGGGATGAGTTACACAGCACGAAGGATAACTTGAATTTTGCCTGGCCCGTTATGTGTCCACACATGCATGTTTTTTGGTAACAGAGCTCAGTTTGCAGCAGTTTGCTGGTAGCGCAGGGTGCTTCAGAAATTAGATGATGTTTCAGTGTGCAACAGGGATGCAGCGGTTGAAATATCTCGGTTGTTTATGAAATCTCCACGTTCAGATGCTTGTGGGCTTCAGTGGTGCAGGTAACAGGGTCTGGCTGGAGGCCCTGGTCTGGGTCATGAAGGACAGGGCACCTTTCACATTAATCCTCTTCTCATTTTAAAGTCCTGGGTGTTATCTGTGAGCAGGTGAGTGAATCTTCAGAGGCTTCTCCTCACCCACTCGGGAAGGAGAAAATTTACAAGTGCAAATCAGTATTTCCCCCTCAAGTTTAATGCAGAAAATCAAAACTAAGGGACTTGATTTTTTTTTTTTTTGCCAGCAGTGAGACTGTTTCTCATACAATTCAAAAGATGCTTGGCAGTTTGGCAAGGTAGGAAGAAAAGCCAGTTCTTACGCAGTGAAAACACAAAGTTAAGTTAGTAAATGAGGGAAACAAGGTGTGTGGAAGGCCCTGACCTCAGGCTTATATTTGGGAAGCAGGGGCCCAGCTTTGCCTTGGAGCTGGAGAGGAAGGGGCCCTGCAGGTGAGCGTGAGACCAGTGACTCTCTTAGCACCTATGTGTCTTATTCTGGCTTATAAATGAAAAACAACCTCCCATCTTTTGGGGGAAAGGTGGCTTTGGAAGCTCTCCAGGCTGCTGCAAGTGCTGGTGGGCACCCCTTAGGCTTGTAATAGCTGTCTTGGTGCAGCAGTGGTGTTTGCTGGGTGAAAAATGTAGGCCTGCTGGAAAGCGGGTGATAACTTGGGCACAAGGCAGCAGCTGTGGGCACAGCCGACGCACAGATCTGACCCCTGAAATGAGCTCTAGGTCATTTGAGGAATGTGAGGTCCCCAACTTGTGGTCCGAGTGCCGTGCTTGCTTCCAGACACCGGCCCAGTCTGTATTTCAGGCCGCTGGTGGTGCTGAATTTACGCTGCCTTGCTGTAAACTTCCTGCTGCTTAGTCAGAGACCAGATAAAAACTAAGCTTTATTTTCAGTATGAATATTATTTTTGTTCTAATTTTGCCGTCAGCTGTCGGGTCTTGCTAGACTCCTAGTGTTTCAAGTATATTTGTATTTGAACATCTAGCAATAACCTCACCAAAATACGACCTGCCCCAGGAGCTCGAGTGGAGGGAGCATCCTGTGCAGATCCCTAACGCTTGTGCGAAGCCTATGGTTTAAGCTGACGTAAGAAGTTGTTAATGCAGGTGTATAATAGACATGACCGTGGTCATGAGTTAATTCTGAAGTTAAGAGACTTTCTTCTAGTTGCGTTTGGAAATAAAGCACCAAAGTTCACCAGGTTGCTTTATAGTGACTATGGGCAGTGGAGTCAGAGTTATGGCTACCCAAACTATTTGGAAAGGTTTTTTTGCCACTGATTCCACATTTTTTGCTTCTCGGAGGATATTTGGTAGTGCTCTCTCCTCTCTGGAGTCTAATGCGGAGGAGTCTTCATGACTCCTCTTGGAATAACCGTCCACCTCTTCCTAGGCGTGATTTGTACCCTTCTCTATCCAATCAGGCATCGAGCTGTTAAAAAGCACCATTAAGCAGGTTCCTGGGTTAGAAAATACTGACGATGGGTTCTTCTTACTGTTTCCTCAGCACCTCTAAAGAAAAGATGTGATTTGCTAAAAGGACTCAAAGCCTCTTAATCTGGACCATTTTGGCCTGTTTTGTTATTTAGTTTTTTTACAGTCTCCGGAATTTTGTCAAGAATCAGATTTCTAAGGAGCAGCTCGGCCTTAAGTGGGATCAGAATGATCCCACTTCCTTGAGGAGGAAAATAGAAATTTCTATTTTATCTACAGCTTTCCCTTTCTCCACAGCTGAAAATAAGCGCAATGGAGGCCTGCTGTTGCTTACTGCAGGACCACACAGCCCCTCTGCAGCTCTCGCAGGGCTGGGCTGCAGCCGTGGGTGCCTTACTGGTCTCACTGGGTGCTGCTGGGGTGCTCCGGGTCCCCTCCTGCTTCCCAGCGCTGCTGCTGTCGCCTCCGATTGCTCTGTTGCTGCTGGGAGGGAGGAGAACGGGGGTGAGGAGCAGAGCTGCGCCGGGCTCCTGCTCTCCCAGGGAATGAGGTGTCAGACCGGCACTCCCAATTCCAGAGGCAAAACCTGCTGCTGACTCCTTGGAATACGACCGGGAGTCTGGTTAGCTACGTATTTAGGTGGACCCTGCCAGCAAGGATGGAGATTTTTGTACGTGTCTTGCCAGGGAGATCCCCCTCGTGGGCACACGCTGTGCCTCTATAAGGTCCCTTATAGGTGCTCTTGACCCAACGCAATATGTGTACGTATGCTGGAACCGGTCCAGAGTGCTTAGTTGCTCCCACATATCTAAGGATCTGAATTAAAAAGTGATTTCTCAGCTGCGTCGAGGAGGGCACGGCTGAATCATGGGGGCAGCCCAGCTGTGCCCGGCCCCTCGGTTGTGTCCCGGGGAGCCGTGCTCGGCTCTTGCAGCAGCTCTGAGTGGNTCTGGGTGGACCCTGCCAGCAAGGATGGAGATTTTTGTACGTGTCTTGCCAGGGAGATCCCCCTCGTGGGCACACGCTGTGCCTCTATAGGGTCCCTTATAGGTGCTCTTGACCCAACGCAATATGTGTACGTATTCTGGAACCGGTCCAGAGTGCTTAGTTGCTCCCACATATCTAAGGATCTGAATTAAAAAGTGATTTCTCAGCTGCGTCGAGGAGGGCACGGCTGGATCATGGGGGCTCTTGCAGCAGGTCTGAGTGGGTTGACGGGAATTTCTGGGAAAATGCGCTTATCACCCGGGTTAACGGGCAGTATTTAGAAGCTGGGCGTTCTTCGGGGAAGCTGTTGGGCTCCGGTGGCCGGATAACAGCCGAAACGTGGTGTTCCCGAGGCTGCGAGCGAGGCCGCCCGTGGTACCAGAGCCTGTTAAGCTGCGGGGAGACGCAGGCGGGTTGTGTTACCTCCAGCCCAACATTTCCGGGGGAACCTGCTGAGGAGACTCCGTGCGGAGAGGATGGGTGGTGTAAACAGCTAAGTACAGGCTAGGAGAGGAAAACAGTGATGAAGGGGAAGAGTTTAACCTGTAGATGTGTATCTTCTTCCTTGCATAATAGTTGGAGGCCTTCTCGAGCCAGGACAAGTGATGGCAGCTTCAGGAGGTTTGAAATCCTTCGCCTGCGAGGCCCTTCGGACGTAGGGAGCAGCTTAGTGCCTCTTCCAGCAGCAGGGCAGCGTCTGCCTGAGTCACCTCTTACTCCTTGGTTAGTCGGCTGCAGCACCCTAGGGATGCATTAGAGCATCAGAACGAGCTGAATGTTGTGTAAGACGGAGATACAACTTGCTGGGAAGAGAAGACAGGGTAGAATGAAGGCTTAAAACCTTCAGGCTCTAGAAGGTAATGTGTGGGGTGAGTTTCGGATGGCGAAACAGGAGGAAAAAAGACATAATCAGCACTGAAGGAGAAGCCGTATGAAAAATAACAGAGCCATTTGCTCTCAAAACCAGACGTAATCAGAATAGATTTCTGCAGTGTTAAACTTCCAGACTAAAAATAAGGCTGTGTAGTCTGCCCTCACCTTTGTGACCAAATTAATAAGAGTTTGGTAGAATATAGCATATCTTTCAGGAGCACTGCTGTATAAACCAGATAGCCTTTCTGCAGCCTTCCCTTGGCCCAAGCAACAAGAGGGGCTCAGGAGAGTTTAGCAGATGCCCCTTGAAGATGACAGCTAGCTCTGCAAGCTCTAGCATGGTGTGGATGTTGGATGATACTAGTGACATTTGCCATGTTGCACGCTTGGTCTTGCAGCGCCGCTTGTGCTGCGTCCGTGTTAGATGTTTCTGGAATGAAAAGAAACGGAGTTTGGGACAAAGTTCTTACAGTCTGGAAATGACCAGTGATCTTGGATGTTTCCCAACTGAAGAACGTGGCCTCAGCCTGACCCACCACAGGGAAGTCACACTGGGCTGAGCTACTCCATGAGGTTGCCTGGAAGAAGTGACAGACCTCAGAGTAGTTGGGCTTGGACGGGACCTCGGGAGGTGTAGTCCGACCTGCCTGCTCAAGCAGGGTCAGCTAAGCAGGTTGCCCAGCGCTGTGTCCAGCTGGGTTTTGAGTGTCTTCATGGCTGGAGCCTGGGCAACCTCTGTGGGCAGCTTGCTGCAGTGCCCAGTCACCCTTGCAGGGAGCATGCAGGGCTGTTTTGGGGCTGGTGGACACCATCGTTGCGTAGACTTCTCCTCTAGTCTCTGCTGAATACGCTGACCCAAGGCAGGAGTGTTAACAGGAGCTTCCACGCTTTGATGTTCTCATTAGCACTCGTGTTCATTGCTCTTAGGTAATATTAGCTCAATCAAAACATATTTTTAATCCTTTAACAAATGGAAAGCGTTGCTATCAATCTTACAGAGTTTGCAATATATTGAATTTCCTAGTACCCAACAGAGTTAATACTTCCAATTTTTCTTTTTTTAATTTTACTCATGTGATACCTTCCTACTACATGAAAGGTGGGAGAGGAAGTGGCTCACATGTTTGAGGTGCAGTGGTTTTGGACAGGGCAGTGTATGGAGCTGTTAGGGGCTTCGTCTATAATCTGATGGCCAAAGTAAAGGGATAACTTTGACGTATTTTGTCATGGTTCTTTTTGGTTAAGTATATTGTTCCTCTTTCTGCCAAGACAGCTGTCAGAGAGGGGAAGAAGGATAAAATAAATATAGATTGTGTTTTAAGACATTTGGGTTTTCATAACTGGGTTGACGTTCGGGTTTCGCGCAAGACAGGGAGGGCAGAGTCAGTAGGAAGCCAAGGGAGCAGGAATTGCAGAAGCCTCAAGTCCCTGAGGGTGTTTGGAGATAACTGGTAGGTGTGGTAGGGACAGCAAAAGTGAGTGGGAAATAGAGTAAGGAGGAAAGGAAACGAAGGATGTTGAAAGATTTTGCAAAACTGAAGCAAACTCTAAAAGGAAAACTTGTGGGTTCGTGTCTAGACATCCTTGCATCTCTAGTTCTTGAGCAGAAAGGAAGGAAACAGGGAAGAGCGAGGCACAGTTACAGTGTAGGGAGAACCCTCTAATTAAGTCAGGGTGAGGAAAAGGCGGTGACTGCCAAGGGGCTGTAAACACGAGCAGCAGTGAGTTAGAAACCTCCATGGAGAACGTCCCTCCTCCTCCTCCTTGCGGTGAG
This sequence comes from Crypturellus undulatus, assembly GCA_013389825.1. Lineage (NCBI taxonomy): Eukaryota > Metazoa > Chordata > Aves > Tinamiformes > Tinamidae > Crypturellus > Crypturellus undulatus. The sequence goes on along the minus strand of VWPW01003372.1, from coordinate 30,901 downwards.
CTCGAGCCCACCACAAGAAAAAAAGAATTTGCTTTCCATTGCACGCAGGCAGGGCGTAGTGATTTCATTTATTTTAGTTTCTACTAGAGGAATGCAATTTGACTTTGGCGGAAGGTGTGAGTTGATTACTTTGACAGGTTTAATTGCTTTGACCTGAGTAGGCTGAAAGTGAATTTATTTCTCAATGAGCAAAGCATTGGAAGGCGACATGAAAACCTGTCAAAGGAAATGGAAGAGGGCTCAGGAAGTTATCTTTGCAGTAAACAGACTTGATAAACAAGTCAGTGAAAGGGAGCTTATTGACAATACCTGGATTTTGTGGCTAGACATTTCTGATATTTTTTTTCAGTAGCAAAATGGGCTTATCTGTTTGCTTTTCGTAAAGCACAGGCAAAGAATTGCCATAGCAGCAGAAAATAAAAATTTTAACTGTAATTCCTTTTCTCCTAGAACACGTCAGTAATGGAGGATCAGAATGAAGATGAGTCTCCAAAGAAAAATACCCTATGGCAGGTAAGGCTCATTCTCACAAAGAATTGATGTCATTCTCTATGTTCTGGCTTCTGGGGACCTTAAATAGCTTGCTTCTGCACATTCATAATCAACCTCCATCTAGTTGACTTGGTCACCCTAAAATTAGCTCAGTCTTCAAGAGAAGGATGACAGTGAATGATACTCAACAAATGACTAGATCTTCTCAGGTTTGGGATGTTTTCACTGGCCTCAAAATGGCACATCTGGTTCCAGCTCAAGGTCTCGGAGCTGCGGTGAAGAGTTTTGCCACGAGTTTAATTTGGAGAGATTTGGGAATAATTTCATAGAGTGATAGTTGCTCCCCAGGAGCCCTCTTGGTCTCTTGAAGGACCAAGACTTGACTTTCTTTATACATTAATAATAAGCCTTGGCGTGTTCTTCTGTAGAATTATTATTTTAGCTTTAATTCCCAGAATTTAGCTGCTGAACAGCTTTGTAGAGGATGATAATCTGCGTATTCTAGTTTTATTTTGACATGGATGCCCCAAACACAGGCATGAACTGCTTTTCAAAAACTAAATAAACCCTTGACATGATGTAATCCTCTGTGTTCATTAATGGGATAAGCAGTTCAACACCTGTGTTAGGGTCTTGAATTTGATGTTTGATTAGAGAATTGATGCCTCACTTTCTTATATCGCTACTGCAGGAACCTGTAAAACACTTGTGGATGCAAACTGCAATTTGTGGCAGAAACCACTAGTGTAGTGTGGAAACATTTGTTCTAAAAAGAGCAGTTCCTTGCTCTTTGCATGGTGAGAGAAGAGAACAGCTAGAGGTACAAGAAGTCTTTCAGTGCAACAAGGAACTTAAAATTAGGAGCAAGGGCCTTTCATTCATCCTCATCTATGACAGGTGAAACTTAAATGATGTGCTGGCTTTAACAATCTATTTCAAAATGTGTTGATTACTTTTCTGTAGCTCTCACATTTTCTTCCTCAGTAGAGTTCTGATAAAAATGTTCATGTTCTTATTGAAATAGTGACTTTGGGTTTTTTTTCCTAAAAATAGATAAGTAATGGAACTTCATCTGTGATTGTCTCAAGAAAAAGACCATCAGAAGGAAATTACGAAAAGGAAAAAGACTTGTGTATTAAATACTTTGACCAGTGGTCTGAATCAGATCAAGTTGAATTTGTGGAACACCTTATTTCACGAATGTGTCACTATCAGCATGGACATATTAACTCTTACTTGAAGCCCATGTTACAACGGGACTTCATCACTGCGTTACCAGGTAATTAATATTTTGCAAGAAGTGGTTATATAAATACCAGGTTTCTTGTACTTTAGGGTGTATGCCAACTTTTCTTCAGTGTTCTTCAGATTCGTTTTGTGACTTATAAATAATGTGATGCTTCCAAATCAAAGAAATGTAGGAGGATGCCTTAAGTCGCTCACTTCTGTGATTAATTGAATTGGCCACTGGATGCCAGTGTTGTTCCATGTAAAAGCAGCTTGAACAGCATATTCTGAAGAAGAGTTTGTATTTAAATCGTGTCTGAGTTGCAAAAGTTGAATAATTTGTAGGGTTTTTTTAGAGTCTAGTTCTTTTCTTCAATTGCA
>VWPW01003372.1:0-27903 GCA_013389825.1 Crypturellus undulatus | reverse complement strand
TTTTTTTTTTTTTTTTTTTTTTTCTTAAGAAAAATATGCAAAAATGAGGGAGGAAGCCATGCAAAGAGGGGAGTTGCCTTTTTCCCAAACCTCACTTTTGTGGAACTTATTTTATAGATGATTTGGCTCGCTCAGCCCCTGCACACAGGATGGGTTCCTAGTTTTGATGCTGAAACGTGAGATGAAAATTTGATGGGAAATTTTGGAATGGATTTTAATAGTCTGGGCATCAAATCATAAAAAAATGCGTCAGTATTTTACAGTAAGCAGTACAAAACCAGCCTCTTCTATTGAAAGACCCATGTTCTTTAAAATGTCTCCATAAAGTAAATATGAAATGAAATCTCAAGTCTCACATATTTAAATGTAAACTTGATATTCCAGAGCACATTCATTCCTCCTTAAATTGCAGTAAGGTCAGTAAGTTTCTGTGAAAACTAGCTGAATTTGGGAGACTAAGTGGTAATATTTTTTCCCTGCATATTAGGCACAAGGAAAACTGTTTGAACATGTAGTGTTTGAGTAACTCCTAAGTAGTTTGTTCCCAAATCTGAGAATCTGAGCTGCTTGAAATTAATCCCACACCAGGCTAATATTGCATTAAAAGATAACAATGTTTTTAAAGTTTCAGCTATCTGAAGAAGTCAAATTCCGTTGTTAAACAAAAATACTCCTTTCTTGCTGCTGTCCCTGCCGATTTTTACACCTGTGAGTGCAGGAGAAATGGAAAATGTTTGTGGTATCTGGCTTCCCTTTGCTTCAGTGGAAAAAGTGATAATTATGAGGCACTTTGCTGTAAGTAGTGGGTAGGATGTTTAGTCTGCAGGGTCTGGCCCTACACACTGGCTTTTCCAGCAAAGCTGGAGAAGGAGCAGGGTCTAATGGACAGTGTCATTGCAAGAAGAGCTTATATCCCCTCTTAATCATCTCTTCAGATGCTCCCTGCGCTGTTCCTTGCATGGTCTCATGCAAAGTGTGCCCTTCCCTTTAATGAATTAAAGCCCTGACTCTCCAGTTTCTCTACTTTCCCCTTTGATTAGGGGGGGAAAAATCCATTTTATATCCGCTTTATGTGCCAAAGCTCAGAGCTGTGTGCTGTGTCAGGCAAGTAAAGCCCTGCCAGGCTCTGCTGAAATTTGTTTCTAAAATAACCAAAAGCTGTGCAGTTGCACAATCTAAGTGACTGTTTCATATCTCCTGTTGATTGGTTTTAGGGAGCTGACATCCCACATTTGGGTTTCATTTTCGTCCAAAGCGCTATTTACACGTTGGGCTTTGAAATCGCGGTGGGTTTTAATTGTTTTAATTTATTATTGAAATTCTACCAGCCCTTCATCTGGTACCTCTAATCAACCACAGCTGTTATTTTTTTACTATTTTCCTATAAAACTGCAAAAGCTGTTGAGGCACGAGACTCAGGAGTAATGTTCTTCGTTGTTCCTTTGAAAAGCATGCTGATAAATGATAGGTGCATTTTATTAAAGAAAATGTGTAATTTTTGGTTCCACTGTCAGAAAATGATGTTAAAATGAGCATTTCACCAACTAGAAATGTAAAATGAGTGTTTGTAACTTTGAACTTCCATAACTTAAATGGGGAGAGAATTCTGCATGGTCTTGGTGTGAAGTGTGATGGGTCCATCTAAAAATTGGTGCTTGGCCTCAGTTTCTGCTACATTCATTAGGGTCATTATTTTCCATTCCCTGTTTCTGATGTGCACAGGGTAATTCCGTGTATCTTTGCTAGTAGTAGAGAGAGCAGCCTGAAGAGTGGGCAAAGCACTTGGGTGGTTGTGCTCAGTACACGGTGTTCAGAATTGAGAATATTCATAGAAGACCAGATTGCTTTAATAACCCTGTTGTTTCTGACCATTAAATCTGTCCTTAACTGTAACCTGTGCAATCAGAACTGGAAAAATTATGTAGCTGCTAATTCACAATTGGTCCTTACAACCCAGTGAAATATTGCTGGCTCATAAGAGGGGGTGTTGAAGGAATAGAGCTGCGGCCCAAGAAAGGAGTTCCTGGCTTGGTCGGCATAAATTCATTAATGCCCTTGTGGAGAGGCGATGTGGCAGCTGGTTGCTGGTGGCTTTTATTAAAAAACATGGGTTAGGTCATTGAAAAATCAACGAGCATTTGCTGCAGGGATTGCACTGTGAGGAGAAGGGCCTAGGAAAGCATTAGTTAGCCAAGTGGTTGATTAAACGCTGAGCCTTGACCGCGCGGGTTACATCTCTCTAGTGTATGGTGAAGCTGCATAAAAATCCTCCCGTAAGGTAGGTAGTTACCTCTAAATATTCATGAGAATGGTCCTAGCTGATGAGGAATGAAAAGACTTGCAAAGGAACGTGATTTTCTTCATCCTTCAGCCTTGAGTTCACACGGAGGCTTGCCCATGCTCCGTGGCGGCATTTGGCTCTCCGGGAATTTCCATGTCTAGGAGAAATTGGAGGCACCGCCTTGAGCCCTAGCATCCTGCCTGCAACCAGAGACCCCCGGGGCAGCCTTCCCCTTTTGACTTTGCAGCTCCTTGACTGACTCAAACTGCTTGAAAATGCCCCGAGAGGCTTTTGAATCCCATGAAATAGGCTTTTAATGGAGTGTGGTGACTCTCTGCTTTTTTTCTACTTAGAGTCTCAAAATAGACATTAAATCAAACTCTTCCAAGACTCTCTAAGTGACATGTGCTGGCTGCTCCTACCGAGGGCTTCAAATGCAGCATATGGATTGCTGCTAAGGATGGAATACGCTGCCGGTGCCGTGGCGTAAGGAATTATGGCATCCGATGGTGCAGCAACGCAATGAGTTCTTAACTCGTCGCTGTTGAGCAGTGCAGGAAAGGGGCTGTCCTTTTGCCATCTTTGTCATTTTTATAAGATGACTTCTTCTTAATGAAGCTCCTACTTGAGAGGCAAGAGGCGCTCTGAGCTTTGAGGCACGAGCTTTCAGGCTCTGCCAGGAGCAGATCTGCCCAGGGGGTTCTGGATGCCAATGTAAGGCTGTAGCAAAAGGGAAGATGCAGGCATTTTTAGAGCTCAGAGGTGGCTTCATGGTGCAGTTTTATAATCGAGTCTGTTATTGGCAAGTCTGCAGCTCATCGGAGCTCCTCTTTTTTGCGGGGAGAGGAGCATCATTTCGGTTGTTGCCAGGAGATGGCAGTAACAGATAGAAGTTTTCCATCTGTGTCTGGACAGAAGGTTGTGCAGGAACTGGGTTTGACCATCCTTGGTGCTTTCCCCACTGGGAGCTGCTGCTTTGTACCCAAAATATCCAACTTCTGCATTTCAAAGTTTGCCCAAGGCTGCGAGTGAGATATTTGAGACACGTTGCAGTGCAGCCTGGCTGCTCTGTCCTGTGAGCTTCCTTTTCAAGTATCTGGTTGAAATGTCAAGTTCCAGTTTTCCAGTTGGCCTAAACATGCTTTTTTGTTGTTGTTATTGTTTTTTTCGTAAGGCAATTATAGTGTGAACAGGTCCCCAGGTTAAAAATGCTGCTGTAGATGTGGCTGATTATTTTACTAGGTTGTACCAGGCTGGAACCCTAAAGCAGAATTTTACCCTTCCCAGGTTTTCCATGGGAAAATCCTCCTTCAGATACCTGTCCATGCTGCCAGCTCCAGGCTGGTGGTCACTCCCTCCTATTCAAGTCTCAGCAATATTTTTTGCATCACAATATTAAACTCTTAATAGTTCCTGGCTCTGCTGATTTAACTGCAGCCTGCTCCTTTATTAACATCTGTTTCCTTCTTGCTGCTTCCAGACTCAGCAGTGATTCATTTTTGTATTTAACTGCTGAGCTTGAAGCGTAGCAGCTTGATAGTGATTGAACTAAATGATCAGTTAGGTCATTTCTTATACAATATATGGTCCCATCATTACCTGATAATTTGACTAAATATCCCTCTAAGAAGTATGTGTCTATATGTATTATTTACCTGTCTCTTGCTTTTCTCTAGCCCTGACCTAGAGCAGACGTGTGCTGGGAGGACACTAAAAGCGCTAGTGTAGCTGGAAGGAGGAGGAGGCTGTTGCAGGCACAGAAAATGGCTTTTGAAAGAAAAATGATGCTGCAAAATGGGAGCCTTAAACACTGCTTAATTGAGGCAGGAGCCTGGTGGGCTGCTGTATTAATATAACGTTTGCAAGAGTGTTTTCTTCTAATTGCAGTCACACATCACGCCCGTAGCTTCCAAATCGGAGAGATGCTTAGTCAGCCATCTGCTCCCTTCGCTTTAATCTAGAGGCCGCCTCCGCTTTGCACGATGACTTAGTCTTCTCGATACTATGTGCCTCTGAAATGGCACTGGGATTCGTTTCCTAGAACACCTGGAACTCTTCAGAAATAATCACAGCTTAATAACATAGCAAAGGTTTATTCCTTTTTTTTTTTTTTATATATATAAATATATCTTAAACAAATGTTTAGAATCCTACAGTTGATATCCCCTAAAAGAAGTGGGAGATGCAGCCTACAAGGGCACTTCTACAGTTTACATTAGGTACTGACATTTTTTTTCAAACAAGCACAGGAGACCCAACCTCCAGTTACTTGAATCCATTGGACTGCTTCTTAGCAGCTTTCATCAGTATTAAAACCTCTTTATAGTTCTCTGAAATCTGTAGAAAAAATGAAGAAATGCTTTTTGGGTGCATGATTTGATATCTTTTCCATTGTGGTTCGTGTTCCAAGGGCCCTGCCTGATCTAGTGCTCACTTTGTTGGAGGACCATATGAGCACATCGTTCGTTTTGGAAAAATGAATAGTAGTTTCTTTGTATTTTTTCCAGTTCTATTTGAAGTCTTAGGCTGACATGAGATAGAGTGGAAAATTTAAAATTTCATCATCCTCTACTTGCTATTTTTTTTAATGCGTGACTAATTGGCATACAGGAATCACTCCAGTTAGTCTAGATTCCTGCTTTAGAGGAGTTTTGGGGAAGGTCTTTTGAAATAAGTAACAAACCTACTTGTGATTTCTTGTCTGACCGGTGGCATTTCGGCAGGAACGTGGACAGGAAAAGTCCGATTGCTCTTTTAAATCTAATGCAAATACACCAAGTGGTTTCCCCCTGTGTACCTTTACTCGGCTCGAGTCACATTTGTTTATCTAACACTCTCTGCAGGAGATAACATCTAACAAAGCCACAAGCAAATGCATGCTGCATTTGCAAAAGTAATTTAATACATCTATATGTGTCTGGTGGTAGTTTATTGGATCCATCAGCTTCACTGATGTCCTTCTCTCCACCAGCTTAAATTCCTGTTCTTTTTGGGTAAGTGCTAACAGACAACTGTGCAGTAGCCCCGGAGCAGCGGGCTGGATCCTCAGTTTTGGTTCCTTGGAGCTGCTGTTGGAGTTGAGCGCGTACGTTGTGTAAATCAAACCATGCTGGGGTGCGGAGAGGCTGCCAAGTTAAGAAGCTGCCTCTGGTAGTTGGGATCCTTGAGATGAAAAGTCCACTAATAGTTGTTGCTCGTTGGCCTCATTCTGCGGGCTCAGTTAGTGTGAGCTGTCCCCATAGATGTTGCTTCTTCCATATCCTAGTAACTTAACTCGGAAGTTGGGACACTGGAGTAGAAGACAACTGAGACACCTTCTTCGTAATGACTCCTGACAGCTTTCACTGCCAGAGGGCTTTCGTTTGGAGTCATGTAGCTTTGCTTGAGTTTTGTTGTGCTACATTGCCAAACTCTTTGACACGGGAAGCTGAAGGTTATCAAATCAACAGTAATATCAAATCAATCTTGCACCTCATGGCTTTCCATGCAGAGGCCATCAGGGCGGAAGTGCAGCAGCAGATGAAGAAAAGATACTAAGAAAGTATCTAATGACTGTGGCTATTTAAACTACACTGGGCAATCTTTACCAAATTTATTTTTCACAGGTTTATAGTGTAGAAGCTGGGTTGTCGCCTCTCAGAGAAAATTATCTGAATCTGGATTATTTCCAGGATAAGTCATTGAGTGGTTTTGCTAAGGATGGGATGGAGTGCCAGTAAACTGTGAATCACCATAATACTCTTGAGTATTAAAGCAGCGTTCAGGGTTACTGACTGACTTTCCACCTCCTCCTCATTGGTTTCCCCGGCTCGCAAGGGTTTGCAGCGTGTGGCCTCTTCACCAGATTTCTGAACCAAATTCATGATTGGACTGGGCATGTGTAGATAACAGAAAGGGTTTGAATGGGAAACATATTCCTTGGTTTGATGCAAGAAAGATTTTTCAGAATCTCTGCTACTGCCCCTTCTGCTGAGGGGCTCCTTGTTCCTGGGGAGCCCTGTCCTCTGCTCCGTCGACTTCACCTAAATTCTTAGAGTTATTAAATACAAAGGAGTAGTAAAGTAATCAACATTTTAGCATTGTATTACTGCTGCATGGTAATGCATATATTTGAGGAAGATTTTCTTTTTGGACCATGTTGCTCCGGGCATCATGTGCTCCAAGAGCCCAGCAGCAAAACGGCTCTTTGGTCTGTGGTGAACCTTGTTTCAGGCTCCCTCGCTGTCTGGTCAGCACGCAGACTGTGCTGGGAAAGAACAGATATTTCAGGGTAGCTTTTTAGAGTAGTTGGTAATTAAAACTACTGCTATTTCCTCATGAAAATGTGATTATCGTGTTGTTCCCATACCTTAAAGCTACATTGTCATTCCCTGATCGTCCTGTGAAACCCAGTGGAGGGTGGTAGTTTGCTGCGAAGTGCCTGACGCTTTCGTTGCCTTCCCTCTTTTGTAGAGCAAGGCTTAGATCACATAGCGGAAAACATCCTCTCCTATCTGGACGCCAGATCGCTGTGTGCAGCAGAGCTGGTGTGTAAGGAATGGCAGAGGGTCATCTCGGAGGGAATGCTGTGGAAGAAGCTCATCGAGCGCATGGTACGCACGGACCCGCTGTGGAAAGGCCTGTCGGAACGACGGGGTTGGTGAGTACCTGCACGCCGTCTGCATTCACCTTGTGCTGTCCCAGCCCTCTCCATGGCCTGTTTCTGTAAGAGCAGGTCCTACCAAGCAGTAATTTTACAGCACGTTAGTACCAACGAGAGGCTTCTCTTGCGCACGTGGAGGCAGCCACCTGCTCTCTCCTGCTTAAACCATTTTGCATCATTTGTGAGATGACCGATTGGGCTCCAGATCTCTCCTGTACAGAAAGCTTTAAAAGGTTGTAATAACTGGTATTTCCACTCTTTGCAAGTATGTGCGGACACAAGGTGTTCTGCTGTAGCAGCTTGTTTGTCTGTGCTCTCTAGTGGTGCACCTAAGAAAATGCAAGGCCTGTTATAAAGAGCTGTGCAAGAGCAGGACACCCTGCTGGCAAAAAACCTTACGAGGCAGGAAACCCCAATTCAGAAAACCATAAAGAAAATACCTGTTTTCTTTCCCGTCATGAACATTTTAAGTATAGCTGTCAAACTGTAAAATCTAAAGGGTTAAAATTTCAATGCTAAGCACTATTACAAGTATTCTGTGAAAATGTGTTGCATGTTTTAGTTCACTGCATCTTTTAAATCCCTTTAGCATTCTTGGATTCCCTGTACTAAACTGAAACATGTATTTCTGGTTCTTTCCAGGGATCAGTACCTGTTTAAAAACAGACCAACAGATGGCCCCCCAAATTCATTTTACAGGTCCTTATACCCAAAGATAATACAGGATATAGAGGTACGTTTTCTGATATATAATTTCTGCAACAGGAATAATGTATTATGCTCTTAATGTTTCAAATGTTGATATTAGAGCAAAGAAGTAAATTACCCTTATTTATATCACAGCTTACTGCTGTGAGTTCTGGATCTCCAAAAACTATTTAAAAAAAAAAAAAAAAACCTTAGCAACTTGCTGCCACACTATGTGCATTAATGGGTTACTTCAGTTTAATAGGTGTTAATGTCACCTTTTTCACTTAAAGATTTTGGAATTCTTCTGAAATGGTGGATTTTAATATAAATCATTTAAACTCTACTGGTTAAGTTACTTGTTTTAAACCTGCCATCATCTCAAATATAGCTTTCTTTGGTATATGGGATTCTTTTTTTTTTTTTTTTTTTTTTTTTTCTCCTTCCAGGGACTTTGATAACAAAATATTATCTGTCCTATCATGATAAACCCTTCAAGACTTTCAGTGGTAAAGAGACCAGAAAGATGATGATTATTTCCTTTGAGTTTTTTTTTTTTCTTATGTTGAGCTGGGCTCACTTACACTTTTAACATATTTCTGATAGATCAGAATTATCTTGGTGTTCTGCCTACTGGCAGAAAAAATAAGTCTTGCTCAGTTTGCTGCCTATCTACGGCAAAAGCCTAAATTTTACCATGGGTTGCAGTGCACTTATTTCAACCATGTGATGGACATAAAATAACTAGTCTGAAAATTTTTAGTGGGAAAACACATGTTTTGTTGTTTAAGGCAGATGTGAACAAATGGAATCATTCTGCTACGGCAAATGTGAGTTTGTGTTGCTTGGCACTCCATAAACTACATTATTCAGAATTTCAACCTATCTGTAAAATGTGGCTGCTGCCAAATATAATCTGTTTTTTGAATATTATTTTTATAAACCCTGCTGCATAGTTTTTGAATATTTAAATTTATAGTGCTAACTAAGGCAAAATAAAGCCAATCTGGGTATTTATTTGTGAGCTGAATGCTACAAATTTTATTACTTGCAGTCAAACCTGCACTGTCTAAGGAATCATAGAGTGCCTGGGGATGCTTCAGTGCCTGCTGGAGTAACTGGAATTCTCAATGTGTATTTTCTTGCTTTGCACAAGATTTCAGCTTTGTATAATAAAGAAGATGGGCAAAAGGCAGTGTGGGAAGGTGGTATTAGTGAAATTGTAAAACAGTGAAGTTGTTCAAGGTTGTTATATTCCAGATTTTTATATTTATTCTTCTAAAAGGTGCAAATGGGCCAATTCTCTACAATGTTCTTGTTACTGGAGGTGGAATATTGCTCAGGTGCTTTTGAGCGCTTTTACCCTTGAACTTCTACAGTTTTCTACTTAATATTTTAATTCTTGTTGTAGCTATACTAATAAGATACACGGTTGTGGAGCTTTTGAAGCAGATGGTTTACACTAGTAAGAAATAAGTAGGAAAGAAGAAAGGAATCTCATGTTTGAGTCACTACCACCACTAATATTGATACTAGAAGTAAAAATACTCAGCCTTTGTAAACAACTGTAGGGAGTAGGGAAAAGGTGCCATTGAAAATATATCCTGGTAATGAATGTGTTTCTTAAAAAACTGAACTTCATTAAAATAACAGTAAATACTTTAAGCCCTCACATTAAGAGATTTTGTTTTTGCGTTGCACCACATGAAAAGTAAGGGCTCACATATGCAAAACTTGGAAAATGTGTCAGTGTTGAGAAGTCAAAAAATCAGATTTCTACTATTCTTTTGAATCCCAACTTCCTTTCCAAGTTTTCTACTCATAACTTTTCCTCTTGCATTGTCTCTGTTTGGAGGGTGATGTGATAAGGGTAAAAAATACAGAGTAAGGGTTCATTTCATGCCAAGCTTTGACTGATGTGGGAATGGTCGAGGTTGTTGTATGTAAGCCATGTAAGCCATATTAATGTTATAAATATTGAATAGCACGGGAAAAGAGCTGTCTCTTCTGGGTATATGAAGAAGAAGCTGTTACCATGGTTCCTGCTGTTTCCAAAATGCCTGAAAATGCAGCCAGTTCTGTATTATTTCTGTAATTGCTGAACTATGCTTGTGTCCTTAACTTAAATATTACTGGTATACACAGGGGGCTCTGGTACGCCTCAGCCTGGAGGGAGGCAGGCATGCAGAAGCAGAATCAGGGACAAATCTGCGATAATCCCCATTACTTTTCTTCTTTGTGTATCTGTAAATGTATGAAAAACCTTTGGTGTTTGCTGGCTGCCCATCACTGGAGGCAAAATCTAAGGAATTGGCAACTCCCCCGAAAGCTGCACATGGCCCGCGGGTACCTTTCCAAAGAGCCCCAGCTGGCGGCCGCGGGATCTTGCCTCCGCATTTCACTGCACCAAAAATAAGCGCGAGCCTCTGTTCGCCTGCGGGCAGGAAACAGACGGGTCTTTGTGCGGCCTTGCAGCGCTTGGACGGCTCCATTTGGAAAGGAGCGGCCGCTTCCAGAGTCAGCAGCGCTGGGTTTACACAGCCCGCGCGCTGCCGCCCCGCGCGGCTGGAAGCTGCCGTGCCCGAGCGGGCCCGGCTCCCGTGCCCCAGCACCCGTGGGACCCTGCGAGAACCCGCGCGGCCGCCCGGAGAGGGGCTGGGGGCTTGCGAGGGGTTCAGAGCCCAATAACTCTTCCGCTTCTAAAAGTCTCTAGTTTTTCCACCAAACTTCATCCTTTAAGGCATTTTTCGTGGGCCACTTCCCTAGCGGGCTACCAAGGGAAGCAATGGGTGCTTGTTAAAAATGCAGGTAGGAGAATGATAACAACAACAGAGCTCAACTGTAGGATTTGGAACATTTCTTAAAAACAAAATAACTGTAGCCGTCACTTTTTCCCCTTATGGTCCTCAGATTCCTACTTTTTCCATTTCCTAGTTTTTTCATAGCAATGTTAGAAACTCTGATTTAAGACTTGTCTTTCAGTGGTGATGAAGAATCTCTATCTCAGAATTGCAAAATGTTTTTTTCCTTCAAATATTTGGCCGGACCTTTAATGAGATCTTCCTGTTTCTGTCCCTGGTTGGAATTTAGGGAGGTAGTGATGAGCAAAGGTAGAGAGCTCTGCCCCAAGCAAAGCTACCACATTAGCATTTCCATAAAAATAGTTTTACAAGATGATTATCTTGTGTGTGAATGGCATGATTTTCCTAGTATAGTAAAATATATTCAGTGTAATGGCAAATCTTGTAATTCCGTATCTTATAATACCTTTGCAAGATGAGGATTAGCCGAATCCTGATGAACTGTTTCTAGCAACAGAAGTAGAGTAACAATTTACCACGGGTGGGTACTGATTTGGGTGGAGAGTAGAGAGAAGCTCCAAGGAGAACGTGGCCTCTCTTCTCCATTGACTGACAGTATTGGAAATGGAATCCAGGTTAACACATGAAAGGAAAAGTAAGGAATCCAAGTTAATACATGGAAGGAAAAGTAAGGAATGTGAAATTTTCTTCACCTTAAGTCCTCTGAGCCTTTAGGGTAAGAAGGTTGTGTGACCACCATGTTAGCTGCAAGGTAATGTAGACTACAAACTCTGCAAGTTTAGTAGTGCCAATATCTGCTCGTTTCGTGCCAAGGACATTCAGTAACCTAATGTCGCTTCTGAAGTCATTGGATTTGAAAACAAGAGGATGTTTAGAGCTCTGAAACCAAATTCTTGGAAAGAGATAGTTACACCCCATCTCTACTGTGAGACCAACAATTTAATTAGGTTTCGCTTCACAAGAGGTGGTCCAGTAGTTTTAAATGCCTCCAAGTTGGACGTTGAATTGCCAGACTGCTTAAGGAGCCCTTCTAGAGAAAAAAAACTTGCTTGAGGTTTATCCTAGAAAACTGACCCTGGGTTTATGAGGCTTGTTTATGGAGGTAACACGCCTGGTCCATGGTGTGTCTGGATGAGGTCCCAAAACACGGTGGGGAAGGTCAGGTGGCTTAAGTGGATCGTGTCAGTCGGCAGATTGCCAAAATGGGAAGTTTAATAGCATTGATTCCAGAACCCCAAGTCCCTGGATTTTTTCCATATTATTTATGACTCTTGGCCAACTGTTCGGTTTTCCCTGCAGAATTAGCACAAACCTCTCTTTCTTGTGATGAGCTGAGAAGACATAACTGTCCCTGATCTTCAGGTCTGTGGAAAGTGCCCTCATCTTGTTTCCATGGAGCCAAGGTCTGCTTGATTAAGAGGAGAATTATAATGTAATTCTGCTAGAGACTCGAGGAAACAACAGTTCCGGGCTAGTGAATCCGCTCTCCTCAATGTTGAGAAGGTCACACTTTATAACTAGAGCTGGATTCGAAAATCTTGGATATAAAAGTAAAGGGGGGAAATCTTGGATATAAAAGAAAGGGGGAAAAGTCATCCCTCACTCCCAAGGCGTTGCTGCCTTTGGGAGATCTTTAATCTAATGTATAATTTGTAAGAAATTCCATTTGTTTAGTGCTGTCGTAGTTATGAAGCTTGGGAACTCGTGTGCGTAGGGCTGTGGTGGAGATGAGGTCGGCAGGATGTGCCGAGGGGGTTTCTCTTTTGAACCACCCATTGAAGTCTACAGGCTAACGTTTTTCCGAAGTTTCTTCTTAAAAACGAAGCTGGCTGGTGGAAGGAGGTTTTGAGTGGTAGAGACCACGATGTGGAGACCAAGTAGTGCACAGCTGGGCTTTTGGCCCCCATGTCTGCAGGGGGAGGCAACAGTTTTCAGATCGCTTGAGCATGGCAGATTCTTAGCTTGGCCTTTTAGTCCCTTTGCCCGTGTCACAAGTGCTTTTTAAAGGCAGGCAAGCCAAACCAGCCCTTTTTCTTCTGCAGATTTGCAAGAGGCATTTACTGTTCCTGTGCAAGTACTTAGCGTGCCCCAGCACTACGATAGAGGCTTGCAAGTACCTATTTAAGTGGAGCTTTAACTTCATATATTTATGGAATTGTGCATAAAGTTATTTATTGATTCGAATGGAAACTAAAATGGACAATTTTGGGGTTTGATAGCGCTGTTCTTGGTCAGGTGTTTGGTTTATTACAGGTGCACATGTGATTGAAGTACCTCAGAGGACCCTGCTCTGCTTTCATTGATTTTGACTTGCATATATTGTTTTAATTTCCTCTATAGATCCGGAAGGGATTGATTTGTTGTGCAGTTAACAGCAGCTGCTTTCCGCTGTCACTGTGGAGTCAGCAAAAGGCTATTTAAAGCTATTTTGAGGCTTCATCTGAACCTGAAAACTTGCAATTTTTTTATGTTGGTGAAGGCCAACCTGGCTGGGGGAAGGAGATGGTTTCAGAGAGCACCATTAAGGCCCGTCCATGGATGTCGTGGCCACTCACGGCCGCAGGGCTGGAAAGGGCTTTTTTAGGACCTGCCGTGGATCGCTTTGGACCACGTTTGTAGCAGCGCTTGATAGAAAAGGTGTGATACTGTCTCTTGATAGAGAAAGGCCAATGGCATCCTGGGGTGCATTAAGAGGAGCATCTCCAGCAGGTCGAGGGAGGTGATCTTACCCCTCTACTCAGCCCTGGTAAGGCCACATCTGGAGTACTGTGTCCAGTTCTGGGCCCCACAGTACAAGAGGGATGTGGAGCTGCTGGAGAGAGTCCAGCGCAGGGCCACGAGGATGATCAGGGGCCTGGAACATCTGCCCTATGAGGAGAGGCTGAGGGAGCTGGGCTTGTTCAGCCTGGAGAAGAGAAGGCTGAGAGGGGACCTGATCTGTGTCTATAAGTGCCTCAAGGGAGGCAATGAGGAAGATGGGGCTGGCCTCTTTTCACTGGTGGTCACTGACAGAACCAGAGGAAATGGCCACAAATTGAAGCATAAAAAGTTCCACGGGAACTTAAGGAAGAACTTCTTGACGGTGAGGGTGACAGAGCACTGGAACAGGCTGCCCAGAGAGGTTGTGGAGTCTCCTTCTCTGGAGATCTTCAAGACCCGCTTGGATGCAGCCCTGTGCCACGTGCTCTAGGTGGCCCTGCGTGTGCAGGGGGGTTGGACTAGATGACCTCTAGAGGTCCCTTCCAACCTTAGGCATTCTATGATTCTATGATTCTGTGATTCTGGGAAGAGTGACTGCGTCAGTCATCAGCATCCTCCTGTTGCAGGTTCAACCAAATAGGAGCATTTTTGCTCCAAATAGGAGATTTTTGGTCCTTACCTGGGGAAGGAGAACACTGTACGGGTCAGATCAAAGGTGCATCCTGCACCTTTGCAGTCTCTACAGAAAATAAGGAATTTGCCCTATTCCTCTACCTCTAAGAAACGAGTATATTGCACTGTCTGGATTTTTCTCACCGAGAAAAAGATAAAGAGATAAAGTTTTTTTTCTTGTTCCCCTTTTGTTTTAGTGCAGTTTTAGAAAGGGCCCTGCCAAACTGCCCTGAGACTCGTCTGGTTTTACTCAGGGGACCTTTGGGCAACTTCGTACGTATTGGATCAACTGTGTGCAGGAAGACAGCACTTTGTCAATTTATACTGGTCACATATGGATCTTATCTGAGCGGCTGTAAACATCAGGAGCTTAATTTTTAGGTCTTGAATTCTACCAAAATTCATGATTTAATTTTAATGCTTCTTAGGAAGAGGTTCCCATCCCTCTGTCTCTAGTGTTGTTTAGGATTTTGGGGGCTCTATGGTCTATGGCTTTTCTTCTGGTCTTGGAATTCATGCTAGAATTGGGGTATTACCCCAGACTAATCCCAAAAGCACACTTAGCACTCCCAGGAGTACACGCTCCTGCTTTTTTTTGGCTCCTCCTTGTTTAATTTCAGACCATTCTTCTAAACACGACCTGGTCATCCTGTGACTTTTATAATCAGGTCAGAGGCCAAGTTTTCAGGTACTGGAAGTCGTGTGGTTTTTTTTGTTGTTTGTTTGTTTTTTTGTTGTTTTTAATGAAAGTGGCCTCTTCTGCTCACAGCACTGGAACAGGCTGCCCAGAGAGGTTGTGGAGTCTCCTTCTCTGGAGATCTTCAAGACCCGCTTGGATGCAGCCCTGTGCCACGTGCTCTAGGTGGCCCTGCGTGTGCAGGGGGGTTGGACTAGATGATCTCTGCAGGTCCCTTCCAACCTTAGGCATTCTATGATTCTGTGATAGTAGAACAAATTCATTCAGAACAAAACTTTAGTGTAGACTGTGTGCTAACGGGAATAGAATGAACCCGTTTTCTCCGTTTATTAGGTTTGTTTCTATGTTTCTTAATGAAGGTGGTTTTTATTCTTACATGGATCTTCAGTTTACCTGAAATGAACTAAATTCAAAAAATTGGTTCATCACTGTTTTTTAATTATTTTTTGCTCGACTTTATTGTTTTGCATTTGTTCGCTATAGTGCTGCTTGACTTGTCTTTCTAGGTAACCCGGCAATGATTTTTTGTGGGATATTAAGTAGAAAGATTCAGCAGGGGAGGGTTTCCAGCACGCCATGTTCTGTCTTTTAGCATGATGCCAGCTGATGTGCGAGGCGACGTATCTGTGTATTGCTCCTTCTGAAGGGAATGGTCACAGCCCTAGGTGAGAGTTTTAGCTCTGTTTTAGTGCCCGTGGATGCTGTAGAGTGTCTCAAGCAACAGCTTCACAGCTGGTCAGTCAAGTAGCAAGTTCTGCAGAGCCTCCCGGGCTGCCTAATTTTCTCCTTCATCATTTTCATGACACAGCTGCTCTAAGGAGAAGATGCTTCACTAGGATGCTGGGCACAGACCAAGTCCTTCATGCCACGCTGCTTTGGCACAGGGATTTCCCTCCTCTCTGTGTACAGGGCCATCCCTCATACGATCAGTTTTCTTGGTTCTTGACCTCCTTAGCTGCTACAAGCGCTGGTCCATAGCTCCCCAATGCTGGTTTTGGAGGTGATTATGCTCCCAGGAAAGGTGGTGCTGCTTTTGCTTGTGGGATTTTGTCCCTCTGGGTTGCTCTGGAAGGAGGCTTTGCTGTTGGGGTGTTTTTATCATCTGTTACTGTGTGGCTCTCAGCACTGCGTGTCTACCTAGCTCACATCAGGTGCTACTGAGTGATTCAAACATTCTGGACAGGGTGTTTCATGCAACCTTTCTTCAGAAGAATGAAATTCCTTCTTCAGATCCTCACTGTTCTCTTGGCTTCTTGTTTGTTTTTCTAAATGTGGTAGCAGTTGAGAAGCAATGTCGGCCCTTTGGGACTTCCTTGGACCTTTTAAAGTCAAAAGAAAGGAAAGCCCTAACTTCAGTCTTGTCTTTCATGGCTGAAAGGCTGGCGTTAAGTGACCCCCATTCTTTGCCTCTCCTTAAACAACTTGAGTGTCATAAGAAATCCCTGAGATTCCCTGGGTCCAAGCTCTTCTCCAGATCCTTACCCAGCCTTTATACTTCTGGGCTTAGCACAAAGGAAGGAGAGGGAAGAAGATAACAAAACATGAGCCCGTGTATATCCCTGATACAAATGGCCAAAATTGTTGATAGAGATTTAAGGGATTTAATGTAGGAGAAATGTGGTTGAGAGATCAAGTTTTAGAAACTGGTAGCTTGCAGACTTAGGGGGAACCTATGGGAACTACTGTTGTGGCTAGGGTGTGTGTTAGTAGTTGGTTCAGAATCACAGGTACGTAAATAAACTGGGGACTCTTCAGCACTGGCTCCATGATGCTTGTAACAGCCCATAAAATACAGCAATTTCTTCCTCTCCTCTTACATATGCATGCTTACCTGCTCAGCATATACGCTTTATTAAGTTATCTCCTGGAAGAAGGCTGCAGATGAAAACTTTTACTTACTGCACTCTTCAGTAACAACCAGAAATGTCCTCTACCAAGAGGCTTTCATGTGGTTGCCAGTGTTATTAAACATGTTCCTTTTCGGAGGGTCCTCCAGGTTGCCCACCCACTCAGCTGTGTTCAGCCATCTCAAATAATGTTATTTCTCTATACGTACACATCTGTTTTCACTCTATTGCCAATTTAAATGCTGCTGTATATTCTCTGTGTTTCGTGGCTACTTTCCCAGCACATTGAGAATTTACGCAGTGTAAGGGGATTTTACAAGTTCTCAAAAAACATCAAGTATTTTCCCACAGTAGCCACACCATATAATGTCTAAATGAAATGACATCTACTCACAGAATTAAAGTGTGCACCTGCATGTGACTTACTGCTTTCCGGTGCCATTGCATAGGGGTAAATAATACGGGAGTCTCTTATTTGAAGCCAGCAGTTTCTGATGGCAAGTTTATTCAGTGGATTCCTACAGTGAACTTGGAGGAATTAAAGCAGCGTCCTCTTCCTGGCGCCTGGGTTGTTTAGAAGCTGTTTGTTGTGGACAAAATTCCTGGTTGGGATGTTCTTAATGTATCCCAAAGCTCTGGGCAGGGGCTGCTGCGGGGAGCTGGGGCTCCGGGAAGGGGCTGGGCTGGAGTCAGGGAGCCGGGATAAGTGTTACCTACAACTGCCTTTTCAGAACTGTGCCCCAAAGTGGCTTTAGAGGAAACTCTCCTTTGAACTCTTCCTAGAATTAGATTTCTGAGCACACACAGTTACTGGAACTGTTGGAAATGGTTAAGTCCCATCTGTGATACCTAGTCTTGTAAGTCTCTCGTCTAAATGTGTTGCTGTGGGATCTTCATTATCGTGGTTCATGCTATGAATGTCTAAACCCGTCTCCTGCTTCTGAGCATAGCCTGTCCCCTCTCAGGCAGCACAGAGGTAACGAATCGCGGTTCCCCTCTCTGAGCTCAGGTGATAAATCTTGGGATGAAGCTTTAGGATTGCATCCTGGTGCCTGTCCTTCCTCACCAGACCTTCATCCACAGTCTGCTGCCTTCCAGGCAGGAATCCAGGGCTGAATCCGTATCAGATCTTCGAGCAGTCTAATGATGAGCAGTGCACGACAGGCTAATGGATCTCACAGTGCCAAGTGACTTGTCTTATTTCACTAGCTGCTCCAAATCAGAGCGAACAGAGAGAGCAGTCAGTAACTCGTCTGCATGTCCCTCCAGAAGCCTCTCTTGGTTTCTGTCACTTAGATACGTCCGTGTGACACATCAGGCTGGTGTTACAGCTGTCCGTAATTCTCTCCAAATTGCATAATGGGAGACAATGGGAGCAAGGACATGGAAAACAAAGCACCGGAGTAGGGATGTCTGCTGAGAATTAAGAAGTCAAAGTTCAAAAAGTCAAAGCAGGGTGTTTTTGTCCTTGATTGGTGCTCCGGTTGTTTCCTGCTCTTCAGGAGAGGAGGAGGAGCTGCAGGGTGATGCAGAACGTCTTGCTGCTGTTTAAAGTAAAGATTTGGGCTATAAATAAGCTCTTTCCAATAAAGTGGCAGATGATGAGCTTCTCTCCACCTCCAAAAATACTGCTTGGAGATCTGGAGGGAGAATCCGGGGAAACGATCAAATAAATGATCCCCTCCAGGACAGGGAAGCGTCCCATCTGGCCAGGAGGCAGCAGATGTTGGTGTGGACTTCAGCGCCCTCCTCCTCCTCCCTTCTTGACTTGTCATTGCAAATTGTCCAACTTAAATCCCTGATTTCTTTGAAAATCAGCTTGAGTCTTCCCACCAGTACTAAGTCTGATTGAAATATGGGAATGACTTCTGGTTCTGTTAGAAAATAGTTTGTGACCTGTTTGGATGTGCCAGGTTTTCTGCCTCAGAATGAGCATGTTGAGGACTAAGATGACTAGCAGAGGGTGTTACAAAATGTGAATAGCTTAAGTTGGGTTGAAATCCTACGGTGCCTGTGCTGTTACTCTTAGTTTTTTGTTGGGTTTTAAGATGCTTATAGGAACCTTTCATTTCGTGTGATGCTGAACACGGTTTTAGGCGAGTTTCTGATTCATCTTTACTCTGGTGTCAGATGCCACAGTACGTACCAGGGAAAATGAAGTTTCATGGACTGTATCTCTCTAATAGTGACTTTGAAGATGCTCCTGAGAGCCAGTTGGATATGACCTTGTCTCACTAATCACAGCTTGGCTTTGGGCAGGGCAAAACACAGAAGTACCAAATCTAATACATTGCTTTATGTATTTTTATTGGAGAAAAAGAAAAAAAAGATGCATTTCAGGTTTGCATGTTCAGTGTTAAGGATTTGGGAAGGATGTTGATGTAGCCATAGCTGTGACGAAGCAATGCAGCCTTACAAATAACATGTAATCGTTTTGCCCCCTTCTTAGACTATAGAATCTAACTGGCGCTGCGGGCGGCACAACTTGCAGAGGATCCAGTGCCGCTCCGAAAACAGCAAAGGTGTCTACTGTTTACAGTACGATGACGAGAAGATTATCAGTGGCCTACGAGATAACTCCATTAAGGTAAACACTGTTTTCCAGGCTTTTCTCTAGAGATAAACAGACAGTTCTGCCTTCGTAAGATACCCCTTTCCTTGATGATCTCAGTCATCTCTTCCTGGGACGCTGTTTATCTTTATCTTACGATCTTGGTTATTCACTCGCCTGTCAAGAACTTGTTTCCTCTGGCTAAAGGGCGGAAAGGCGCCCTGCTTACGGTAGCGACGCATGGATTTTTCTTGCTACCCTGGTGTCCATCCATCCTTCTCTTACTGCAACGTGAAAATCTTCGACTTGTGCTTTTGAACTTGGTAAGCAGATTCTGCTTTTTCTTTTTAACAGATCTGGGACAAAACAAGCTTGGAATGTTTGAAAGTATTAACAGGACATACTGGCTCCGTTCTTTGTCTGCAGTATGACGAGAGGGTCATTGTAACTGGATCTTCAGATTCTACAGTGAGGTGAGTGTTCAGCTTTTGTGCAAAAATGCTTGGGTGTCAGGGCTGGGTGTGCTTAAAATCTCCGCAGAGGCAATATAAATGCCCTGTTATGAATATGATGTTACTATTGAAAAATCAAAATATTTATATTTGGCAAAGCATCGCACTCAACATTTATTCTTTCAATCATATTTTGGTGGGATGTTAGAAACTTTGAAGGAATGTGATGTGTGTGGTGCAAGGCGTGACCTGAAGCTGTAGAATAACTGATGAGGCAACTGTGCTGCAGATTCCTCGTCCATGGTCCTTGTATTTTGCATCATACAACTACTGATGCAAGAGCACTTGGGATATGTACTTGTCTAACAGCATTTTTGATGAGATTGAGTTAAAATTCTTGCATGAACTTAGTGCTCTGTAGAGACCTCATGCAAGATGCTTGGCGACAGGTCGGTAAAAAGCCTTTGTCTCTGCTGCCTTGCAGCCATGGTGGCAATGTTGGGATCTACAACTTCTGAAAGGTTAAGAATTGATCCTAGCAGCCCTTGGGAGGTGTGCATGAAGTAGTGCTTTTCATTCTGAGTTAGCTGGTAGGTGGCACTGGGCAGTGTTGCGTTCCTGACCTAGGGTGGATTTTGAGTGTTGGCAGTTGATCTACGCGTGTTTATGCTGTGCAGAGGCATCTTGCCTGACCAGAGCTAAAATGACTTCGTTTTTGCAGAGTTTGGGACGTGAACACGGGTGAAGTTCTGAACACCCTGATTCACCACAACGAGGCAGTGCTCCATTTGAGGTTCAGTAACGGTCTCATGGTGACCTGCTCAAAGGACAGATCCATCGCTGTTTGGGACATGGCCTCACCTACTGACATCACCCTGCGCCGCGTCTTGGTTGGCCATCGTGCTGCTGTCAACGTCGTAGACTTCGATGACAAGTACATTGTGTCAGCGTCGGGGGACAGGACCATTAAGGTAAGTTTGTCCAAGCTCTCATCTAGATCTTCCTCACTGAGGAAATGGCAGCTAAAATGACCGGTCTCTGCCTGGAAGAATAAAATGTAAAAGCTTCCAAACGTTAAGATTCAAATCTAAGAGGAGAAGGGTGTGTGAGCAGCTCTGTGCCTCTCTCCTGTTCAGCTTGTTGCTTCTTTTTGCTCGCTGTTAATATCCTTGCACAAGTAACTAGGTTTGTAAAATTTGGGCAGCTTCTGTCATTAAGGTACAGAAAACTGAAGCCTCTTCACCACTTCAGCTCTGTCTTATGACTGGTTTGTTTGTTAAATGTGGCATGTTTTGTGCCATTTTCCAAATGGCATTTTTCAATTTCCCTTGACAGGCCCCGTCCCAGATGTGAATTTGATCAGTTGCCTTTCCTCACCCAGCTTCCCAACAGCTTTGTCTTGTTTCAAGAACCAAAATGCTGTATTTGAAGCTTATATATACATGTACATACCAGGAGATCCGAGTTACCCACAGTGTTCATATAACAAAGGCGTTTCCAGCCTTTCTTCTCTAGAATTAAACTACTCTAGGCCATGCCAAAAAGCTCTTGGCAGTTCTGTGTCCAAATGTCTGCCAAGGGTACTGTTGCGTGCTGAAAAATAAGCCACTGGATACTTTACATTACAGCTTCAGTTGCAGTTTATTAAAAATGGGTGAGCAGCTAATGTTAAGAAAGACGTAGTCACCAAACTTTTATAGATCACAATTTTGCTCTTAGGGCAGTACTAGCAATTTATTGGTAAAAAATAAATTACTTTTGTATATGGTAAGTTCCACTTTTTAAATGGACTAATCTATTAAGATTTAAGTGTAATGAAGTGTTTTCAAATCATTTGGAGTAGTTTCTACCATGCAAACAAATATTTTATATAGAAAAAAACCTCCCTGACTTCTTCTCACTGGCTCTTTTTGCAGAGGTCAGCCTCAGACCTCTTTTGTTATGGGCTCTTAACAGTTTCTAGTGAAACTCAGCGATCTTGAGCACAATTGATCTCCCTTTCTGCAGGTGTGGAGCACAAGTACCTGCGAGTTTGTCCGGACTCTGAACGGGCACAAGCGGGGCATTGCCTGCCTGCAGTACCGCGATCGGCTCGTCGTCAGCGGGTCCTCGGACAATACTATTAGGTGGGTGCAAAGGCTGCATGTGCCAGTGTGTGAAACCAGTTATTCCTGACCTTTATTAATGTCCTGCCCCACTTCATGGCCAGAAAAGAAGATTTTTGCTGTCTTGTTACTGAAGCGCATAGTGTATGAGTGAATGCTTGGGCCAGCACGAGAAAAATTATATTTTATACAACTCTATTGAAATACTGTGATTGCAAGGTTGATGTTGAAAGTAAACACCACCAACAAAAAGTAATCGATCCTGCAAGTTCATTGCCTTGCTTCTGCGGTTAGAGAAATGAGAAAGACTTTGTTCACTGCTTATTAGAGATTCAGAAAGTAGTTAAATCAGACTGGTATGTGCAATGTAATGACCGACCCACCTGCCCACAAATCAGTACATTAAAACTTGCTGTAATAATTTAGCAAGTACCCAACTTTTACTTGTTTGTAGTTTTGAATGGACCAAGTTGCATATCAGAATTATTCTCTGTAAAGTGAATGCAAGGAGCATCTTGTGGTTCTAGAATTGCCTTTAGTGTAGTATTTCCCCCTCAAAAAGTAATTAGTGTGAACGAATCATTGTGCGTAAGGCTAAGGGGCAGGTGCTAAACCCCAAGTATTCAAAGCTGTTTTGTTTTCCTCCTTTTTTTAAGGTTATGGGACATTGAATGTGGTGCCTGCTTAAGAGTATTAGAAGGCCACGAAGAACTGGTTCGATGCATCAGGTTTGACAACAAGAGAATTGTTAGTGGAGCCTACGATGGGTATGTTCTTTAATGCAATTTTGAGAAGTGTTCCTTTCTTAAAGCACCTTCTGGAAACTGCTAGGCCTGATGGGCAGCCTCTCTTCTGATTTGGCCAATGGGTCAATATGTAACTGAGCGGTTCCTGCATGAAGGTTTGAACGCAGCAGGCTGCAGTTTTAGGGAGCCAAGAAGCTGCATTCCAGATAGTCATATAATAATGTAAAATGCTTTCCTGGTGCTCTTTAACAGGGTCCTCAATTGTTTTATCCTCCAAGTTTGACTTTTGGTAGAAAACGTGTTTTTGGTCAGCTTCAGTGGCAGCCAGTCTAAAGAAGCACATTCTTTTGCTGCTCCCCTGGGGAGTTGCTCCCTGCCAATCCCCCTGTTCGCAGAGGCTTTTTGGCTCTCTCTCTTTATCAGACAGCAGCACTGAGAATGTTTCTGTGTGTGTGTAATATATGTTGCAGGGCTCTCAGTGGTTGTAAGCAACCATTTCTGGTAGGTTGAATGCAAAACCCCTGTGGTCAGTGCTGTAGGCTGGCCCTGCCATGCAGGAAGTATTTTGATGGTTTAGTAAATTCAGGAAAATTTACATCTGTGTCTAAATTCTCCATGTTTTTTCTCTGGTTGGCTAGTAGTTCAAGTGGACAGCAGATGCATTGCAGACAGTTCTTGCACTGCGTTTGTCTCTGGCCTTTTCTCTTGGTTTGTTGTGTCGTGGGGTTGCAGTCCTGGCCTCATCCCACTGGGTCTTTGTGCTTGTCTGTTAGTGCTATGGGCTGTGAGATCTGCAGTTCTAAAATCACCTGTGTGATAGAGATGTAGCCCATTTGTGTCTTCATAACATCTGCCAATCCACTTGGCCCAGCACAAAGGCATCACTGTATTTGGTGCTGAAAGCAATAGGAACTGTCTGTACTTCAAGAGATTTAACATTAATTTATCAGCGTAACTGAATTCTAACATTTTGCTTGATCCTGATATATTTAACTACAGGGAAAACCTGTGCTTCTTTCCATTGCTTCAGGTGTTTTTTGTATTCTGTGCTGATATTTCAAGCAACATCCTTGTTCTAACCCGCTTATTCTTTATTTTCTAGCAAAATTAAAGTTTGGGACTTGCAAGCTGCTCTTGATCCTCGTGCCCCAGCAAGCACGTTGTGCCTGCGGACATTAGTGGTAGGTAAAATGAATTCATCTGGGGTTGTATGAAATCTTTGGAATCTTTGAAAGGAAATGGCATTTTATTGTGCTCCAGTGGGACAGGTGAGAAACTTGAGCTGTCTTCTAAAGTCTAGTCTACTAGAAGTATGAAGTATAAATATATTCTCATTCTGATAAAGAAGAATGAGAATATATTTCTTTATGAATGAAGGAAAAAAATATATATAGAGAGTGAGCTATGTCCTGAATAATTGGAGTGCAACTTCAAAAGAGTGTTTTCCTAGCTCAGGATTCTTAGATGCTCCAAAAATATAATCACCAAGACACCGTATCTATTCATTTTGGGCTGTCACTGTAAATACTGTAATACTAGCTTTAAATACATTTTCTCTTCTTAAAAGGGTGGCATGGGAGTAAGGGGAGGATGGAAATCCCTGAGCCTTTCCCAAACCCTTCTCGTTCAGTTTGGAGGGACGCAGAAGGGATAGTCAGTTGCCACAAGGTGCTCTGGTTGCTTCAGAGGACTCTTGTTAAAAGTTTTATTTTTCTATATAATGAGGTTTTGATGTATAGCAGTAGACTTCATTTAAAAAAAAAAAAAGGAGGGAANAGAGTGTTTTCCTAGCTCAGGATTCTTAGATGCTCCAAAAATATAATCACCAAGACACCGTATCTACTCATTTTGGGTTGTCACTGTAGCACTGTAATACTAGGAGGGAAAGGGATTCATCTTTCTTTTGCAGAAATGTGAGATGTTGCTTGAGAGTCGGTTTGATGTTGGTCTGGGCTGGCAGCAACCCAAAGCTGCTGGTGACGGTAACTGGGTTCCAGGGCAGGGGCCCGGCCTGGCTAGCACCTGCAGAAGTGCTTGTATTGCAAAACATATTTCTAGTTTTTAGTCTTTTCAGTAGTCTTGGCACGGTGATGAGTGTTAATTATCCTTTTATTCCACCTGAAAAGTTGCTCTTTGCCCTTCTGCGAGTTCAGGCTGTAGACTGAGGATCAACTTGACAGCCTTGCTCGGTTCCCTAATAAAGGTAGCGAGCTACTTTTAAACTCACTTGGAGTGAGCAAAGTGGGGAACGTTTTATGGTGTTCAGAGATGCCCTTGAAGTTGCTCATGGAGCAGATGGCACTGCGGCTCCTTTTCTCCAAGGCAGAACTGAACACGGGCAGGCTTTCCCAGCGCGGGAGCTCTAAGGATGCTTCCCATCCTCGCAGGACTTCGGGGAGCCTGTGCTGGGGGGTGTTTGGTTTGTGTACAGATTGCGGAAGCAGAAGTGTTGAATATGAAATGTTAGATAATAGAGGGAGCCCTGGTGGCTTGCCAGTGCCAGCTGATCTTCTGAATTGCTGCTTCTGAACTGATGGGCTGTTTCTCTCTTTAATAATCTCCGCCTCCTCCCTCCAGGGAAGTTTCAGGGCTTAGAAGCACTTTATTTGAAGCCATACTTTTTGTGTAAAGACTTGCATACAGAAGGTTTTTCTTTTTCTTTTTTCTCTTAAATTCAGGTTAACTCTAGCTAAGGACTTCTTAATTAGTGCAGCAGAACTTTAATTCAGCATTTGGTGACTGCAAATGTAATGAGATGTATCTCTCTTCTTGCTCCACTAACTGCATTTTTATTCCTCGCAGGAACATTCAGGCCGTGTCTTCAGACTCCAGTTTGACGAGTTTCAGATCATTAGCAGTTCCCACGACGATACGATTCTGATTTGGGATTTCCTAAACGTGCCACCCAGTGCCCAGAACGAGACCCGCTCTCCGTCTAGAACATACACGTACATCTCCAGATAACAGTCTGCACTTTACTGCCCTCGGAAGGTAAGGAAGCTTGAGACTGCGTTGCAAATATGTGAAATTAGCTCTCTGCTTGCAGCCAGGCATGGCCAAAACGAGCTGCTGGTTTTCTTAGGAAAATGAAATCTCTTTATGCTGCTGCTTGCATTACGTAGCCTCTGATGCTGTGCTTAAAAATTTTAAGATTGTAGTATCTTGTCTTCATGCTTGACATGCTCCCTGCCGTGCACATCCATTCTAAATACACCCATGGAGTTCTTGAGACATTTGCTTATCTGAATCTTGGTAATGAGCACTGTAATGCACGGCTGCCAAAGCACGTGTGCCTACGAAGCGCATGCACAGGGTGACATGTGCACGTGACATTCATCCTGTGCAGAGGACACTTATGTGCGTGGGTCGAATGCTCAGCATAAGTGCACGGTTCTGTGACAACTGTGAGTAACAGGGAGAGCTTTCACAAGTGAAAAATCCATTGCGCTCTGCAGGGGGACAACGGGAGCTGTCAAAACATAAAATTTGCCTTTTTGTTCAGGTTTTTCTGCAATTCAGCTTTATTTAGCTCTCTAAGCTCGTTGGGTAAAAGCTCTGCTGTAGATCTGCTTGTCGATGCTTCTCCTCATGTCATCTGTATTGCTGCCAACAATTGCGCTTCAGAGAATATAAATAGCTGTGAACAATGCTGGGATTTGGAAACACAGTAATTGCCTTGACCAAAGCAGAACAGTCGCTTGTATCTCCAGTGCCCTGGCTCTGCTGTGCTGATCCTGGATGCTTCCAAGGAAGTGGAGACATCACAGCAAGAGGAGTTAGGATTAACGTGGCCCCGACAGGAAGGATGTGTTTTATTTGACTATATGATGAGCAGCCTGGGGAGAAAGTTTTCGCTGTCTCCACAGACCCATGGATTTGCATTCTCTCTCTGTGTGTGCACACTGCTGTAGCAATGAGTTCCATGAGCTCTTGCGTTCTTTTTGTAGAAGCTCTTCTGGCCAGGAAAGCAGCTTTTCTTTGCCTTGTGACATTGCAATTGGAATTCTGTTCTGCTTGAGTGTTGGGGACTTGCCTGTATTCCCCCTGCTTTCATGCCTGTATCTGTTGTGCTGCCTAAGATAAGCATTGCTTTAATGGAGCAAGAGCTCCTACATGTCCTGGCTGAATAAATTGAGCAGTTGGTTTGAAAATGTGGAAGGAATTGCCACATTAACACTGCTACAAGGGTAATTCAGAAGTGCTGTGTTTAAAGCTCACGAGCTCCTTATTCTGCCTGCAGAAATGGGAAGCTCTTTTCCTGCCTTTCCACTCATTTAGAATAGGGCTGCATGGGAACATGATGATGGTTTGGAGAATAAACTCCAGATATTTTCTAGTTGATACTTCAGTGCTTCCTTCTGCTGAGTTACAAACTTGTTACAAAGTTGACAAATTATTTTATTTAGTACCTTATATAGTATTATATTACATATAATTTAGTATTATATATAATATATTCTTTATATTTGGCAAACTGCGTTGTTTAATGCTTTGGTTCTCAGGAAAGCTCCGTGTTAAGCGTAGCAGTAATAAGGGGTAGGATAAAATTGATGCAGTTGACCAGCAAGATGCAGGTATCTGATTTTCTCCCTTGTCACGTGTGTCCCACGAGACCTGAGTCACTGCAATTGATTGATGAAATTCGAGATGCCCTTGGTGCTCCTTTCTCCCTCCCAACTTGTACACGCCGGGCCGTTCCGAGCAGCTTCTCTCCGACCTGCCCCGTGATGCCGAGCTGGGAACACGCAGCCCTCCCCACCCTGCGAGGTTTTGGTCCTGGTCCTGTCCTCCACCAATGATCCTTGCTTAGGAGAGAGGATGCGATGTCACTTTTTGACTAGTTTGTTTAAATTCACACTCCCCTAAGCCATAAATCTTCCATAAACTTATGGTCAAACAGCTAATATTTCATTATGACATTTAATGCCGTGACTTTATATGCTTTTAAACACAGTCCCCTGCATTTTGAAGCAGCCCTCTCCCCTTTTTTACATGGCTTGCAACATTAGGCTGCTTCCAAGCAGATCATTTCTGACTCTCCTGGCATTTGGCTGCGAGACTTTTATTGCTTTCTGCTGAATTCCTGTTGCTCATTGTAACATGATAAAAATTGCTACCATATGACAGGCTAATATTGTTATATGAAGCACTAGGGCTCGGGGCAAGCGCCTGAAGAGCCTTAACCTTGTGTGGGAGATTCCTATTGGAATAGGGAGTTCGCTGTAGGCTGTGGAAACGACCTTGGGAAGTGGCAAGTAAAACACAAATTCTTAGCACAGTTAAATCCAAGCTACTAATGTAGTCATGTGACTGCTGGAAAAGGCATCTGAAATAGAAAAGGATTTGATTTTTAGTCAGTTTTGTTAAAAACTTAGACTTTGAAGCAAGTGGACTTTGTTTCCTAGGCAAAACTGCAGCGTAGAGAGGAGAGAGGAGGTGGTTCTGACTGGTGTGTAGGTCGCTCCTTCCCCAAATAGGTTTTGTTTTTTCCTCACTGTGTGAGATAAATGCCAGCTGTGACTGATTCCCAGCCCTTGCACCCCGGGGAGAACCAGCACCCGGGAGAACCATGTTCTAAGCCTGGCTCCAGTGAAACAAGTGAGGCTGATGGCTTGTGGAGGTACCTCTGCCCTTGAGGATAGGACCTGTAGCACCAAGGCAACTATCTTAAAGTGCAGAGTCCCCTGAGGAGTCACATAGG
>VWPW01003361.1:0-38200 GCA_013389825.1 Crypturellus undulatus | reverse complement strand
AGTTTGTGTTATAGGAATTTGAAAACTGCATATAACCATGGAAAAAAAAGTCTGCACTTAATTAGCTACTGAGTCCAGCTCAATTTAAGCAAAATAACAACCATTTCTTTGTGCTAACTATTTTTAATGATATGCATTACATGCATCAGCCTGTCGTTATGCCAAGACTATTCTAGCATCAACTCCTGCTCTACTGTTCTAGTTTTGGCAAGGAGAAGCACAAGGAAGATGCTTTTTCATGTCTACCAGGCCAAGAACATTTTTTTCTCAGGAACAAAGCCAATTATCCTAAAATTTTAATGGCATCAGCCAGAATATGTTCAAGCTTTCAGGTGCCTTCTGCAAAAGCAGGAGGGGGCCTGGAGGAAAGGTAGGGATAGGTAGGAAAGGCTACTGCCTGTATTTTTTGTGGATACTTCTCTAGATGCCTCTGCAGTGAATATCCTTTTCTGCACCTTTGCAAGTGGGAGTAGAGAAGGTGTGAGAGACCCTGTGCTGGTCCTACCAAGAGGAAAAGCAGAATGAGCACAACGTGGGCCTCATGCATTGTAGATTAGTGTGGAACAGGTGCCCATGTGCAGGAGGGAGCTCCCTGAGTTGCTTTCTCAGCTGGCTGAACACTGGCCACCTCTCCACTAGCCGTGTAGCCTCCGACTTGTGCTGATGGGATGCAGCTAAAACACCCGCGTGGAGCCAGGGCACCGCTCCCTTTTGGGATGCACAAACTGAGACCCTCTAAAGCACCCTGACTGCAGAAAGCGTTTAAGAAACTTGAATTTTGTAGGTGCTTAGAGCAAATATCTAAAATTATGCCCTTTGCATAAGGCACTTAAAGCCACTCAGCACCGTCAGTAATCTTAGCTTGAGATTTTCAGACTGGCCAATAGAAGACAGTTTGAAGATAGGTCAGAGAATAAGAAAAGGAATTAGAGATAAATCAAACAAGTGAAACACTGCTACTTTTGGTAGCATTTTTTTCTGTTCCTTAAATCCTTCATACCCTAAAGAGCATCAAAGGCAATTAAGTGAAAAGTACAATTCCCAGCACATCCCCAAGTTGGCTTCATCATACTGTTTTCTTAAGTGAGGCCTTTGGAGCCAATGAGAAAATAATAATAATAAACTCCTCTAATTTTCCCTCTCCTTTAATGAAAGTGGAAAAAAAAAAGAAAAAAGAAGCAGTGTGTTTTTGTGGGGAAGAGAAGATAGCAGGAGCAATATGCCAAAGCTATAAAAGATGGTCAGAAGCAGTGATGAAGAACAGAGTTTTTAAAAAATGCTGAGGATGATAAAATCCTCACAAGAATGAAAAAAATGGAGACTTCTGCTTTTTTAATTGATTCAGAAACAGAAATATATAGAAAATCAGTTAAAGCTGGCCAAAAACAGGTTAAACTTAGGGGAAAAATCAATAAAGCCAAAAATCTGGTGACAGATACTGCCCTTGTTTATCCTGGGGTAAATCCTGAATTAGTCCATTGGGACGACTCTGGGTTTGCCTCAGCACAACAGAAAGCAGAATGTGGTCCTTGCACAATACGTCCAGATGTTCCCTTTTTTATGATGAAAATGTGACCGATTCAAAGAGATCTCACAGACTGATGAAATCCACAGCCTCCACCCTCTCCCCATGTAACTCTATTCAGACAAGTTACACCAGAGACAACCAGATCGTTGGCTCATGAAATACCTTCTCCAATGTTTTAAATCACAAACCTACTATACAGGACTGTTTGGGCTGCAATATAGCAGATCAGAGGCTTCACAGTGTCTTTTGCAGAGTGCTGATCCAACAGGAATCTTCATGCCGTCTAGGACAGCAACATTTTCCCTTGGTTCTTACCTTATCTGCAGTCTGCAGAGGCAGCCAACAGTCTGAAGAAGCAAATATTCCCCCCTGTCCCTCCTGGGCATCGTGCCAGTGGCAGATAAACACCAGACGGAGAGGTAATCAGTCATTATTTGCCCATTAACTGCCTGGTGCAGGTGTGCAGCCTTTCCTTCTACTCTCTCTCACTGCAAGGCTCTGTCTGGGTGATCTCATTTTATGTGGAGTCTTTGCACTTTGTAAAGAAGCCCAGAGATACAGAAGGGATCCATCATTTTATACTCCCATGCCAAACTCTGGCAGTCTATAAGCAGGTGCTCAGACATGCTGGAGATCCAGGAAATCAAGGTAATTACCAAATAAGATCCACCATCCGACTCATTGCACTTCCATGGATGTGCCCATGCTTATCCCAGGAGCCAAATACTGCCCAGACTGTATAGTACGAAGGATTTGGGGAGTACAAAGGACAGGAGGAGTGCACTTGTAGCATCCTGCCATTTCTCTTCCCTGGAAAACCCTCTGCCTTGTGAGGCTGCAGGGGTGTGAGGAACCCTAAGGAGGCCCCATACTATCTGGTAGTGCAGACAGCTACCAGTACTTGCTGCCATGTTTTCCGCCTAACAAACCTATACTGGAGTGCACTAGGATCTGCCCTGGCATGGCTGCACCTTCCCTAGAAGGGAAACTTGTCCTTTGGGGTAGGGCTGGCTATCGCGTGTCCTGGGCAGCTGTATGGTATGCTGTGATTTAGCCCTCACATGCTTCCTCAGATGGTCTTCTGTGCTCCAAGTCAAATCTGACACACAAGCTGTAATCTTGGCTCAGTAGCAGTGGCTGTTTCACTGCTGTCTCCCAAAGATGAGGCAAAGACGTTCAGCCCTCCGTGCTTCAGCTCTGGAGATCTAAGAGGTTTTTGGTTGCCCTTGCCAGGGACCTGCCTCTAACAGCCCATTTGCTTTACCTTCACTCACACTTTCCAGCTCCTGGCATAGGGCAATTTCTTTACTCTCCTAGCTTTTTAGCCAAGGAAACTTCTTTTCTGTGCTTGGTCATTTGATACTACAGCTGTAGGGCCTGTAGGACCAGGATTGATCTTATCACCTCCAGGTTTGGGCAAGTGAAGCCAAAGGGCACAGATGGGCTGTAGTACTTTGGTTACAGGCTTGCTGCTGCAGAAGTCTGAGACAGAGACACAGAGTCCGATTGATTTCAGTGAATGTAGGTGCACGCTGCTTCCGAGGACACTTTTCCTTCTTTAAAAAACTATTTTTAATTAAAGAAGCGCATCAGTGAGACAATACATTGTTTTGGGGTTTTTTGGATGCTGGAACAAGGGTCCTCGTCCCCTAAGAGAGGATGGGCATGTAATCGCTCTCCCCTTTCCTGCACTGCATCCCATCAGCAAGGTGGCACTTGTGGCACTGGGTTGATACGGCCAGATGGTTAGGGAGAGACAAAGAAAAGGGGCATAGTTTGTGTGCCAGGGATGCTGCCTCAAATCAATTCACATGTTTTTCCCTTGCTAACTCCAAGTCTCCTCTCAGTTGATTGGTTTGGGCACTTTAAGCTGGATATAAAACTCCCATCTGGAGCCAGCGATCCTGTAATTTGGGACTATCTTAACCTCCTGTCTCATGCTGAGGCGATGGAAGTGTGGCGCAGCCCGACAAACCACACACGGCCACAGGACATCAGGTTCAAGCCTGATCCTTTGGGATAAACTTCTAGCCACCACCTATCCGAGCATGCCTGCATTCCTGCACTTCATCTACTTGATGCTTGCAGAAATGAAGATGTTCGGTGCAGTCTTTCTGGTTACATGCTTGGATAGTCCCCAATATGATAAGAGCAGACCTTGGTGGGAGTCTAAAGAGGCTTCTGCAACATGCTGGAGCAGACTGACCAGGAGACATCACCGGCCTCAGCACGCAGGCAGCTGAAATAAACCCTCCATGCCCCTGCTATGCCCCTCTGCATGGCTGCATAAGCAGCAAATGTTGGCAGCAGCATCAAAGTTATTTAGTACCTTTTGCCTAGTGTGAAATACAGAGAGAAACTCAGATACCCAGGGAGAAAAAATGTTGAAAAAGTTGGAGACAGATTTTAGATGCACAGCAAAGAGACATGGAAGAGGGGACAACACATGACATTGCCTTTGGCCAAAATCTACTTCTCAGGGGAGTGTTCAGCAAAACAACAACCATAATCAGCACAGAGTTCTTGGAGTTGTTGCAGGGGATGATTGCACTGATTAGCCTTGAAGTTAAAATCAAGATTTAATGTTTGGATTGATTCTTGATGGCAACTGAAAATGAGGGACTTGTACTGCCCTATATGGTAAAAGTGAAGCTTGCATTCAGTGGGAAAATGCAGATTTTATTTTCCTCAGTTGCAGTGGTTAATCTTGGGAGCCCAATTTAACAATGCTTTTTGTGAGCACAGTCCAATCCAGATGTGGTGTGTAACTGTGCTCTTTTGAGGGTTGCTGGGCATTTAGTCCCCTTTTAAAATATATTCATGATGCTCACATAAAAAAGAGTGGATCTAAAAAATATTGGTCCAACACTTAATTTCTAACATCTTCTGGCATCTCTTTCAAAATGCCTAAATTCGCTCTATCTACAGGATAAGGCTTGTCTGCATACCAGGTTTGAAAAAAAAAGATAAAAGATCGTGGCTTGGCCCGCGGCTGACCTTTCTGTACACAAGCTCTGCTATTGTACAGGAACCGAAAGCAGCAGCGCTTAGCAAAACCAAACCAAACAAGTGCCGAGGAGCCATCTGGGCCCGCGGCCCCCGCCCCGCGGAGAGGTGCAGAGCCGGAGCCGCGCATCTGCGCGCTGCTCCCACCGGAGCGGTCGGAGTTCGGGACGAGTCCAGGCCTCCAGGCACCTCTGGAACACTGAACCCCAAAGGGCCCACATTCCTCATGGACTTTGGGAAACTTCATGTCTAAAGCCAGATCCAAACAACTGTGGTATTAGCCCATATCTACAGCTCTGAAGAAAAACAGTTTTTTTTTTTTCCTTTTGAGAGTAAAATTTGCTGTAAGCCTGCTTGGTTTCATCATCCTTAGCAAAGCATGTTCAAAGCAGGCTGCAACTGCTCTGAGACTGCTGAGGAATTTGGACTTGCAGCTACTTGCAGGAATTTGGATTATTACTCATCCCTTAAATCTGAGACATTTTATATTCATGCAACTCCTGATTACACAAGCTGCATCAAACTGTGTCTGCCTGCAGGTGATTTTTAATGGGTCATGTTACGTGATATGAGACTTTTTCACAAGGACATGGGAATATACTTCAGCTTGCTGGCCTAGCTCCCCCTTTTAAGCTGTGGATACTCTGCCTTGCTTGCAGGAGCTGCTAGTTGTGCACCCCTGCCACGTCGCTGGTGCTTCACAGGGAAAACTGGGAAGTGACACTGCCCTTTAGAAGCATATTTCCTTTATGTGAAAAACAAACCACTTTTTAAAGAACCAAAGATCTCTTCTGTCAAAATTGCTCAAGCTTTTGCTGAAAAAAATCTGCAAAACATGTCTCTGGCACAAAGCGTAGCGGGAACGGTCATAGTTATGTCCCTGTTGTGTGCTGAGCAGCAGCTTCAAGGCTGACCTCAAGACACAGTTAGTTTGGTTGAACACCATGAGCCTGCAGATGAGGCTGGAAGATGCCCGGCATATCTGACGTGGACTTGTGGTTGCCTGTTATCCTGCGGTGACACCCCACAGGGCCAACTGGCCCAGGACGGCCGGGACATCCTCACGGAGCAAGGGCGGGAAGGCCGCTGGCCACCAGGGGCCATCCTGCCTTGGAGTGCACGGGCACTGTACAGTTCCATCAGTTCTGGTGCTCACATGAGTGAGATGATTGGGATTTGTCCAAAGTCTTCTTCCTATGCTGAGGTTCATAAGGATCTACATGTCAAAAAAACAACTTTCCTCACACAGTATTCAGTGATTCCTTTCCCAGTGTTGGCCAGATCCTGGCCAACCAAGATGATAGGCAGAAATGACAGGAGTGACCTGGCTGCCTCCAGGCCGACTGCAGTCCGGCTCATGTGCAGGAAGAGAGGGGTGGTCTCCCGTATCAGAAATAGCGTAGCCGTCTCAGCTACTCAGATATTAACATGCTGCATCAATTCATGGGCTTCCTGAACAGACTATATTTTACTTTTGTCAGCCATCTGTTTTTCAGACTTGGTTTCAGTTCTGCTGTGAAAATGCACCTTGCACTCAAGAAAATATTTCCTGTTCGGGTTCCTCCCTGGTGGCTTACAGAAGCTTTGAAAGGTCAGGCATTTTGGATACTGTGACCACGTCCTGCTGCAGCGGTTCAGCAGCAGAAAACCAACTGCAGGAGGCTACTGTTGCTGAGCAGATGTGCACATGGGCAACCTGTCTGCCTTGTCCTGGACCAGAGCCTGTCTGCATGGAGATCAGAGGGAAAGCGGGGCTCTTTTATCTTGGCTATGCAATATTGGGCAAATCATCTCCCACCCTGTGCCTTAAAGGCAAGGAGCAACACGTCTTGGGTGTCCCCACATGGGGTCCATGGAGCAGGGTCAGCACGGCCCTGCGCCAAGGTGCAGAGAGCAGCAGGGTGTCCTGCAGGAGGAAACATGCACGTAAGTGTGCAGGGAAAGCTACGGAAAACAGAACGAGACTTTCTGTAATTTCACACTTGTATCAGACTTGGTTCTTGCTGCCTGATCAGGTTTTATAAATGAATGCAGAAACAGTTATGCTGCTGATAAGGCACTAGTTAGGAATCAAGGAAAGGAAATGGGAAGGGGAAGCACATGCATTTGGCAATGAGCTCATCAACTGATATGAAGAAAAGTTGCATGTGAACATCAGAAAGTTGCATCACAACAGACGAAAGCTGTATATTTCACTGCTGCAAAATCAGGGTGAGCAATTTTATTTATCAACGCTTCAGAGGTGTTAGCAAGGCCGAGCAAATAATGTAGAAAAAGGCATCAATAATTTAACTATAAATTCCCTCAAACACTGAAGGGATTAAATTATTAAACAAACTCTTTTTGACTAATTTATAGAGGTGGATCTATAATGTGAAAAGTGTTAGCCAAATAATTTGAGTGACAAAAGGCAACAAAAAAAAGATGGATATTATCTGACCACAGTTAAACTGTGATCAAATATATGTCATTTGTCCCTCAGGCATATTTTTGTCTAGCTCTGGAGCTCTGCTTTGCACACTCCAGTATGTGTACCTCCTGCATGTGCCATAAACACACTGAAAGGTGTTGAAGCAGTCTAAGCAGCGTGGATGCTTTTGCCCATCTTCCCCTCTATACCATATTCCATACAAGAGGTCTTGATTTCTGCTCAAGCTCCTCTTGCTGTTTCCAGTTGACACCAACGCGAGGTGTGAACTCAGGTGGG
Source organism: Crypturellus undulatus (assembly GCA_013389825.1). NCBI lineage: Eukaryota > Metazoa > Chordata > Aves > Tinamiformes > Tinamidae > Crypturellus > Crypturellus undulatus. Next base: position 30,959 of record VWPW01003361.1, on the reverse strand, counting down.
TAGCAATTCCTGAGCCTGTTTATCCTGAGGAAGTGTGTGTTGTGGTAACATCAAAAACTGCCCTGTCTAGTATTTTGGACTGATCTTTACACACCTCGACAGATAAGGGTTGTGCAGGTGCTCAGTGAGACACTGTTAGCTTCCAGGAAGGATGACTAGCACGAATTTGCACTGTCTACAGCATGTGACACTAGTGGTAAAAAAACAGGCTTGCTTTAGCAATAAACAGAAAAAGCCTTGGTGCCAAAAGCCACCAGTTTTGTTGCCTCTCATTCATCTAAGAGCTGAACCTCTAGCTATGGCGTTATCCATGGCCTCTGCATGAGTTGGGGCCTTCTCACCCAAGGACCTGACTAGCGCTTCATAATCAGGATTTTTGAACGCACCACTCAGGTTGGTCAGGCAGTGTTTTTTTTCCAGTTCTGCAATGCTTCCTGAGATTTCAAAGGTTTTCCTGTACTCCAGAGGCAGGGAAGAGGTCAAACTCAGCTTGCTGTGCAAGCCCATGGCGGGTTGTGGATAGGACTACCTCAGAAAAGCTCTTTCTCGAGCAAACAGAGAGGTATTCAAGTTTATTAATCACTTTCTGCTCTGATATTTTTGGGAAGTTAGGTTCCTCTGAGCAGGTAACCCATCTAAAGTTTTTAGTTGGTTTTATGAGGTTGTTCATTTAACATACTGGATTACCATCTTTTCCTACAGACATTTTTTCCTGAAGTATCAGCACAGTCACTGATATTGGATAATATAAAGACAGCCAGGCTATTCTTCCAAACTCATTTGCAAAATGCCACATTGCCATTTACACAGCACCCTGTAAAAGACAGATAACAAGAAGACATTGAAAATACATAGAAAATGCATGAAATTAACCTGCTTTACTCTTCAATACAGAGTATTCTTTACAAAAAAGCAAACAGAGCAACACAAGAATCTACAAATTATAACCAGCTCTTGCAAAAGAGCTGAAGCTTTATCTTAATGTACATCTGCAATTATGAGGTTGTGAGAAAGCTGCAAAATAAACCACAACTCTAGAGGACCTGGTTCTCTAGAGCTACTCTGTTACAAGCTGAAGTGAAATGACAAAAAAAAAAAGTTTTTATGTGAAGCTCAGAAAGCACTAAAAACTGAAAAACAGACTTGCATGTTCTTTGTGCACCCCAACAATTTCCCAGAAAGGTTTCAAGTTTTACAGTTAGCTTTTGTACTGAAAAGAAAGATAGTAACCTTTGGAGTGAGAGACAGAACTACAAAAACATAATACTGTGTGAAAACATATTATATTACATATTGCATCATGATGGTGGTTTAATTAATTAGACAATATTAGTTTCTGTTGACATAAAGTATTCTTACTTTACCAAATCAAATTACAGACAGTTTCACAACCAGAACAAAATGTTTTTCACAAAAATAGGTAATTATGTTTTAACATCATGGCCCAAATTCCTAGGTAGTATTAAGCCACATTTTGTGAGAGATTAGTGGAATGAATTTTACCTCAGATCCCTCCCTGTCAGGACTTCCTCTGCATTCAGAGAATTATGATTTCATATATCAGAAGAAAAAAATAAACTGTGTCAGAGCTGTGCATTGGATACCTCTTCTTCATAGTTTGATGGATAAGTCATGTGGTTGGGCAGTTAATGAAAAGGTTAGGAGATACATCATGTGGGTTTTGTGCCCTAGATTACTTTATGAACACTGAAAAATCCCATAGCTTTTCTTTGTCTCAGTTTCCCACTTTATCAGTAAGAAGGATAATAACTTCACCCTTGTAAGGAATTTGGAGAGCTACGGGTAGAAGGTGATATCTCCCTCCTATACTCTTGTCATTGTCATGGTTAATCATGACTGGTTGTGATATATGCAGGAAGGAAACTATCTAAGTGTAAGTCCTCACAGCTGATGAGCTCTGGATCACCTGGTGGAGGAAATTTTGCACACAAACCCTTTAAGTAAAATAAAATCATAGGAATTCAGAGCTGGAAAGGACCTCAGTTACATTCCAGTGCTAAAATGCAGTATTAAACATACTCCCAGAAAGCATTCGCCCAGGGATAGGGATATGATTGGATATCCCTGAATATATGAGTAGGGATGACAGAAATGCCACAATGTTTTAAGTAATCTATTCAGACATTAACTGTTCCTATAGTCAGAAAAGTTTTCATTTCTAACTTTTCTAACTGCAAATTAAACTTGATCACAGCACACTCTTGATCTGTGGTTTTGTTTCTATGTTTAGCTAACAGGCCCCTTTTCAAACCTCTTTGTTTTGTTTTGTTTTTGCTTGCCTTTTTTCTATTTGAAATAACTCCAGCTCCACAAACTCTGTTTTCTTTTCTTGTTATCTCTCATCTTTTTTGGACTTTCTCTTACATGTTTACAACTCTAAGTGCTGACTCTAAATGTAGAAACATCTTTCCTCACCCAAGCAAATACAGCCAAATAACTACCTCCCATGACTTTCACATGATGCTCCTGTTAACGTACAATTGAATAACATTTACCATTTTCGCAACAGTCGCACACTGTTGATTCTAATATAACTCTGATATCCTGTGGTAAGACTACTGCCTACACATCTTACATTTTACAGGCCTCTGCTTCATAACTACAGTGTGGAATAACTACAGTGTAGTGTATAAGTGCACATCTTAGAATCATCACCTTACTCATTCCCCATCCTTTTCCCAGCCTTTTCCCAGTCAATATTTTTCCTAGTCTCAGTCCCAGTTTCTTTCAGTGTTGAAAATAAGTATTATTTTCATTATAATTTCTTTGTTTTTAAACCTTTAAAAAGACAGAAATAAACTCATTTGAAATTATCCATTACTACTTGTATGCGTAATCCCAAAACCTTCAGACTGTGACAGCCTCTTGCATAGCCGCAAAATTTTAAACTTTTTTTCATGATGCTAGTATGTTCCAGTGAATTTCAAACACAACATATGTCACTGGATTTGTACTGGCCTTAGTTCAGGGCTGGTTATTTCTTTGATCTCTTTCAGGAGTCTTTTTGGGCCTCCAGGTGACAAGACTCATCTCCACCTCTTATGGTAAAACACTGGAGCTCATTCTTCCCCTTTCCCTTCCTTCCTCCTGCCAAGGGTATTTGCCTTACAAGTTCAACCTGATGCAGCTGTCTTGCAAGACATCCCCTGAGGAGCTGTGACCCCAGTGATCCCCAAACAGCCTTTTCGTAATAGCATCATTTAATTTCTCTAGTAGTTACTAGAGCAAGGACAGATAGGGACTATTATATGGCAGTCTGCACTTCCACAGCTCCTTTGAAGGAATGAAGCCTCTCAAAGCCCCTTACCTCAAGCTGCATCTTGTGGTATTTTGGGTGTTCCAGCCCCTCTGGGATGTGTACAGGGAGATGAAACCCGCTGCAACCTGAAGTAATCCTGGGAGTGAATTAACTTGCTGGAGTAGGGCATGTGGGGAACAAAACAGCTTTCCCATCTATGTCCCTGCTTCGAGTATGGAAGCTCAGGCTTTCTCTGCCCCATGGCTCTCCCTTCCTCACTCTTTAAGTCAGGGAGGGAAGCTATCTCGGAGAAGGTAAAGGAGACTTTGTCACCATCCTATGAAATGTCAGTGCGTAGGAACATCCAAGCTGAAGAGCTCCCTGTCCATCTGTGTGACCGCTGCCCATCTGTGACCTGTCCGTCTGTGTGACTCTAGGAGCAATCAGCACAAACAGCACAATAATCATGGCTTTGTCACTGGCTCCAGGTGAAGGTTAAATGTTTTAAGGTCATATCAGGCATGAGAACCAAGAGAAACTTTACAATGCAGTCTCATTTGCAGTAGCTCTGGGTGTCCTATTGTTCCCACCGAGAACATTTTAAATTACACAGACACGATCATACAGCAGGGCAGTTTTCAGAGCTAGAATAAGCTGCAGCTTCTTAGACACATGCTCCACGATCTACACTGGTTCATCCTCAAAAGTGCAGGAATTTGTACCTTTACAAACAGAGGAACTTCCACTGGACACAGAACATGGAGAGAAAACTAGTAGGTCAATACAGTATGTTACTTCACCTTTGGAGACAGTCCAGATCATTTCTGAGTTGATTCATTTTCATAAACAGCGTGGTGTGTGTCTGCACTCAGCTTCCTTAAAACCCAGCTACCATCTGCTTGGTTTTCTCCTTTTGACACTAGGGTGTAAAGCATTTGAATAGTAGAATTTTACTCCTATTTTGCAAAACTTACCCCTGGCGGAGGCACTGGAAAATCATGGTATCTTCCAGAAATGTACTGTTCGGTGAAGTGTTACACCTTTAATGCGAGATGCATGTAAATGCAGATACAGAGCAGTCTATAATACACAAAGTGCAGTCATCGCATTTCCAAGCCGAGTTGCTAGAGCCAGACAAGCGGAAATTCAGCTCCCCCGTCGTCCCCTGGAAACAAGGGAGAAAGACACACCTAGAGCAAAACAACAAGCAAGCTGTTTTTGGATACCACATTAAGGCTGAATGCCGCCTCGCCTCTGCTGAAGACCTTCTGAACATTGCAGCTGAGTCAATAATGTCTTTTCAGATAGACCTATTCTTCTGTAGGCAATTACCCAAGGCAGCACTGGAGCAATCAGTCGCAGCCCATGGAACTGGCTTTGTAGGCTGCTCTGTATCAGCACAGGAAGTCAGCATCACACAGCATGTGGGCTATAAACACGCCTTGGAACGACAACTTTGGGACACGTGAATTGACAGAAATGACTGATTTTCACTGTTGTCTTGTGGAAATGCCGAAATTCTTCTGAGCTTCAGTTCAAGCCTCCCTGCCTCAGGATTTTTGCTGCATTAATGCAAACTCTGCTCTAAAATAACCCTTCCCTCTGCCAGTGCTTCCTCTCTGACACCGCTGCAGATCAACAGTCTAACAGAGACACGGGGAGTGGCAGCACAATCTTTTCAAACAGTTTAAAGCTTGTGGATGTGCAAGATTTGCACTGAATTCTAGCAAATCCCACCCATGAGCTAGCGAGTTAGGCAGGGGAGTATCAGGCTGCAGATGCAAATATTTTGCTATATGCTAAGTCCACTATTTAGTCGCTCCAAGAAGCTCTCTGAAACATGTTTTCTTCTTCTATCCTATTACTGCAAAGATATCTCGAGCATCTTGCCAGTTTTCAGGCCATTAAACCTCAGTGCACAGTTAATGTTACTCACAAAGAAAGACACCAAAGACAGCTAATGGTTCAATAAACCACAGACATAGTTTATGGTGAGGATATCAAACTTCTGGCTTTTCTACTTGTACTTGCAAACCTACCTTCATTTGTTGATGTTTTAAAGTTATTACAGTAGTTAAATCAAGGTAGAGGAAAATAAAAACACCTTGACATCAATCACAGCTGGTCAGGAAATAGAAACGTGTTTTAAACTAATTTTTTGTGTCACAGGGAGAAGGGAAAGGCTGAAGCTTGTCCCTTTGAAACTGTTCAGACAGCTCTAGCAAACCGCGGGAGTAGATAATCTCCCAAGCTCCTTCCAGTCACATATTTTCTGGTTCTGTGAATAACAAAGTAACTTCTTAAAGCCAGTTGTGCAATCTGCCCTTATAGATATGGTTAATTCATGAGTTTATTCATTAATAATAAAGCAGAACAATGCTAGAGAGAAAATATTGTACTTATTACCCACAACTCTCCAGAGATCTGTGGCATGCAGGATTCTGCTTCTCTTAATAAATAATATATAACTCTGTTATTTCTGTAATATTATGCCATTAAAAAAGATCTCATTTAACCAGTTCTGCCCATCATCTTTCACCTGCTGTATAATTGCTGTGGTTTGTTGAGAGGATTACTTATCTTCCTTTGCCTGCTCTGTATAGGAAAGTCAATCTCTTCTCTCCTGACTGTTATATTGCTCCTTTTCCAAAGGGGACAACATTTATACTGCACTTGATATATTACCCAATATCCAAATGAAAGGCTGGACTTGGCCAACACATCTCCACAGAGCATTCATCGCCCTCCTGAATGCCTGCACGTATGCATACTGTAATGCATCATCTAAGTTGCTTTGGAGTAACATGCTGTACTGCTTCCTATTTCACATAAGATAATAAGAAACTCAATAGGAGACAAACCAGAGCTGTTAACATTTTTAGTTGTTTGCTCTGAAAACTGACAACATATGAAGAAAGTTAAAATAGGAAATTTCAGAAAGTTACAGTCTTTTCTGCTTTAAGCTTTTTTGCTTTGAGACGGGGAAGGTAGAGGTGTGTTCGGGGGTAATTTGGCCCACACTGTACAGTGCAGTACAGTATCTTTTACATTTGGATGCCTGGTGGATCCAAGTCCACTATGTTGCCATGCAAAGACTGTGGCAACTCTTGCCTTATGACACATACTTAACACAAATAGGATAGATATATGTCTGAGGAAGGAACCTGATAATTTGCTTCGAGAAAAAGAAGCATTTCTTTAAACCACTGATGTGCTATGACATGGTGTCAGATTATATCAGGGCATCTTCCATGAATTAGTTTTGCATAAGTGTGAGATGCTGCCCACAAGAAGCTCACAATTGAACTGTATAAATATTTAAAATATTTAAATATTTAATTCGAGGGCTGCTCATCAATATCAATTTAAGTTCTTTCGAGTTTCCCAAGATAAGCCAGTGTGCTCCTTTTCTTGTCCATCTGAGGTCTAAATACATAGAGAATATCTATATTCTGAGCATTTATCCACAAGGATCTTATCAACAAAGAAATCTTCTGTTTGGTTTTAACCAATATTGTTCAGCATAAGGATATTAAAATCATAGCCATGCTGTTAACTTGAAAAGTGTTGTCAGAAAAACGGAACTTAAGAATGTATTATCTCTCATCTAGAAGCTTTTTTTGATCCCCTCTCAGGCTTTGTAAAAAGCTTCTGTTAACATAAATGGGGCAGCATCAACAGGGAGAGAGAAATTTGGGAAAGTCCCTATCTCTAGAATGGAGACATGAATAATGGTGTTAAGATTTATGTTCCAGATCTTTTTACGTTTAGATTCCCATCAGGGGATGTTTAAATGTGCTTCATTAAAGCAGAAGTGGAAGCAAGCCACAATATTTATCATGCTGGCTTCTATCATTCCCAGTAGTATAGTATACATACTATACTATAGCTGTATGTATGTATGTATAACAGTAGTAGTAGTAGTAGTAGTAGTACAAATACACTGCTATATATAGTAGTATATAATAGTATTCCCATCCTATTATTCTATTTTGAGGGGGGTGAAACTGAGGCACTAAGAGAGTAAATGATTTGCCAAGATCACCACAAGAAATCCTTGGCAAAAAATGTGTCTGGCCAAAATCCTCCAGGGCATATGGTAGTCTTTAAAACAACCATCAAGTTAGAACAAGATGTTGACACTGATTATACCAGTGAAACATTTTAAGATGGGTTCCAAAAATCATGACAATCGGACAGCTTGGGAAACAACTGTCTACATATAGGTAAATGGCTTATCTTGCTAACACAGTTCATAAGCTTTCCGAGACCTATCTACCTCTGCCCTATGAAAAGCCAAGGCTGATCCTAGAACCACAAAGAGTGATGGAAATCATAACAGCCATTGTCTCAAGAATTTGCAGCTGGAGGTGCATAATACACCCTATCCTTTTGTGGACATAGCCACACAAATGCAGAACAGGTGAAGAATCAGGATGGGATGCTCAGTGATGATGCAAAAATCATCATGGATGTTTTTGGAAACTCCAACCCCAATTCCACAGCACACAGATGTACATTACTGATTTTGCAGTAGCTTGTAAAGGAAAACAATAGCCATTTTAATGTCACAGTGACAGACAGACTATTAACTTGCCAGGAAAACATATTACAAGCAGCATTTCAGAATGGATTTAAATGTGAACTGATCAGACCATTAAACAGAGATTTCCAAACCAGGCTGCAAGATTTGGGCAAGCCGCAAAATAGCAGCAAGGAGCTTCAATGCAGCATGAATGGATTTCAGGTACCTGTCTGCAAGAAAACAAATTTTCCGAAAACCTGTCTAACCTGCTGAGGCACTTCAAATACCAAAAGCACTTACCGTTTCTGGTAAAAACATCCTAAGGCAACAGTAGCTGTGCTATCTTGCATGCCCAATAGCATTACTCTCTTGGCTGGTCTATCTAGTTACCTATCTCTTTGCCTATGGCTCTTTCAGATTCAGAAATTAAGTGTCCCTGTGCCTAAATCCCCTGAAGATCATGATTTTTTATGCATACCAGAACACACCCAAGACAAACTGAGAAACTACATCTCTTCTAGTAAAGAAAATGTTTTCTCTAACCCTAAGGGCAGCCAGCCCAGCACAGCAAGCATTCATATGGCTTCACCCCATTTGTCTCCAAGGATGGCACTTGGAACACCCTCTGGGAATGGTCCCCAGTCTGTGCTGACCCACAACCGGGCCTGGGTTGCCGGCAACCACATTTGCATCCCCATGTCAGCGTACTCCAGCCTGCTGGTTACAGCGTATACCTGGAACGAGGAGAAAGAATTGAATTCACATGATCACATCCCAGGTCACCAGACTATAGGGGAGATTGCCCCCTTTTTGCTTGTGGAAATGTTGAAACAGGATCTGCACAGTCAAGAATGAAAAGACAGCAAGTTCAAAACGAAAGCTGGTAAGAGGATTTTGGCTATGTAGCAAGAGATGATGATGCACATTTGGGATGTGGAGAAATATCATTGCATTTCAGATGATGTTCCCCTAATCTTACATAAAAACAACAAAGACAATATTTCGGATTTCAGATAGAAACTGGAGTTGTACATTTTGATTTTTCAGAGCAATTGGAATTGCACTAAGGACAGGAATTATGATATGGAAATTATCTCCACAGTTGTCTTGCCAGCTTCCTGTTGCCTACTGCCAAGGCTACCACTATTTGCTCTGTGGTATTTTCATCTGTTAAATTGTGTTTTGTTTTTTTCCATTTACAGACAGATTAGAGCTATCGGGAATATGTTGAAATGAACTGTTCTCATTCCTCAGAGAGGAAGGAGTGCCCTTCTTTTCAAAAGCAACACTAGCTATTGACTCTTACAACCTTTATGCACCACCTCTGCTTACAAAATATGAAATGGGATCCTGACTAGAAGGGGTTTTGATTTCCTGTAATCTCAGCTGAATTGCTCCAAGGACAGAGGGAGTATATTAGAAGTTCTATGTCCACCATGTCTTGTTGGGGAAGGCTCAATGACACCACAAAGCCTGCAGAGAATGGCTACTCTGGGATGCATAAATGTCAAACTGCTGGAAGATAGTGCCTGGAGCATAGCAGGAATTCATAGTAATGTCTTTCTATCCCCTATGTTTCATGCTATGTTTGACATTGCAATTAAGGTAGAGAAAACTTTTCAGCACTCCTTTAACAAAACATTGGATTAATGAATTACCTTAGTCTCGTCCGAGACACGGAAATTCCTCCTTGTGAGCTCTGCTCTGAGCCATCTGAGTTGTGGATCAACAACAGTTTTGGGTTTTTTTCTTCTTTTTTGATTAGGCAGAATTAAAAGAGAGAGCATAAGGATAAGCAAACAAGGGAGCAAGAAGCAGGAAAGGTGACCTCCTCATGATTAGCAATGGCACTATAGATAGCGGTGATTAAAGGAGAAGTTCCTTTGGGGGAAATGAGCGTGTAAGAGTGAGGAGGGAAGGAAGCCAAAGCCAAGTGGGCTTTTTAAACAAAAGAGAAGGGCAGAAGGGGAATCTCCGCAGATTGGAAGAAGCTTGGAGATAGCAAAGAAAGAAGACAAATGAAGAGGAATGTGGGTAGGAGCTGGTGAGTTTCTGCCAAGAGCCCTTATTTTTATTTGCTGTTTCATTGTCTTTGTTTCAGTGGAGTCAAAGGCCAACATTGGTTAAGGGAACCTATTGCATAAGGCCTTCCATTAAAAAACACAGATCTGTCACTTATGGGTGAAGTGTCAGGCTGCTGAATCCTGAGGCGGTGGACCAGGCCCACAACCTGCAACTTCATCCATCTCCCAGGCAGCAGCTTCTCCACCCACCCCGCTGGGAGCTTTCCGCTGCTGAAGACCCTGGGACCGGGGACCTGAGGTGTCCGGCTGGAGGAGGCAGCGAGCTCCTCTCCATCGCCTCCTGTTGCTCTGGAGCAGCCGGGACGTCCCTGAGAGCACCCCAGCACAGCAGGTGAAGAACAGCCTAGTCGCTTCTTGGAGGCTTTCCTGCTAGGCTAAAATCCAGACACTGGCATCAGCACAGAATAGATGCAGGGAGGACCAATGGGCCCAATAATGTATTTCTAGGCGGGGGGTGGGGTAAAGGAAAAAAATGGGAGAGAATAAAAAGGAGCAAAAGGGAAGAATTCTAATGGGAATAAGGGACGCTAAATGACGTGGTAGGGCAGGAAGAGGTGACTGAGAATGACAGAAGAAGTCATAAAGGAGGAAAAGGAAACAAAATATGGTACAACTAAGAAGAGGCAAATCTTCTAAAAGTGCAATAAGAGAACAGGCACAGGGGTAGCTGCAGCAGAAATTTTTAGAGAAAGCACACTAATGTATAGTGGAGGCTTCTGGAAGGGCAAACACAGAACTCTGCTGTTTTTTAATGCAAATATTTTCTTAGTTAACAGCATGTTGTTCTGCAGCTGGAACAGGACACATTTGCGTTCTGCCAGTTGAGTTCCACACCCATCTTCTGTCAAGAGAGCAGAAAGGTGCCCTGGCCTGCCCTGACGGGCATCTGGGCACTTGATCACCTGCTTGAAAGAAAATGAGAGGAAAAAAAAAACATGGCCTTGGAAGGAGAACCTGCAAAAAGGAATGGCCGACGCACACCAAAATGTATGCATTTATGTACGAAGGTCCTGGCCAGAAGGTAAGGATGAAAGGAAGGTGGAAAGGAAAGGGATTTGAAAATGGTTGAAGTGAAAAAAAGAATGCCAAAGCAGCAGAAGAGGGGCAGAATTCAACAGGGGATAGGGGATATGGCTGTCAGGAAAACAATGCGAGAACAAACTTGAAAGAGACACTCCTGGGAAATTCACAGTGCTGCTTCTGCTAAATGTTCAGCAGAGCGAGGCCATAAGCCAAGAAGAGATGGGGCTGAGGATGAATGTGGAAAAGCAGGGATGGGCAAGCATAGCAAAACAGCCAAGTGCAGAGAACTTGTGGATAAAATGAAAGGCCAGTGCCCTTCTACACAGACGAAATCTAGCATAAGTGGACACAGAGGAAAAATGCTTTTGCATGTGTCTCTGTGTGTGCATCAGGCATAGTTTGAGCCCAGGCAGCCGTCTCTCTGCGCCAGCATCTTTGATTCCTCTTTCCAAGATAAAGGAAGTTGTGCAAGATCCGCGTGGGCTGATGCCCAAATAAGGCCCAGGGAACATCTCTGCGCTCGCAGCCAGGAGGTGGGGTAGCCCACGGGCAGGTGCTGCAGCTTTTGGGCACAGCACGAAGGTGGCTTCTTGTTCTCGCTTTATTTAGCAGTTTAGCAGGGAAAGGTTCTGGAGTCTTGCCGAATCTGAGGCCAAAACTGAAATTATTCCAGGTTGCCAAACAGAGTGCATAAGCTGTTAGGGGAAGGAAAAAAAAAAAAAGTCAGCAATCCTTAAATAAATATCTTTCATAAACATAATGCCATTTGGACTGCATTGCTAGGAGCATGTGTGTGTAATACTGTGATTAGCTCACTTATTTTTCCTTTCAGAGATTTGGAGATATCTGTGCTACATGGGCCTGAACTTGAAAGGTGCTAAGCACTCTCATCTTGTGGTTGCGATTCCAGCAGGTACCGAGTCAGCTGCAGAACTGGGCCGCTGTCTAGGACTGACTTCTGACTTCTTCAGAACTGGAATTGCACATTTTAAGAGATAAAAACAACACTCCCTCAAAGGGATTGTGCCGCTAGGGTGATTATTTGATGTGAAGTTTGAGTATCCACAAATCATAGTTTTGTTGTACAGAACCCTAAATCATAAAGCAGATTGCCCAAATTTTGAGTAAAGTACTCATGGAATGGGCTTTCTAGAATATCTTAGAATAGCCTGAACCCCCAAAAGCTGGCTTAGCTGTTCCCTGAGGGCTTGCATGCTCTCAAATAAATACACCTAGATATATAGATACCAGCATAGTCTCTGCTGGTAGATGATATATAGTTTGAAGCATATAGCTACCAGGCATACAATCTGAGGTACAGAAAAATGGCTTCCCTCTGTCAACTAGTTCTATACATTATTGATGTATATCACATTATATATTAAAATGAAATGCACTTAAGAGGGTTACTGCAGACAGTCTTTTTTTCTCCACCCCTTTGAGACCTTTCCCTGTTCAAATCAGATCATCAACCATTTGCCAATCGCTTAAGTCTTCTGGGTCACGTGCTGCTGAACCTGAACCTCATTTCTTCTTTTCTTGGCCACAGCTATGCATTCTAATTTGGTCATACCAAGTTAGTGCTAACTTGGGTCAGTTGAGGTACTGGTGGCTCTGACGGCATCATGCTCCAAGCTGAGGATTTCTGCATTTTGGAAACGTGGTGGCTTCCTAGCACCCTGGGAGTCTTTCAGAGCTGGGTGATCTGAGTGGATTGCCTAAGAATTTATAGATTCTGGTGGACTAACTCTTCTCCTGAAGTCTTTATTGCACAATCAGATGTGATTAAGACTTTCATGTTCTCAAAAGGAAATGAATATTTTGTAGGCTACGTAAATAAGAATTTGGGAAGTCAAGGTCTACAAAAGAATGTAATTGGGTGAAAGATGAAGCACTTTGTAAATTGGTTCAAATGTTGGAGAATGAAAGGAGTGAAATCATTTCAGCTAACAGCAAATTCACTGAAAACTACAGTATGAGAATGGAACAATTTGCAAATTTTGTCTGGATTCAGCGAACATCATTTAGAAAAAAAGGAATTTTTAAAGTTAAAATATTTCACATTGAAGATGTTGAATTGCTGTAATTCATTCTGAGAAAAAAGAAACTAAAAATAAAACAAGCCTTGCTTTTCCAAGTTATAGTAACTTTGTTTTTCTATCTTTTTTTGCTAGGGTTCTTTTTCTCTTAAAATAGACCAAAACTGGAAGAAAACGATGAACAAAAACATATCTAACTCAGAAAAAATAGCCTTTTGGGTGAAAAGACACCAAGCATTTTTTGTGTGTTTGTTTGCTGGTTTGTTTGTTTTTTGGCAAGGGGATGTGTGTAAAAATTCCCATTTCAGTTTGACCTACCTTACATGTAGTTCTCTTATCAATATGACCATAAAGCCAAAAACTCTTTATACACTTAACTTACATGTTATTATAGCGATCAGGAACAGCCTATATAAAAGATAAATCTGTTGTGTGAGCAGTTTGCTCAGTACCTTGGTATGAAGCATACTTTATTATCGCTGGCAAACCTGCTGCAAGTTGTTTTGCCAATAAAGCTATTGAAAATAGAGAGAAGGCAATTGGCCAGCAATTTGATAATTGAAACTAATTGCTAAGGTTTGGGCCCAGTAAAGTGGGATATGGGAAAGCTTCCCATCAACACTAACACTCAAAAAAACCTCATTTTTTTTTAACAAACTATATTTGAAATATAGCTTCATTTCTTAACATTTTGAGAATGTGTGCAATGTTTACAGTCTTTCAACAGAACATTTCTCACATGCCATGTTACATATATTGAAAACCCTGTTCATTGTCCTTGTAGGCCATCTGTAAGTCAATGGAGCATAAGAACATAACACATGATATGGACAGGCGTTGGGCCTGTCATATGCTTTCTGCTGGTGCTGCAGAGGTAGTTTAGATGCAAAAACAGTTCCCTTTTTAAAATGGTCCATAAAGTATTGACTGAAAAGACCAAGGAGGAAGAGCTAAAACATTTTCTTCATCTTTATAATAACTGCCATTGTACTGCTCAAAGCTTAATGAGCATTAATAGTATCACTTGAAGGAAGGGTGTTGCCTCTCTCCACAGAAACTGCCTTGTGAATCTGTACAGAAGTGTCCTATTCTTCTTCCAATGAACTAAGGCACTGGGTAAGATCGTTTTCAGTAGTGAATTTCAGGAATGAAGTACGCACATTTTTATGCTGCTGAACATGCTGGGAAGACTTTGCTGAAAGATCTCCTCTGTGANGGAAGACTTTGCTGAAAGATCTCCTCTGTGATGATATTTCTGTAGCTGCACATGAAAATTTTATTAAAATGAATTTTATTTATTAACCGCTATTTTGAAATACAGGAATTTTGTGACCAATAAAGTCATTTAATAAATGACAGTGAAAGGGAATACTTAGCCTTTTAGGCTATTACCTTTACTTGCAGCTGTATGTTCAATAATATAATTGTGGGGCAATATACATGGTGTAGTAATGGATACACTAAACTTGCATTTAAATGGATGTCTAATTCATCAGAAATATTAATCAGAGAGCAGTGAGAGAAAATGTATTGAAAGCAAAAGAAATCTTCGAAGTTGGAGTTTGAAGCACAAGAGAAATATCTGAATGATTAACAGTCAGTTAAATTAAAGGCAAGAATTTGGAAATGCATATAGATAGCTCCTTAGTTTGGGAAGGAGTATCAGAGGGGCTGTTGGCATTTCTTATATTGGAAGTTGTGCCTAAGAAATGAAAGCACAACCAATTATAAATGGTGGAACGGGAAATTTTTTTTTCCATAGTATTATCCTGTGAAATTCACTGCTCTAGGATATTTTTGTTGTCAAGAGCTAGCAGGAATTTAGTACTCCTTATTTAGATAGGAAAAAAATACACAGAAAGGTAAACTCTCTATCTCTGTGATACAAATCGTCAACTAACAAATACAGGGGATCATTGGTTAGTAGCTGTATTATTCATACGTAAGTTTTCTTGCTTTCTCCTCTGAAGTGTTTATACCTAGCCACCCTCAGAGGCAGGATGTAGGACACGAAAGGACATCCGACAAACTTTGTTAGTTCCTACTTCCCTCCCCTCTGGAAAGAGCCAGTGCACATAGAACACTTACGGGTGGGAAAAAGAGCCAAGATAACTTAGAAAATGTTGGCCTGCTCTACGTGTGAGATATAAATATTCTTTCATCATGGCTGCAGCTTTGGGAGGCCTCAGACTGACTGGAGACATCATGTTGTCACATGTTAGCCCATTGGAGAACAACTGTGAAGTCGCCACAGAACAAATCACTATTCATGAGGCCAAACTCTAAAACAAAGCCTGTCCTTCAAGTACCGGTGGCCCCGTAGGATGCAGCACAGTTTAGGACACTGGGGCATCAGCTGTGCAGTCGGAGGCTTCAGTGGCACTTTGCTGGGAGCCCTGGGGCTGTGTCTCATTTGCATGTGTGGGGTGGGATTTTAAACAGAGTTCAGTGCACATGGATAGAGTCCTGTAAGTAAACACAGCAGCTCCTAAAACCCATAGAGAGACCCACTGTGGGTTGAGAAGTGGGGGTAAAAGATGTTCAAAAGAGAGATGAGAACTCACTGTTGGAAATTATGTCCAGCTTTGTTTCTGACACGATGCACAGAGGTTTCCACTGGCTAGGTGATTGTGTTCCTTGGACTTATTCAGATCTGTAATAGGAAATGTCTGCTCATAAATACATAGATATTTCTAAAGAGCAGGACAAGAAACCTTGTACAAAGGTCCTCCTGCAATGGGAAGGACAACAAGGATTAGGAATGTTCAAACAATCCTAACTGCCAAGTGACCCCATGACTTCCTGTTGTCCACTTGGGGCTATTTGAGCTTTTCTTCTGCACAGAGTACCTGAACCATCCTAGCCTAGGGCTAGAGTGCCGCTCAAACAGTTTTTGAGACATTGGTCGTGCTTTGGTCCAGCTGCTCACATGCAAGGCACCATGAAACAGCAACAGACATAGGAATGCTGATAGCAGGACTTGGTTTACAGGAGTCCTTTAGCACGTCAAGTTCTACCCAAGTAGAAAGGTCCCTGGAAGTCTGAGTTCAGTATTACTGCTGAGAGAGCACAGAGGATCCTAACTACTGGTGCTGGCCCAGTACTCTGCCTCACGTGAGACCTGGCATGTGCTA
The DNA here is from genome assembly GCA_013389825.1 of Crypturellus undulatus. NCBI lineage: Eukaryota > Metazoa > Chordata > Aves > Tinamiformes > Tinamidae > Crypturellus > Crypturellus undulatus. Next base: position 14,895 of record VWPW01003361.1, on the reverse strand, counting down.
GGGAATTAGCATTCCCTGCAGGGAAATCATCATATTCCCATGAGAGAATTGCAGACAAACAATGAAAAGGTTATTTAGGGCTAATAGTTATGGTCTTGATTTCCTTGAAGTAACTTGGTGAAAAATACTCCTAAATCAAAAATACTCCTTGCCAGGCTAAATAATGGGCATAGAAGGAGGAAGTTACTTGTATATTGCTGCAGGTAAAAGATGTGATGCTTGTCTTCAATAATTAGACATGCTAGACATATTTAGACAGATATCCTAGAATAAGACTTACTAGTGGAAGATCTTGGAGAAAGGGTGGATTTCTCTGCTGTCCAGCTGGAGAAGACCAGACACTGAAGACACTGATATTCCTGCAGTGGATGAATTAAGGAAGATATCTGTTGCCTGAGACATTCAGCTGCTTGAATATCTGAGTCTGAAGTGTGACAGTTCCAGTGTTTTCCTTGAGATCTTCTACGCTCTTTTGATTTTATTTCTTATCCTTCTGTGATGGAAGAGACAGATGACTATGTTGGGATTGGAGCTGTTCTTGTGTACTTGAGCTCTTTTGCTCCCCTGCAGCCTCCAGGAAAATGGGAACACCCGTGTTCAGTGATGGGATGACATCTACGAGTACTTTGGGCATTGACAACCTGTTCCTTCAAGTGAACTGCATTGCTTCAAGAGTCATGAATGCATATCATTTTTTTTCCGGTGAAAGGTAGTAATAACAGCAACTCACTGATCAGTGAGATTGTCAAGATCAAACTTAAGGTGACATGAAGTCATTTAATAAACCACTAAAAGGAGGAGCAAAGCTGCAAGCCCTGACTTACTGGAACCCATTGAATTTGTGTTGTGTAGATGGTTACTGAGGTCTTCTTTCTTCTCTAGCAGAGTCTCATGCTTTTCATGTACCTGGAAAAAGTGCTCCTAGTGAGATGACATATAACCAGTAATTTAATCTTACAAAGATAAGAGAAATGTCTGTTACGTCTTAATATCAAGTAATTAGGTACTATGGATTTACTGTGAGATAGCTATTGATTTGTTGCTCCAGGTCAGAATAGTTTTCGACCTGCAGCACACAATGTATTATTTCTTTCAAGGTCCAAAGATGAATGAATATGACAATTTGCTATTACTTAAGAAGGTTTTCTGGATTTCAGTCTAAAAGACAATGTAAGTGCTATTATTGTTCCCTTGGCTGACATAGCTTCTCTTTCACATTGGTGGCTTTTGCTAGCTCCACTTGAAAAAAAAGACTTTCTTAACTGAATTTAATTTGTGACCTAGTTATACACATTTTAAGCTTGCTGAGTTTCCTTCAAGGCAGAGTCATTTGCCATTACTGTCACCTACAGCTGCTTCTTTCCTAAGTGGGTTCACTTGCAAGATTTTGCAGAGATTTTTTCTTACATAATTAAAAAACACTGAAAAATTAAATAGATAAAGGCTAAAAACAAGACATGGGAAGCTCAGAGTCATTTCCAGTGCAGGGAAAGCACTGGCGTAAGCTGCAAAGTCCTTCAGGACTGCCACAGCTAGGGCAGAAGCTGAAGGACCTGAGCTGTGCAGGGCTGGAGGGGCGTCTCAGCTGGCTGGAAGAGCAGGGCAGCAGTCCCAGGAAGAAAGGCTGCAGTGTAAAAAAAGACCTAGGAAAGCGAGAAAACACTCCGGAATAGCACTGAAGTGGAGCAGCACTTCCTGAAAGAAGGTTAAAGCCTCTTCAGAGAGGTAGCAAGAGGGAAGCAGCCTCTACAGTAAACCGGACAGGAGGGATTTCTGGAGTGTCTCCCAGCACAGTACGTTCTTACAACTATTCTCTGAGGTACATTCATCTCTTCAGCATCAGTCTTGGAGTACAGCTCCTCGAAGAAGGCTTAACACTCCAATAAAATGTGAAATACAGACAGAAATGCTGTCTGGCTTATGGAGGTGGATGATAGTTTGGCACCTCTTCACTCAACCTTCTCCAGTCCCCACAACCAGTCTGGGAACAGTTCCCCGCACAGTGGAGGGGGAACTGTGACCTTCCTGGTTTGCTGGAGCAAGATGTGGAGGCCTCGCTCTGCAAGAGGTTGCCGATTTTGCTGTGCCCCCCGGCTTTGACCTTGACTGCAGAACAATTAAAACTGCTTGCTCTAATTCGAGATTTCCTGTGTAGCTGATTATCTGCCATAATTTCCTGGTCCATTTTCAAGTGATTACTTTCCTGTCCTGTAAGCATGGCTTTCATTTGTGTCCAGATGCTTGGTCTTATATTTGGCTTTTCTGAAAAACATTGCTTGCCCACCACCAACACTGCGGAGCCCTCCAGAGCACTCTGCGTCAGCAACCCATCTTCTTCCACTTCCTTATCTGCTGTTATTGCAAATAGAATTCACAATGATAAAACAATTATTTTTGCCAAGACATTGATCAAATTATTAAATGTCATAGTCCACAGTGGATTTACTTCACACAAAGTTACTTTTGAGATGTATTAAGAAAAATACTGAATCTATTTCATGCATTGATGTACTATTAATGCTTTAAAAAAAACGTAGAAGCAAATTAAATGGCTTTTTATCCTAACACTTCTACTAGAAGCACTCAGCATACATGTCAAAAAAAAGCAAACTCAATTCCTTTTTCAATTTTTTTTCTGATTGATTTGACTTATATCATTTTCAGTTTTGAGAAATAGTATCCTGTAAATGACCCAGAGAAGTATATTATATATTTTTGGTTTTATATTAAAAAATATATATGATAAATATGGAAATATAATAATATGTATCTGTATACATATTTTTAATATAAAAATATTCTTCCTCTGATAACACGAGAGATTTAATACAGAATTCCTAGGGTTGAATATAACCTGTTTTAGGCATTCTGAAAATTCCAAGGACACTGAAACAGTGGCAACATGAAACCACCAAAAAGTCAACAAAAGTTCACAGGTCTATACTGCATAGGCTGAAGGAAAAATTTATCATAATCATTCACCTTCTTAAGTGGAATTTGATCAGTTATGGAAATTACCCCGCTTGGGAAAAACTAGCAGACATATATTTAAAGTTCAGTACGTAGCTAGGAACTTTACAAAATAGAGTTGATTTTAAGCAGATCTTTAAATGATTTCAAGTGGCTTTAGCACAAAGCTGAAAACAACTCACAAAAATACAAAACCAGAAATTGCTGCTAGCAGATATTATTCATATGTTTAAAATTATGCCTATATTTAATGTCACTGTTAAATTGTGCTAGGCAGCACTGTGGGTATTCAATCCGTAATTTGATACCCAGCACAAAATCCATGGTAAATTCAGAGGTCAACTGTATGTGCACTTCCTTACATATATAACTTGCAGATAAAATCTTCACAGCCTGTTCTGCACAGCTTCCATCCTGCAGAATATTGAAGGGTCTTCAGAAATGAACAATAAATGCTCCTGTTAAATCACATGACTATTGCCATGTTTAAAGGCCTTACTGGTTTAGGACTATACATAGAACTAGAGAGAGAGCAATACCATGAGTACTAACCATCAAAATTTCCATCATTAAATCCTGCCATCACTCTTCTGAATTAGTGTCTATCAGAGCTCATCAGTATCTGGCTAGCACAACTACAACTACTCCAGAGTCTTCTATTTGAATCAGTTATTCTCTGCAAATACTTTGCTGTGACTTTGCTAAAATCAAGAATAGAAGCAAATCAAAATATCAGCTGTATCAGTAAATGTTTTTTGGCTTCCTGAATGAGTTTCTGGGCAAACAGAAAGAGTGAGCACACGCACAAGCCCCTGCTGCAGAATCAGATATTGTGGATACTCTGATATTCAGAGCTTCACTCCACCTAGAAAGTGAAAACCCTCCTGCTGTGAGTGATTTACTGATTTACTGCCTAGGGCAAACTTCACTTTCTATCCCAATAAATATTTAAGTACTTACAGAGTATGAATCAACTTCAACAGAACAACTAATTCTCCTCAACCAATTCCCAGCATGAATCAGATAGACAGAACAAGGATGTGAACCTGTGTCCCTGATGCCATAACTAGGAGCTTTGACAAGGAAGTGAGTTACTGTAGTAAAACAGGCAGAAGTCACAGAGGAAGGTTTTAAATCCTCATTTCTGGGGAGAGAGAGAGAGAGAGAGGAAGAATGAGAGAGAGACACACACACAGAGAGAGAAAAACCTCTAGAAAGAAGAACACATCTGCAAAAATGCCATTGGTATAGTGTTAAGCGATCATGTCAGAGTTTAAAAAGTTTTTTAAAAAGGTAAATTCTGGAGACCCACTACTTAGAGGAGCAGTGAGCTCACAGCACATCATGATAAGTGAGAATATATACATTACTACTTATGCTTTAAGGAAAACAGCTAAAACTCGAGAGCTTTGCTCTTTCTCAGGGGAGATGATCTCTCAGCTCAAAGCAAGAGGGAAAGGCAAGGAGTTAGCATTATTTTTCCATTTCTCTTCTGCTCCTTGGTTTGATTCTGATCAAAGAAAACAAATCAGAATCTATGCAGAGTGGTGGGAGGTTTGTGTTCCAGTTGGAGTCACTGGCCTCAGAAAGCAAAATGAATGTAAGGATCATCTCATCCATGAATCGTGAAAGGAGCAGGAGGACAGGCTGGGCCCCTGGCTCTCAGCTGGTTGCTTTGCAGTGTCTCACTTACAGCTAGATCTGCTGAAATAGGCCCCACAAGCCCTACTTTTCTGAAGGATGCTCTGTATTTTTAAATCTCTGAAGGCTTTGGTCTAATTTAAAGGCTGTTCAGTGAAAACAATTTGTTCCAAAAGTGTGTGACGTGTAAACATATGTATAGTCAAACTGCTTACACATATAATGATAAAACCCTGTATAACATTTACAAGCAAGTCTGAGTAAAACTGTTTTGGGGTTCTTCCTTCTAGAAAATGCAGTCAGTAAAGAACAATTAATGCTGGAATTAACTAATATATACTGTTACCTCAAGAAAGAAGTAAAAACCAGTTTTCACTGCCTATTGCAGATGCCTAGCAGTAGGTCCCACATGCATCGAGGTAGCACTCTCACATGTGAGCCAACTGGCTCCCTCTCAGCACAGTAGCTAAACCTAACTGCACCTAGGACCATCTGATAGGAGAGCAGCTACAGGCTCAGGAATGCCAGCATTCCCACTGCTCTGTTTTCCCAGTTGTCAGCTCTGTTTATAAATTGTCCATTTATAGCAAACCCAGCACCTGCTATGGACACCTCATGCTGCCAAGTGTGTGAATATACCTCTGAGACACCCCTCACTTTAACCAGTTAAGTTCAACCCTTTATCAAACCTATGGTTTAAATAGACTCTTGAAATTGCTTTTGTGTAGTTCTAAGATGTCCTGTAATCCTTTCCAGAATGAAGTAGCAGATCTACTGGGTACCAAGCAGACAGTCTTTGTACAAGTTTAGGCTTTTGGGGAGTTTTCAGATGTACAAGGCATGATCTGGCCCAGAGATTTTTTATTATTATTTTATTTTTTGGCTGGTTATCCTTCATGGGGTTAGTAATTTTGCTTACACTTTATAGGCCTAGCTGTAGTAAGTCGGGGCTGCCACAGTACAACATGGCTTTCTTCATGTAGAGAAGGCAGAATTCTAGCAAAGATGTATGATGTGCGAGCTTTAAAATGTGACAGATTTCTGGTTCCCTCTGGACAGTTCATCTTATTTGCTCCATGGCAAAATGAGCACAAAGTGCTAGCAAACAGAAAATCTCCCACATCAGTGGTCCCTTCACCCAGCCCAGGCTGGTTCTTGAGATGATCAGTGACCCCAGCCCACCAGCATAACCAGGCCATGCCATGGTCACCCAGGCAGCAGCTGCACCACAAGAGCTGGCTGCTCCTCTTGGTGTCTCCTCAGAGAAACAGCGAACCAATGAATCTGAAGAGCAATGGTCTTGCAACACGTCTTTAATCTTCAAGGCTTACTGCCTCAAGATCAAAGGAGGCCAGTTGCTCAAGAAGACTCTGAGTGGATTAGCTTTTGTGCTGCTCCTGCAAACTTCTAATTACACTTGAAATTCACAGTGGATAGGAGAGAAACCTTCACATTTCAAGGCATTATCCTGCCTAATCCTGGAGTTAAGAAAAAGAACTTTGTACTAACCCTTCTCGGAAGCACCTAACGAGATCTAACAGATGAGAAGAAGTGCCCGGGGGGAACACTGGTGCCATATGATAGTCCTTAATAACTCACAGTTGTGGCATATGCCCAGGGCTGGAGAGCAGCTCCGTGGCTAGACAACAATGTCTCACCATGGCTGTTGCTCCTAGACCTGCTCCGTAGCCCCAGGGCTGCTTCCTTCCTAGAGATAACCGCACTCCTGTGAAGGATTGTTTAGCTGACTGAAGGAGCCATCCTTAGGAAAAAGGCCCATAGGTATAAAAGCTGAAGTGATTCCCAGTGCCTACAAGCTACAGAGGTGTCTTCAGTCCTCCCTCAAATGGCTGCACTCCTTAGCCCAGGAGGTGCCAACCATGAAAATTATCAGCAAAATGTGAGGGCCGAGATCTGACTCATTGAGAGCGGATGCAGGATGCACTGTACAACAGCCAAGTCGCAACCCTGGCAGATGTCACCTGGCAGGAGCCAGGTGGTGGCTTCCTTGGCCCACTAGGCCGGTGGTGGCTGGGAGCCAGGCACTACTGCTGGGCGCTGCCATCTGTAATCTTAATGTTACTTGCTTTTTCAGTTACATTTTCAAATCAAGGTATTGTATGAACCATAACAAGCTCACTGGAAGACCAATTTCACATACTATAAATCTGCTTTTCAGACTTCAAAAGTCATTTTTAAGCTCTTAGAAAGGTCTAAAAATGAATTACTTTTTCCAAGTATGGATTAGTAGTCATGAGAGATTATGCAGATCTGAATTGTATTCTGCTACCAAATATAGGAAAAAGGAACGTTTGAAGCCCAAGAGCAGCTAAGAATAATTGTCAGGAAAGAGATGGAATCACATGGATGGGAAGCAATATTCACATTGCAGCTTTAGGCTATTTCCAAACTGAAATTAGAAGCCAGTAAGTTTTCATTTCATCAGCAACACTTGGGTCTACTTACAATATTCTCATGGCTGAGGATAATTACAGATTATCTGATTTGTTTTCCTTTGTTTTAACATCAATAATTAAAGTTCTTACTTTATACATTTCTGAAATAATACTAACTATAGCAAGACGACGATGCTAAATCTTCATCATCAATGAAGTGGCTCAGAAATGTAGATTGAGGCAAAATGATATAGGTTAAAATATTTGCAAGAACTGAAAAAACACAACGAAAACTGTATTTCCAGATGAGATTAGTTACAAACACATGTTAGAATTTGCACTCATATATTCATAAGTGCTCAAAAACTTGTGGTAAAAAGAATTCAGATTAACTGGAACAAAATTAGACATGGTTCAATTAGGACTATCAAGATCTAAAAATGTGTTTTGAAACTCTGACTTTACTTTTAGTATCTTCTGCATAATAAACATAGATAAAAGAATTATATTTCAGTATGTGTCAGGACGGTTTTTTTGAATCTGGCCATCAGTTCCACCATGCAAGTGGTTAGCTGTCAAGCATGCACTTTTTTCCAAGTGTTTTGCATTTGTGTTTGAGGGCTGAATATTGGAGAACATGATCTTCTTCAAAATTTGGCCCAATGTATGGGGAGCACAGAAAATATGGTGATTGTCAAAGAGTGCGTGTAAGCATCAGGCAGTACATCTTCACCGAGTGCTATAAATATTCACTGCTCTGGAAGTCATTATATTGAAATGGATTCATAACAGAAATACATGGAAGAAATCATATCTACCTATATATTGTTGAATCGTGTCCCGCGAGTATCCAATGACAGAAAACAAATAAGTGTTGCAGGCTTGAAAGCATTCAGATTTTCAAGGTTAAGCTGTTCCTGTATGTTTAGATATTTGAGAGGATACAGTTTTGCTTGTCGCATTGTACTGACATGACAGATACCTGTACTCATGCCACACAGCTTGTGCTGGCATGTAGTCCTTTAAAGAGGTTGCAGCTTTTGGCTCCAATTCATAGTACGTGCATCTTTGCACATTACTTTCATCTGGGATCTTGGCTGAGAACCTAACTGTTGGATCACTGAGTCAATATTGCACAGACTATATTTTCCTGTATTTGGTAATATCAGTTTTTCTCACAAACAGGTCAGTAATGCTAAGTACAGCCTTCATATTCCATATTACCATATGTGCATCTCAGTGGATGGCATGTTATATAATCTATGCATGCTGACATGGGATGGCTCCCACTAACCTCTATTACAGGTTCAGTGCCAGTTTTAAGTACAGAATTTGCTGATGGGTACACCGGGCCCTCGATAGGCATCTTACTCAGGAGAGATGTCCCATCTCAAAGGAAAGTTTTATTACTTATACAAAACAATGCGAGAGACACCTGCCACATTCAGCCTGCCACACTAGAACATGGAGAATATGAGGTGAGGGTATTCATCTGCATCAGCTAGAATGAGGACTTTGTCCTAAGTCTGTAGTAAGCAGCCTTCAGCTGGCTTTCACACTGTCTGGCAGTGGAGTGAAATAACATTGGAAAAAAAGAAGAGATAGAAAGGCACACAGACAGACCAGAAGGAAGAAAGAAAGAATAGGTGAAACAAATCGACTAATTTAGATAATGTTCAGTTGCAAGACTGTGTTCCTGGGCAGGCAACTGAAGCTAAAAGCGATGTTCCTCAACCCTTTCCCACCAAAGAGCAAACAACCGCACCAGGCTGACCTTTATGAGCTTCATTTTGGGTGACTATGTACACTTGGGGAGAAGCATGGACTGACCCTGGAGCAGCAAGCATACTAACCTTATTCATTCTCTGAAATTAGTTACTGGAATAGCAGCTGAGTGTCGCTTGCAAATCTAGCTGCCAGTTTGCTCTCACAGGCTTTCCTGTTACCTATTACTTACCTAGGTTACTTAATGCACCTAAGCAAAATATTTGGCTCAAGGCTAGGAAAATACAAGAGATAATTTTTTTTTTAATCCTTCAGTTTTATTTTTATTCACAATAGTCAGAAGACCTTCTTCTAGGGGTGGGGTATTGCAGTTAAATTCTCCACACAGCTCTAAAAATGTTATAGCTACAAAATAGTTCTTACTTGTGGGAAAAGGAAAACAATGTTATGTCCAACAGTAGAATAAGCAAAACATACTTCATTTTAGAGTAGACTACCATAACATCAAATCCTAAAAATTACTGCATCAAAACCTCAAGGTATTCACTAGAATGTATTCTGATTTTGCTCCTTCTAATAGAAATGGGTTGCTTGTTTATTTTTCTCTAGTATTTATAGAGGGGGCACTTTTTTTTCCCAGGATCATCCTACTGGGTTATCCTTTAATGAGGAAGAAAAGGTGTGTGGGGGGGGAGGAATTTAATGCTAATGGTGGTTATTATTATTTTTATGGCCAGATATTTGACTTGTACTTGGTTGTATTATTTCTTGTGATAGTAAGTGTTCAATGTCTTTCTCTTTTGTTCAGGATCGAATCTTATTTCAGAGGAATTTGGCGATAGTTTTAAAATAACAGTATTAGGAGTAGTAAGAATACCTTGAAATAAACACAGTGCAAGATAGCTCTTGGTCTGCTTTTAATTTCAACTAAAAGTTTAGAAGAAGCTCTCCTAGAAGGAAACATAACCTCAAGCAAGCTATTTTAATGCTGTAAGGGCAAACAAACTCTCAGGCAAAACTAAACACAGCTCACTGTAAATTACAGGGCAGTCTTTCCCAGAGTATGAAAGGATGTGAGTAGACTAAACTGACTCTCTCTACCCAATAAATGAGGAAAAACACGTGGCAGAGAAAGAAGTTGCTTGCTTAATCCTGAAATAAATACCCAAGGTAACAGCTATGATCCCTGTTTTGGATGTCTGCAATGCTGCTTCTCAGCTTTATGCATTACTCTGTGCACATGTGCAGGAAAAGAGGACAGAAGCTCCCTGATGAAAAGATCTGACATAAACATCTCACTACGGTGGGTTTTGAAGGAGAAAGGCCTTAATTACATGGAGACTGAAATATGGCCTGTTGAAAGCTAACTCTGCTAGCTAAGCTTGTTGCAACCTGGACGCACTCTGAAAATCTTTCCCATTTGGTGTTCACATGCAAGACAGTTAAACTGAAATCACTTGTAGTTCATTAATAGAAGCCATTACTAAAATGAAACTGACTTCCTGGATTCTTTTAAATAAAGCTTCCAAAAATAGTGTCAGACCATGGCCAAAAAGTTGATGCAGTCCAGATTCCCATGGAAAGCACCAGTGTGTGGTATTTCCTTCAGCTAGTACATAATTGCCACCCAGACAAAATGCCAAGTATCTTACCTGGAGTCCAGAAACCTCTTCCATGACCTATAAAAAGGAGGCAGCAGCATATAGCCCGCTATTCCTCCCTTCATATGACTGTTGTAATAAGGATGCTTATAATTATGAGATGCTTGTAGCAATCTCACACTAGTTGGGTCATTAGCAGGATTAAACAGATAATATATCTACCAAAAGCATGACTGTGGCTCTATAGAGTTTGTAGAAAGCTGAGTCTGATGGCCAAATTTTACAAGCTGCTAAGCAGCCTTGTCTTGCTTACAGTGGTAAGGTTTGCTCAATGTCTACAACCAGTCCCAGTGAGAAAGTATAGGTTCTCCTTAGCCTTTCTGTCGGCGGGGGGGAAAATCATGCTTTCTCTTGTATTTTTAACTCACTTGGTTTATTGTTACAGGGAGCGGAGCTATGGAAGTCTTCAAGGGCCTGATGGCACTATGCATCTAACTGTGAAAATCCCTTTCCACTGATCCTCAGTTATAAGTCATTTTGGGCTCCTCTGTATGAACCCAAATGGCTCTTGGGTCTGTGTTAAAAATTACAGCTTGAAGTTAAGTTTGTATGTTCCAGCATCTTTTGTTAGAACAGTTTGTTAGTGTGATGGGTTGTACTGATAGGTTTTCACTTCAGTATTTTTTATGAATTTGTGTGAGGTCAGTCTCTGTTCTGTACTTTACTTTGACATTGAATGGAATCAGTATTGTTTTAATCCTGACTTGACATTTTTTCTGTGTCAGATTGTAAGAAGTTCTCAGCCTTAAAAGCACTCCAGTGCAACACTACATTTTTCACTGTGACAGGAAGCAGGAAACACTGTGGAAACTGTGGATGGCTGAAGTAAAAAAAAATGCCAATTGCATAGTGGGAAATTAGCTGGAGAAATGTTCTTCAATCTCTTTCTCTTTGGGAGTCTCTAAAAACAACCAGTGTGTACAAGCTGCTTTCTAGCAAACAACCTTCTCGATAATGTACTTGTGTTTGAGCTACCTTTCACAAACCCTTTAGAAAAGTAACTACTATCATTGGTATGGATGCTCCTTTTTAAGAATACAAGAAATGCCACAGTTCCGAACAGTGTCTCATTGTTCGGTTATTAGGATTTAACTACTCAAAAGTTACTACTTTGAGCAATGACATGCATAAGCACTATGCTATTGTTCTATTATTATGCCTCAGTTTTTGGTATCTTCTGGCAGTTATTTGGATTTTGCTTGGATAATTGCTATACAGTAATAATTATATTTAATTTACTATCTCCTGTGATCATGGACTAAAACAATATGTTTCAGACAGTGATTCTTGATGCTCAGTATTAGTTAGTATTTTACATAGCAATGGCCTGGCTGAATGGTGTATAATTTGACTGTTCTTACGAAACAAATTATGTCTTTGAATGTTTATGTATTTTGTATTTGTTCCTTTTTTAATATGAGGAACAAATATTGACCACTTCTATCTCTTGTGTTTGTCCCTCTAGTAAAGGTCCTATCTATCTCTTCTCCTCTGTACTTAAGAGGACTAGATCTTTAGGAGCATTATCTCACATTTTGGGAGAATTTTAGGTTCTAATATTACTTGTTTAAGCTCAGTAAAATTCCATAAGCCTCTCCACTGGTGGTGGTGTTCTTCAGTAAATATTCAGTAAAGATTTAAATTCTATATACACATGTCCTGTTCATGTGATCTTTGAGAAATTGTGATTCTTTCCCAGGGTGAATCATGAAAAGATTTTTAGTAGACTGAATTTCAGCAGAAGAACCTCTTGCCTTCAGCATTAGTAATCAAGCTTGGTTTCAGAAATACTTGGTTATTTTTGGTTAATGAAAACTTTTGAAATTATAACTGAATAGTTGCTTTCTCTTTTCTCTGTGTCTTCATGTTCTTAGCATTTTTCATTAGAAATGGTTTCAACATTGCCTTGAGAGATGGAAAGAAAACAATTTGGAAGGATTTTAATATGTTGTGGCTCATCAAAAATTAAAAAAAAAAACTGCTGTGAGTAAGAGATATGTGAATAATTTCTGATAGTCCAAAATCTGTATCTATTATGCCTCAAGCCTTTTGGACTTTGGGGGGAAATGGAATTTGGTTATTCTCTGTCATTTTCAGCAGAAAAAAAAAATGTTTTAATATCTCTTTTTAATATTCTTTGGACAATCTTAAAATTTGAAACATTGACCTAAACAAAGAAAGAGAAGAAATAAAATGTAATTACAGATTTGGAATTTTAAAGGAAATGTTACTGCATAAACACGAGGCTGAGCTCTCGTCAGGGCCGTATCAGAAGAACCCAGTCATTTTCAGGTTTTGAGCAGATACTTAAGCATGCACCTTTTTAGCCTTTATTTTTGAAAGATGTATTTTTAGTTACAGTAAAGGTGGAGTTTGGGTTTCCAGTATAATTTCTGTGGGATGATAATGTGCAATAGAGAGCTCCAAGGTAAAAGGGCTAGATTATTTCTTGCAAGGTATCCCCTTGTGAGCCCAGACTGTGAGATGATGAACTTTATTCTGATGAGGAGATGGTAAAGACCTCTCTTGATTCATGATACAGAGGCGTCAGTGTCCCATGAAGAGGACCTAGAATGAATTGAGTAGATAGGTGCAAAATGATATCTTTCTTCATGTGGAAATGGCCTCCTTTAAAGAAATATCTACAGACAAAAAAAGTTTAAATATCAACTTCTCTGGAGAAGTACCTGAACAATATAACAGCTCATGAACTTAAGTCATCTAAAAACTTGAGGTCATCAAAAAGGTAATTTCTCAGAGGAAGAAAAGTTCAGAGAGACATCTTTTAAAAGACAAACTGTATTCAAGGAAGTTGGTGAGTGACTCAGTCAGTGATTCTTTACTCACTGGAGACCCTGATGTGGGAGGACTGATTCTAAACTTGTGAAGCTGTGTAAGGAATTGCAGTTTGATATAGAATTATGTATTTCTTGATCCATATAAAGAAAGAGTAATTACAGATGTTATATATATATGAGTCAGCTATTAAGTAATATGGAGTAACTTATCTGGAGAGACACAACAGTGAACTGAAGCGAACTGAAGCATTTTCTTGATCAAAATCTTAGAAATGTTAAACAACAGACCTGAAAGGTTAGAATGAGCTCTAAGATATAGGGCACCACGATCTCAAAGTATTGCTAAATAGACTGACAGCTTAGGGCGTCCACGAATTGTGCTGGAACCCACGTATTCAGCAAGGCAACCCAGACCATCACGGTCCTTGTGCCCTTGCAGTCTCAGACTGTAAATGCTTTGGGGCAGAGATTGCCTCACTATTTCTGGGCAGCACAGTCAGACCCTCATCTCAGCTGGAGCCTTCAAACACCACAATAAAACAAATAGTTGCAGCCATCCCACATAAAGCTACTGAACCTCTGACTCTCAAGGAAGGCAGAAGGATTATTAGTTCCTTGCTGTGCAATAAGTATAAAGTCTCCCCATTTTGCCCTCTGTTTTTTTATAAAACTTAGCTCTTTTCAGTTAACTGAAATAAGTTGCATTTTAATGGATACATTTTGTGCAGGCAAGTATACAGAATGGAAGTTATAAGAGTAAATTCGTTAATTTTATCTGTACCTCTGCTTTAATGGTATTTGGCCTAAAGGAGAAGCTATAAATAATATAACCTTGCACATGCTGTCTCTAGGACAAACACAATTGAGGGTCTAGCTGTACATGCCTGAATGACGACTGAAACTGAGCAGACTAGCCCTTATCAACATGTTTTAAGATATGTGAACCAAAGTGGAATTACAAGCTTAAATCTAACCAAAGGTTTTCACAGATTTTCATGTTAGGCATAATCGCATCTAGTTCTTTCATAATGAGGAAAAAAAAAAAACTTGAACAAAACACGTTTCTATAAGATAGCCAGCTACNTGAGATCTCCTGGTGTTCTTCTTGATGGGGGGCTGTTCTTCTTCATCGCTGACCTTGTCACCTTTCTCAGGACTCTGCGAATAACTCTTTGCAGTTTGGCCTTGTTCTTTGTTTCTGCAATAGCTGTTAGAAGCTTAGCATCCTTATCATTTGTAAATTACAACCTGGCGCCAACTTAACATATCCTTGTCACTTGCAAATTACAACCTGGTGCCATCTTAACATATCCTTATCACTTTGTTTATCTTGCGAATTACAACCCATTTATCACAGTAATCTTATTGTCTAGGTCTGATTTAGTCGTAAAGCTGCAAGGAGTTCAACACCTGGGGAGGACCCACTGGTTTTACATGCTAAAGGGTTGTTATGGCTGATAGAGATATGGCTCAAAGTCTTCCAGTGGGCACCAAGCAGTCAACAACAGGCCCTCACAGGGAGGTTAACCTATATTTCAGTATGTCACAACATCTTTTAATCCTATTTTGTGTGCTTTCTAATTATTTTCTTGTGTATCTATAAGACCTGTCTTCCTCAAATTTACTTTTAAGGGGACTAAAAATTACTGGGTTTACCTAATCACAAGAAAGACTGATAAATAATTATCAGGACTTCTTCACTTC
>VWPW01003351.1:68631-111959 GCA_013389825.1 Crypturellus undulatus | reverse complement strand
GGTAAAGGAGAATTTGCTTATTTAAAATAATTTACGTAATACTCCCTAGAGTATTACGTAAAATNTAGACATAGGACATCTCGCTCTGCTTTAAGCAGCTCCCCAGGCAGCTTGTGCCAGTGTCTCAGGTTTGCTCATTTGTCCCTTGGCTTTCTGGGTGCTGGTATCTGCTGGTGACTTCCGATAGCCCTCAGTGCCAGGCTTGATCCTGCTTTGCTTTCCGAAACAACTTGGAGTTATCTGTGACTCCAGCGATTCCCCTCGGACGGGCAGACCTGTGCGTGCAGGTCGCTGCTGACCCGCTCTGCTGAGGGCTCTGCCACCCCGTCCGCTGGAGCGTCTGCACATCACACGCAGCATCGTGGCTCTCCATGCCCGTGCGTGTGTGCTCGGGGAGCTCGAGTGCCCCAAAACACTCCAGTCTGGCAGCTGGGAATACAGATTTCAGAAAAGAAGGAAAAAATGCCGGGACTCCGAGCAGACTGAGGTGGTACGAGCCCTGTGTAGGGCCCAGCAACTGTTGCTGCTGCAGAGCCGGCTGAAATCACAGGCTGCCCCTTGGCTGTGGAAACAGAAATGATGAGAGATGCATGAAGTTTACGTGTTTTTGAATGTCATCGAGGGATGTTCACTGGGCCACCAGCTACCTATGTGTTCTCCTGGCAGGTTTCGGCTGTCTGCCGTGTGCTGGGAGACCCCGGGGAGGAAGGCGAGAGCGAAAATTTCTGGGTTCAATTTCCATCCCGCTGCTGTGAGCTCAGGCAAATCTGCTTCTCGGTTACTTAGTTTCCCTCTCTGCAAAATAGGAACAATGTGGCCCTCTTTTGTAAGAGTCCGGAGACATCCGATGGGAACTGCCCTGCCAGGACAGTGTTGCTGTTGGGTGAGCAGACTGTGGCCATCGGAAATGCTGACGCCCTGAGCTGATAGGGGATCCCTTAATGGGCCGCTTAATGAAAAGTATTTTCTGACACTTATTACCTGCTGTGGGTTGGTCCTGGGGAGTTTTTCCCCCTGTGCACAGTGTATAATGGAGGGGAGACCGGCAGAGTTCTGAAAACTCTCCCTCGTGTCCGTATCCTTATCTGCTGAGATAACAATGATTTACTTTGCCAGGGCCGCCGTGTCGGTGCCCTCACCTGCCAGCCTACGGCCAGCGCCCGATAAAGCGGCACATCCTGATTGTGAATCTGTGATTGATGCACTTGGCCGAGAACTTCCCTCCTGCCCGCTCAGGAAACAGGAGGGCCGCAGAGATAGCGCTCCGGTTTCTTTCACAGTCCCTGCTTCCTAACTCTAATCACCTTCTGCTGTGGGAAAGAGATGAGATGCGGCCTTAAAAACAGATCATTGTCCGCCTCCTAGATTAATGCGGAGAAAGCAGTATTGTCTGCTGAATGGATAAACCTTCCTCCTGTCACTCAAAACCTAAATTCAACGCTACTTCATTTCTAAGAGGCTTATCTTCCTTGAATAGACCCTTGCAGCTCAAGTAAGAGGCGATGTAATGAAGCGTGTTTTTTTCTTAAGTGAGAAACCTGCTGCAAAGAAGGGGTGAAGACTGTGCAGCTGTTCTAAAGGGCCTTTGCAGACTCTCGAAATACTTGTCATTTATCTGGTCTTGCATGACAGCGAATGAGAGAAGATCAAGTTCAAAATCTGCCAGTGCAGCTTTAAGGGCTTCTTCATCTGCTAATTAAATAATGGTCGTTAAGGCGCAAGGCTTGATATGTGGCAGAGATGAAAATATTGGTTAGTGGGTTATTAATAAGCCCACAGTCCCCAGGAATTTCAGTGCTTTTGCCCCGCAGTGATGTAGCTGTTGAATGGATGGCAAAACACGTGGCATTAAGCAGATAAATAAATTCATAGAAGCCCGATGAAATCATTGTAAAATTTACTTTTTTTATGCCATGCAGTAACTAACTCAGCAACTTCCCACAAAAAAAAAGGCTTTTTTGGAAAGGCACCCACCCCAGCACAGCCACACATAATGACCCGCTTGCTTCCCTCCCATGGAGCATGCTGTAGTCAAGACTTAGCTCACACTCTCAGCGTGTTTTGGGAAACGTGCATTGCAAAATGCCATCCATCACCGCCCGGCTGAGGGCCCGGCGCTGCGGCGCTTGCTCGGCTCCTGCTCGGTCAAAGCCTACGCTGCCATGAGAGGTCAGCTGTGGGGCTGAGATGGGGTGTTGAGATCTGGCTCTGAAAAATCACGGGCAATATAAGAATTTTCCTGATTTTTCTGTTGTGGGTGGAAGAGGTTAGTTTTCCTTTTCATAGCTTATGCATGTTTATTTTTCTTGACGTTGCAATCGGATTGCACCTAAAAGCCCCGATCTTATAAATGCCTCTTTCTTTCATCACGAGCACAGTAACCTTTCCAGTCTCACCATCACTGCATGGACCGCAGCCATCCTGTTCCTGCCGCTGCGCTTAACGGGCCATGTCCTGAAAAGTCCTTCCTTGGCTCTTCCTGAGCCACCGAGCAATACGTGAGCTCACCTCAGCTGCGGCCGGCTGGGAATTATGTGAGACTTGCTGCATTTGCCCAGGAGTATCTATCTTTTCCTTTGAGTTTCAGTTTTTCCTTCCAGGGGTTACCAGCGCGGGACAAGCAGTGAAATCCAGCGCCGGTGCAAGCAGGGGGCAATGTTGATTCTGCTCATGCCAGAGCTAAATGTGGCCAAGGACATGTTCAGTCCAGTTCAGACAGGAAAATAAAAGGCTTAAGAAAGTGCTTGGGGAGATGGGCCAACCGCAGGGTGGTGCTCAGCGTGGGGAGACCTGGCAGAGGCAGCGCACGCGGACGTGAGCGCTTGGGGAGGAGGAACGAGGTACCTGTCGGGTGCTGATCTAAAGGCCCTTTTAAGCACGGGAGGAGGTTTCCAGGTGGGAACCTCCATGCCAGGACGCAGCGTGTCCAGCCCTGGAAGGGGCTCGGAGCTCTGGCAGGGCGGGTGGCACCCCAAGCACCCTGATTCCCCTGGCCCAGCCGTGGGGACCCCGACGGAGCAACCGAGACAGGGCGGGAGCGGCAGGGAGGTGACACGTACGCGGAACGCGCACACAACCAACCCGCTCTAAAGCAAACACTGTGCTGTGACAGAAAACAATAAAAGTAAGGAAATTTGCACTTAATGGTAAAACATACCATATGTCCACAAATGCCTAGGCGCAACAGGGCATCCCAGTAACTGCTTTCTTGATGTCAAGGTGTTGAAGACCAGATGGTTTGTCTCACCCCGAGCTGCGGATTTTCAGGCTGCTGCTATATATTTTTGTCTCTCGCAGACACAGTCCCTCATTGCAGTTTTCAACATGTTAATGTGTCTTCTCTGACCTATCCCCGCTACGTGTTGCATATAGTGTTTTGGGGAAAGGAATGGCCTGCGGTTTTGGTTTCCAAAGGTGTCTGTCGGGTAGTTCACAGCAAGAAACCCTCTCTGATGAGCAGGGGTGCTTTGAAGAGATTAATCAGTGCTATCGCTAAACATGCCTTACCCCTAAAATATGGTGCCTGGTCTGGCAAAGGACAGCTCCGAATAAATCACAGCATATTCCTTTACATCCTGGGAAGCTCTTGACAAATATCATGCTCTCTTTCTTAGATTAATAGGCATCTATAGCCAAATTCCTTGGACTATGGAAAATTAACAAATGCTTTCATCTGTGCTTTCATTCCTGTTGTTGCTTCTGAGGATGTTTTGGTAGGAGGTGCTGTTCTGTTAACTGTTTAGGGCGCCCAGGCTGCAGTATCTGCGCCGTGCCTGCACATACTGACCTTTCGCAGATTATTTTCCCCTTAGCTGCAGTCTTCGTCAGTAAGGAGACACCTGCATCCGCGCAGCTCGGCCGAGGAGAGCGACACAGCACTTCAGTATTTCCCCTTCTTCACCAGCTGGATAGCACCCCTGATACAAACCCTGCGAAATGTGCCAAAAGCCTTCAAAGTTCAGCCCGGAGGTGTTTGCGCGAGATAAAAATGGGACAATATAGTATCCATGTACAACTCATCCGTTTACACATGACACTTGATTCGTAGCCTCTGATTAGCTTGTTAGTAAGGAGGCAGGAAGAAGTGCAATCAAGTTTTTATGATTCATCATTTCTGTTCCCTATTTAGGAGACAATGTTAGTATTCCTTGCCAATCATAGAAGAGGGCTCTTGAGTACCTCGGGGATATGCTTTTTTTAAAGATGCTCTCTGTGTTTCTGAGGCTGAGCCACATTTTTAAGTAATAGGGAAGTCCTGAAGCTGTTTTCTTTTTTTTTTTTAATTGTATCTGCTAACAATGCTTTTATGTTTGCTGCACGTATGCGGAGAGCAAACTTGCTCCCAGATTGTCCTTAATCCTGTTTTCGCTTAGAAGTGTTTATGCGGGAAAAAAAAAAAAAAACATAGAGATGGTACCTGGAATATTTTTTCATTACACAAAAGCCAAATGTAAGTTTTATTAAGTAGAAAAGGATACATTCTCTTCTTCTGACCTTGATTTTTTAGTTATATTCTCTGCTACCCCTGCTTTAGAAGTATTATCCTTCATCCCATCCAATTACCATTTCTATCAGCTCTTCTGAAAGATTATGCTTTTTGGGTGTTCTTCTGTAGATGTCTTTCCAGTGGCTTCACTTGATGAATGTGACAAGTTTTGTGTTTTCTCCCTCCCCTCATTGAATTGAAAAGTTTTTTGATAAATACAGGCCAATAAGTGCCCAAAGGCAGTGTTTCAATGGCTGCTAAATCTTTCAAGGTTAGGACTTAACCTCCGTTCTCCCTAATTCAACTGCAACCTTCAGTCTGGAGCCAATCAAGAATATCAGATGATACTTAAACAATGAAGGATTTCTGATATTCAGGTACAGCCTCTGTTCAATAGGATTGCAAATTCTTTGTGTGAAGAAAGTCGGTTTTGCTCTAAAGTACTGTCACAAAAAGTGAAATTACCATTTGCTTGGAATGATGCCATTCATCATTGTCAGAATACTAAGCATTGTAAGTAGCTAGGCCTCTCCAAATTAATGCCTTGTTTTGCATCGGCTAAATTTCCCAAATCCTTGAGGATGGGTCATACAAAACTCATCTCACCATTTTAATTTATCAATCCAATATGAGTGTGGTGAAAGGGAGCTTCATTCAGTCTTAGCTCTTTTATTTACAGTCTAATTCTAAAAGAAAAGGAAATAAGATATGAAAATAAGTTGGAAAATAAGATAAATCTCTCAGTGAAATCACAAGATCTACTCAGTCCTGTAGCAAACCTTCTATAATTCATTTGTAGGTCAGCTCAAGGGATTAGCCATGACGTATTTGGAAATTCATTTATTTTTATTTTATTTTGCTGTTTCTTATGCATAAGGGTAATGCTGTCCCCAAGGCTTTTCAGGTAGCCCTCAAATCTTGACAACATTTGCTGTCTCTAAGGCCTAAGCCAAAATTAATTTTCAAATAAACAGCATAAAAATGTATGGAGTTGTATAAATTTGAATACAAAATGCATTTGTTTTGCTTGCTTCCATACATACATACATACTGTTGGCTCAGCCAAAAATCATAATGTGACATTGAAATTAACGGCCATGTGTACATCATGAAAGTCAAAAAACTTTCTCTCTTAGTTTATTAGAAACACGGTGCTGTATTTTTTTTTCCATTTTCCCCTCGATCCGCTCTGCAAAACGCGTGCCGGGGACAAAGCGCCCGTTGATGCTGCCCCTCCGTGCAGGCGCCTCGCAGAGCCCTGGCCCTGCTGCCGGCGGGGCCCCGCGGTGCCTTCCCGGGGGTGACACCGTCCCGAGCGCTGGCAGCGGCACCGAAACTTCCGACTGCGCCGGCTGCTTGCGGAGCTGCCTCTGGGACGCGATTCCACAAGGGCAGGTTCCACCGGGAGTCCGGCCCTTGGGGCCACCGGGGACGGGACAGCAGGACAGAGGTGCCCGAGGGCACCAACATCCCCCCGGGCTCCGCAGGAGCTGCCGGGGCTGCAGTCAGGCAGGAGCTGCTGCCCCAAGGAGCTTCCAGGTTAGCAGGGTTGGCCAAAACAGCCTTTCCCTTAATTACTAGGGAAGCAAGTCCCTGTAAGGCTTCCTCACTAACGCATGGCCTGGAACCTCGTATCTTCAGCAAAATTAACTGACCAATAAATAGCTAGTTAATTATTAGTTAGCTGCAGATTATGTTTGGAAGGGCAGATCACCTTGAAAGGCGGCTTGCTATTATTCTTTCCCAGCAGGTCAATGAAATATTTCAATTTAATGCGATATGACAAAATACAAGCAAGTGTTTTCCGAGGGTTTCTGGCAGGTGAGGGAGCGGGGTTCAGGCTGCAGGTGACAAGAGGGGCTGGTGACTGTCCGTGCCCAGCCAGGACAGCCCACGGTTGCTGCAGAGCCTGGGTGTAGGACAGGCTGCAACGCGCTCGCGGCTTCTGCCCGACGAGCTTGGGAAATGCACTGTGTTTGGCAAGTACCTAATACCCTGGGTCAGCCTGAAGTACTTTTAGCACTAAATAATCTTACTACAGAGGTCTGTTGTGCCTTTTAGTATTTGTATTGCTTTTCTTTCTAGCGGTATTAGTTCACAGCTCTGCACGCAGCACAGAGCCTCTCGCCCCACACCGAGGTGCTCTGAGGACAGTGCTCAGGTTCTGCTGAGGTCGGCCCTGAAGGGCTCCTTGAAGTGTCTGGTCGGGCTCTGTGGTGGAAGCAGCCAGCCCCCAGCAAGGCCGTGACGGGGAAGCGGTCGTGTCCCCGCTAACCCGATGTCCCCTGTACTGCCGCCCGCCCTGTGGGATCGCTGCCTTCTGGCCGTGCCCGGCCCTCTGCGGCAACCGCCCGTGTAAAACCCGAGGCAACCCCATGTCTGCCCCGTGCCGAGGAGCAGCGTGGTCCTCCCCGTCCCTGCGCCGGGCGCTAGCGTGGAGGCTCTTCAACAGCTGGCGAAAGCCCTGCCGTCGTTGCAGAGCCCCTCGTGCCCGCTCGTGCTCCCCGGCCTGGTGACGTTTGCCAGAAAAGCAAGTGGGGGCGGCTGCCCCGTGTCCTGCGAGCCGCCCTGGCCGCAGCGGGGCCGCCCTGGCTGCAGCCGTGTCCCTGTGGCTCCAGGCTCCTGCAGCACGGGGGCCTCTCGCAGGGCACACGAGCCCCAGTCTGCCTTCGTGGATCCAGATCCAGTTGTGCAGAAAGAACGGGAAGAAAACAAAGAGCTAGAGTTCTACAGGGAGCAAAAATACTATATGAAATCCTCTTTAAAGAGCATGGCAGAACTGGAAAATTGATTTAAAAACGATTAATCTACCAAATACCAAAGATGAAAACAAAGCTCTGCTTTATATATGTTTACAAAAGTGAAAGATGTGGGTATAGTCATTTAACCACATGTTGTTGGCATTGCTTGTCCATTCTGTTCAGGGCATCTTTTGTGAGGCAACAGATACACTGAAGAGGTTTTTTTCACATGCTTGGAATCTGCTAACGTCTAAATCCCGGAGAACTGCAATACTGTAATCATAATAGGCAGTTTGCATGTATTTCTTTTTAATTAACAGCACTTCCTAGTTCCTAATTTAGGCTGTGACTGTAGAACAGCAGAGGATAATATTGAACTTTTTGAAATGTGCTTCGTAGTCCCTGTAAACATCACTTTCGCATGGGAACTGCATGTCTTGCTGCACAGAAGCTGTTCCAAACCAGACACATCAATTCTATATGCTCAGCGCTGCAAACGTTTCTCTATTGTACTCATCACTCTATTATGGCAATTGCTGCTTAGGTGACTTTCATTTCTTGCCAAAATGTAAAACACCCCCTGATGCATGAAATGTGGGATTTGCACAGCCATTCTGAGCACCACGTTTAGAAGTGTGTTGGTGGCTTGCTCCTCAAGGGCTCGCCTATACAAATGCAGGGCACAAACGCAAGGCTCGGCACGCTGGTTTGGCTGGAAGGAAAAGCATCAGTGTTGGGTGCTCTGCAAGGTGATGGAGAGACATTGGCCTTTGCTTTGTGAAAAGGTGGAAACTTTTGTGACCTTTGGCTGGGAATGTGTGAATCCCTTCCCTGACCATGCTTCGGCGAGCAGCACAACGCGCTGCCTCTCTGCGGCACCGAGGCGTTCGGCACAGCAGTGCTCGCGCTGCGCGCTCACAGCGAGAAGGATGCTCCAGTGCAGACCTCAGTCTTAAGGAGGTGCACGTGTCTTGTAACACCCAGCGGTCTCTTGGAAGCAACAAAAGTTTGGGTGTTTCAGTTAAAAGACCCATTTTTTGAACCCAGACCACTTTCTTCGGTCCAAGGTTATCAAGGAACTCTTCCTGTTTACCCCAGGCGCAGATCCAGCCCCCTGCTCCAACAACTTGCTTTCACTTTGGAGCAGTTGCCGACACTAAACCAGTATGAGACGTCTGCAGAGACAGGAGGTGGAGGAGGGGGCAGAGAAAGACATTAGAGGGAAGGGAAAACTTCAACTTCTGTATTTATGAAAGCAATTGTAATAACTCGGAGTTAGCCGTGCTAATCCTGCAGCAGGAAGGCAGTTTGAGAACTGACCCAGCCTCCTTTCCTTTCATTCGATCCTAAAACACCTGCAACTCTCAGCAGAGTAATCTATGAATCACTGTGTCTGTCGTCCACTTATTGTCTTGTCTAGTGCACTCCACGGTGGAACTAATCACCAGCCCTGAATGAGGCAGTGCTCCTAAGTTGAATTCCTTAAAGCTCCTGAAGTATTCAGCAAGGAGGAGAAATCTTTTAGTATGATTTGCTCCACATTCCAAATTCATTTATAGAAAGAGAATAGATGATTAACAACGGGTCGAGAGACACAGATTTAAAACTGCTTTGCCCTGACCTGCCCCGAGTTACTCCTTCCACTTCCCAGGCTACTCTAATAAGATGAGTTCAAGGAGTGGGATGGCAAAAGCTGCTTGAATCCCCTGCACCCAGCTGTCTTAATTTGGTTTATTGGCCTTAATGAACAAATCTGGTTCTTTAATCACAGGTGAACAGAAAAGGTCACTTGCCACTCTGACAAATGGGCTTACCCTGAGCTGTTTGTGTTGGGATCCCAGATAGAGCCTTTCCCCCTTTTCCTGCCCCGCAGCGAAATGCCAATGTCTTTGTGGCACCTCCTCTTGCGACCATTACCTGTGGTGTCTGGGCTGCCGGCCAAGGAGCACCCTCAGTAGGAACAAAGGGATAATCATTTCCAGTTGGAAAAGACTTAGCGGGAGTAATTTTCCCCCTGTAAAGACCCAGCAGCAAGGCTCACGTTAGACGGTCACTTGGCCGGTCACGAGGCAGGGAGCAGCGAGGGTGCAAAGCCCTTCGTCCCTGGCAGCCATTTCAGGATACCGCAAGGACGCGGCAAACACCAGGCAGAGCCCGGCTGAGCTCCTCAGCAAGATGCCCCACGGCATCTGGTACCTGCACACTTTGTGTGTGCTTCCCTTGGGGTGCCTCTTTCGGCTAGTTATGGCTTGGAAATGCTAACAGAAGGGGGTAAAACGAATCAGCGACGTGTCTTCCATGACAAAATAGTCTGCAGAGATGTTCAGAAGAGGGAGAAGTAGGAGCCAGCCCCAGCGCGCCAGGACGGTGCCCGGCAGCTGTGAGATGCAGTGTCTCGTCCTAAGGGCAGTGCTTTGCTGCCCTGGGGACTGGCCCTGCCATCCAGCTCTTGGAGGGCCCATGTCACCCCCTCTCCTAGTCATTGCTAAACGTGCTGGTCTCAGTGGCACTCACCATTCTCATTTATGGTGGACCATAGAAATAAAGACTTGGAAAAAGTGGTTTAGCCAGTTGAAAGTTCTCACATAATCTCTGTTTAGGGCATACTTTTACATATGGTACAAAGTGGAGAGCACTGCAGAAAGCAGTTAAAAGAGTTGCAGAAAAATCATAGTTTTTCTCAAGCAGGGCTGAAAATCTCTTGGCATATGTAAAAGAGAAAGAGCATTTAGGGCAGTGTTCGTGCTGATGTATATTTATCACCAAATGTGAGCTTTTTGGCCATGTGTGCTGTGACAAATAGAACTTTTGAAAAATGGCTCCGGCTGATTCGCAGAAGTGCTGCACACGTGGAGCTGCATTCAGAGGCGGGTGAGGATGAAGCTCTCCTACAGGCATTAGCAGGCAGCCTCTCTGGCTGCCTTCTTGGGTCACCTAAAAAATGAGTTAGGTCAAACCCCAGATGTGCTAACTGGGTGTTGAGATGCACTGATTTCCACTTTGCTGGGAAAAATGATGTCTCTCTTACTTCACACTTCTGTTTCAAAAGGAAAACAAGATTCAGAATTTGTCCAAAACAAAGGTTTGCAATTGTACCTGGCACCTGAGCTGGGCTGTGTTCATGTGACTGTCGGAGCAGGAATGCTCCGTCTCGCATGAGTGTGCTGGGATGTGGAAAAACACAGCGGACAGGTGACGAGCAGGAAGGAGCTGTGGGTGCTCCTGAGCAGATACCCGGAAGAAAATATGTTTTGAGATCATCACTGCCTTCTGGTCTCTTCCTTTAATTCTTCACATTATTTTTTTCTGTTGGAGACTAACACGTAAAGATAAATCTGTAAAATGATTAGTCAGGGTTTATTGGAGCTGGAAAACCATTCGCACTGCTTGCTGTTTTGCTGTGAGAGGGAAGATCATTCATAGTGGTGAATCATAGCATCTAGACTGGCCTAAAATTACTACTTTTTAAACTTAAATTGCTGCTGGCATGTGTGGAATAAACAAAGATATTAGAGCTGGTGTTTAAAAATCGCAAGTTTTCTTTAACTGTTCTTTCAGATGTCCTTTTGTAAGGCCAACTATTGACTTCATTTTCTGACGGATGGCACTTAAGGGCATCTCTGTGATTTCATGGTTCAGTTACATTATTCTGAAGTGGAAACCTCATCAGGAATGCTGAAGAAATGCACTCGTGCTTATGGGCAGCAGCCCCCCAGGTGAGAGGAGCTTTGAGTCACAGCCCTTCTGTAACTGAGGCTCCTGCTGGGAAAGATGTGTCTGATTCTTAACTCCAATATGGGCATGGACAACTACATATATCTGCTTAAAAATGTCAGCTCCTGCAGCCTCCTGCCTCCCTGGTTATGCTGCTAGTTCATCGCAGTTAGTTATTTAGATGAGCATCTCCCTAGCACAGACAGTTAACATCAGCCAGCTACCTGTGATTTTCAGAAGTGCTGAGGAACTTGTGGGTTTTGGTAGGTCTGACTCCTTCCCATGTGTGGGTGACAGGAGAGGGGTGGTTTATTCTGACAAATATGGGTCTGCTAAAGCAGCCGCTGGGGCTGGTGTTGGAGTTGGGTGGGAAAGGGGTTAATAGCAAATACATGGCTAGGGAGCACGGAGTCTGTTTCTGCACGTCTGGCTCCACGTCCTTGTTCCCGGGACCCTCGTGCCCATCCTGAGCTGCCAAAGAGCAGGATCTCTGCGCTGCAAGCAGGAGCCTGGTTTTCTTGCTCTGCTTTCTCCCAGATTTAGCCTTCACATACACAGGCACAGCAGCAGCTGCGGTGTCTCCCCTTAGCTCTCCTGCCAAAGCTCTCCATCTTCTAGTCGACAGCTGGTCAAGCTGGGTTTTCTCTCATGAAATACAGGGGTCTACAAGCAAACCCTCTCTGAACAAATTATTTAGGCTTCCTCTGTGCTCAAAAACCGAACCGGAGAATGTGACTTGTCTCACCTGAAGCTGGACGTCTGAAACACGTCCTCTGCAGCAGTCCCTGCAGCACCCCGCTTTCCCCAGCACAGTGAATGGGTCTCCTGGCCCGCGGACGCGCGTGCTGCGATGTCCAGACTCGCTGGTGGTGGGTCCCTCGCACACGTTGTGTGCAGACAGTAGAGGGTGCTGGAGATTTTTTTCCTTTCGAGGCACCACCACCTCCAAGGTTGCAGGAACATTACGCCTTCATAGCAACCAGAAGTCGACTGGCTTTTATTCTGATTGCTGAAAACACAGAGGCCAGGCAGGTACAGCAAGAAGAGAGGAGGTATTGAACTTGAGTTAAATGGACACTGTCACCTTCAAAGATCTCACGGAAAGTGTGATACACAAACTCTGTATCTATCAGAATGAACTGAGATTATTGTGATAAAAATCATCTTTTTTTTTGTAATGGTGTTTTATTAGCATTTTCCCTCTTTAAAAGCATTTTTAGAAACATTTCTCAGGAAATAAAGAACTTTGTAGTTCTTTAGTTTAAAGAAGTAAGAAGTTTAGAAGAAAGATTTTGCTCTGTCAGAAATTCAAATTCCAGAAAACATCAGTCTCCAGTCCGGTGCCAGTATTGATTTTTACAAATCCAAGTGGTGGCGCTGCCAGCTGGACCCTCTGTGCCATGCAGCAACATGCACTCCTGTGCAGCTGAGGAGCTTTGTCTGGGACAGGGAATCTCATGGGCAGCTGCAGAACAAGCAGTTCCCTACAAACATCACCGGTAAAACTTCCAAGCACAGGTTTGAAAGGATGCAAGGGAAACGAGCAAGACTTTCAGCTCATATGATGGGAATGGCTCCCTTAAACTTGAATGACCTAAAATCCCGAACCCAAGTTGTACCCAGTAGGACACTGAGCCACTGGCAGGTTGTAGAAAGTGTCTGAAGTTCAGGTTTTGCTCCTAAGGTCACATCCAGCTGTGCTGTGCGTGAAGGGCCAGGGTTTAAA
The DNA here is from genome assembly GCA_013389825.1 of Crypturellus undulatus. Lineage (NCBI taxonomy): Eukaryota > Metazoa > Chordata > Aves > Tinamiformes > Tinamidae > Crypturellus > Crypturellus undulatus. Next base: position 99,292 of record VWPW01003351.1, on the reverse strand, counting down.
AACGCACTTTGCAAATGCACAGAGCACAAACCCGACTGCTCTTAGAGCCAGGAGTGAGACTCAGGAGCGAGTGGCTTCTAGCCTATTCCTTAATCTATTAAATCACATCGTCTCCCTCTTGCTAACTCTTTGCCTGGATTGCTTGGCACCAGCAAGCCTAGACTGATGTCTACGGTTGGCTCCGCGAGCAGGTCAGCTCGGTTGCCAGCTCAAGGGCATCTAGTCAACAAACGTCTTATTTTTGGATTCTCCCATTCTCCTGAGACCATTGCTATGAAGAATGACCTCCCTTACCTCATTCACCTTGTTTGTTGTTCCTCACGCAGATACAGTGTCGCGGCTGACGCGTGAGTCAATCGCCCCGCGGAGCGGTGGTCTCGGCGCGGTGTTTTCGTTAGCGGTTCAACCCGCGTGGTGGCTGGCATCGGGCGGCCGTTTCACATGAGCACACAAAACTCGATATTTTAGTCATGTTAAAACTATGACCAAGCTAACAAAAGTCAGGAAATCCAAGCTGCAGCTGGATGCGTTGTCCTTGGATTGGCCGCCCCTGTCTAGGCAAGGGATGGCAGCGCACACGGGATGAAGCACCGTGAGCCACGGAGAGCGCGGCCGGGGCCTGGGTGCAGCTGCTGCTCGTGACACCAGCGCTTCCCAACAGCTACAGCAGAACTACGAGCTCTCCGATTCTGGAAAGTGTTTCTGCAGCTCTGCAAGGGTTTGAACACGTTTGCCCCCAGCACATGGGTCCTTTGACCCAGCAATGCACAAAAACCCACCTCTCCGTGGGAATATGCTATGTCCCGAGTGGCTTTTTTGATAGCCAGCATCACTTGTCTGTGCTGATTTTTTTCTTTCTATACATATTTGTAAGCAAGAACTTTCTTAAGCAAACACATTATAGGAATCCAAACCCTTTTAACTTTCCTGCAATACAAAGATTGTGAAGGGCAGTCATGAGTCACAGATTCCTTTGTTAAATTATATTTTTTATGAGTACACTAAAATCCTTGTCTATGTTTTTTATTAGAACTCTTAAAATTATTCAAATCAAATTAATTTTCGTAACTTCCAAATTTCTGGTTCTGCTCCAAAATCTAATTCTTGATTTTCATTTTCCTTTCTTTTCGCAAAGCCTGCACATGCAGCACTTGGTGTTTATAGCTCTGACGGAGCAGGCTAACCTGGCATTAGGGTGAAACGACTTGTGAATGTGATGGAGAAGGAAGACATTGCAATGTGGGACGGGACTGGGCAAGGCCGCGGGCAGGACAGCAGGCGCTGGGGCTGCCCGTCGCGCTCCGCTCCCCGTGGTGCAGCCCTCGGGCGACGGTCGCCCCACGGCTTCCTCCTCCCTCCTGCTGGGGAGGGGATGGGAATCGGCCGAGGACTTTTATCAGCACCACACATCTGCCCCCATCCTCGCCGAGCCGCTCCGGGCAGCGAGTGGGAAAAGCCCGGCCAAGGCATAATCTGCTCCCAACCCGCTTCCTGCCGCCGGGCCCGGGGAGGCAGGAAGCAGCCGAGCGGCCCGTGCGCTCCCTGCCAGGCCCCGGCCTTCCCGAGGCGCCCGGAGGGGACAGCCCTGCTCCCTGCTGCAAGGACACGGCCTGCGTCCTTAGCGCGGGCACACGGTGTAGGTGAATGATACAGGGGCAAACCCCGAGGGAACTTTGCAGCTTCAAGCTCTTGGGACACCTCCGGAGAGCATTTTTGGTGTGGATGGAGCTGTTTCATCTTAAGAATCATCTTAAGAATGATAAAGCGCATCATCTTAGGAACCTTGCGGTTAAACTGGGTGTTTTCTTAGAGTTGCATTTGGTGTTTTGCTCAGTCTGCAGTCTGAGTTGAGCATACCTGGGGCTCCCACATAATTCATTTCTCCAAGCTATCACCTCTAGAGCAGTTAATTCTAACGAAGCGAGGGGGCAGGAAAAGCTCTACTCCTGGTGCACGTGATGGAAGTAACAGTTCGATAGAGACTCCTGGGCTTGGAAGAGCTGTATCCGAGGGCGGTGACGGAGCATCCTCAGTGGCAGGGCCTGAGGCATCTCCCCCAGCAGTGCAGAGCGGAGCCTGCTCTGCTGCAGCACCCGCCGAGCTCCTCCGCGAGGGCGTCTCTTTCTAAATGAAGCCTTATAAATATATATATGTGTATATTTTAATAAGGCAGCATCACTGGTGAGCTCCTGCTCCCACTTAAATCCCGGGAGTTTTGCGACGGACTTTCATGGGGCCAGGATTTCTCAGCACGTAATTTTTTAGCACCTGAGTTTAGCTGCGTTTCAGCAGCACCTCTGCACCCTTAACCCGGCCTTCCTGTGTCGGACGGAGGCCTGGGGTTAACAGAGCTCTTGCCCTGCGTGGCACGGAATGCGTTTATGCATTAAATACACCCACATTATCTTACATCCTAAGCAGCCCAGATTGTCAGTAGACAATTATGGGTTTTGCCAGGTTTATTTTGATTGGCCTGCTCTCAGTTTTCCATAGTGGTACTCTATTTGTAAAAACAGATCATTAATGATAACAACAGATGACATGTGTCTGAAATATGGGGTGGACGAGGGAGCTGGATTTTTTCCCTTTTTTTCCTGAATGTCTGCACATTGACAGCGCGCTCGCCAGGCTGTCACTTGGAGCAGAGATCTGCGAGATTAGGACCGCATTGTGTGAGTGTTTTCACAGCACTTGTTGCTGCAAAGAATCTTCACACTTTGGAGGATGAAATCTGGACTTCCAGACACAAACTGTTAAGGAGCAATCATAACAATTAGCTAATGTGTCAACAATTAGCACTTTCCATCAACCGGCATCGAGTGGAACCTTCTTCTTATCCATACGCAGACAAAAATGCAATGATGTAGTAAAGAAAAGCACTGGAGTTGGCTGCCCCAGTGCTTAGCTGCAGCCAGCAAGCTCCCATGGGTATTGTTTACAATGATTATTCTTCCATTATGATGTTATTGCCTAGGTCAGGGGTGGTAGCTAGACTGAAAATAAGGTTGAGGTTTTTTTTGCTTTTTCTTTTTTTTAAAAAAAAAAAAAAAACCCTCTTGGCTGCTTTTACAAAAGTACAACAGAAACAACTGCTGTGAAAAGGTCAGCCAGTAACAGTACTTTAGTGTTTAACTGGTAAATATTTCAAAATAGTATTTCTAATATTTTACCATTTGGAAGGGTTTCAATGCATCCCAGGTCCAGGGCGACTCAATCAATGTAAGATTTCCACGGTCTCCACTGGGAATTCTTTACAATAGGCCCATTATAGTCTGTTGCCGTATCTACCACTGGTTGGTCAAAATTTGTTTAAATATCTTTTTATACGGTATATTCCTGGCAGTAATATAAAAAACACTGTTTTCTCAAGTATTTTATGTATATCCATATGTAAACACTGAGGGGGACTCAAGATCGGACTTTTGACATAACTTTGCGGCCACAGTAGCTTCTTAGAAGACTCAAGTTGACTTCAGTCAACTTCTTAGTTGATTGAAGACTAGACTCTTCTCCAAAGAAATGTCCTTCTGGGATTTTTCATGGACAGCATGGGGTTCCTAACAGGCTCCTGGAGACGAACATGAGTCCGTAGCATTGGGAAGGCTTTCTCTGGTTGACTCTGCAGCTGGAGTCAAAGCGAAACCATCTTAAAAACAAGCAGTGCAGTTTCTAAAAGTAACGCACTGCTTGACCGCCAGCCAAAAGAGCGGATTTAAAGCAGGGCACGGGGCTTGAGCACAGCCTGATCTGGTGCAGAACCCAGGCACGCAGGCCGGGGCCATGTGGGTATGTTCAGGAATTATCTGAGAGTCTCAAATAAGCAAAACAGCAAACTTGGCGTGCTGCTGTTTGCGTCCTCGCCTTCCCCTTGCGGCTGGGACTACGGCGGGGGCCGTAGTCCCAGCCGAAAGGGGAAGGCGAGGATGCAAACTGCAGCAAGACGAGTTTACACTTTGCTCAAAATTCAGCATATACTTTGATGAATGGCAGGGAAGGAGGAAGGGCCTGAGGTTTCAGTGCCATCGCGCTGCTCTCCATGCACGCTGCGCCGTGCAAGCTCGAAAATGCCGATCGCCTCCGTGTGCTCCGAGTGCTCCCGGCTCCTCCCGCTCCGCTCTTCCACGCGGGCACACCGTGATCCTGAGCAAATGTTTGAGAGAGGGGGGTTCTAATTACACTGCGGGTTATTAATATGGGAAATATGGTCAATAAATACGAGTTGGGATTGAGTAATGCAAGAACAAATTCTTCACAAATTCTTTAGCAGCAGAGTAGGCGAAATGCCACAGACAAAGAAAATGCTCTGAGCTGCAAGTGTGTTCTTATGGCTTTTGCCAAGACTGTGACAAAAAAAACTGTTCTTTCTTTTCACATTAAGGCTCCTATTCAACGATACACTTAAGGATGTCCTTAAATTCCATTGACGTTTGAAAGCACTGTTGACTTTAACAGGACTTAAGCACCTGTTCATATTTAATTGTGTGCTTTCAGGGTTTTTCCTGAAGAAAAAAGTAGAAAAGGGGTAGACGTAGGCATGTGCTTAAAGTTAAGCAGGTGCTTTTGTGCTTTGCAGAGCTGCGGCCTCAGAACCCAGTTTGATTCCCTCTGAATTCAGAGGATCTCCCTGAGTGCAGCACGGAGTCATTTGCTTAAGCTGCAGCATGAAGTGATGAGAAACATCTGAAGGATGTTTTTGTTTTGTAACAGCACCCAACCATGGATGCCAGCTGCTGGCAACTGAATTATAAAGTGAATTTGCAAATGGGCTAAATGGACCAACCTGAAACCTCTCCCACATTGGTCACACTTAGTACTTTTTCCAGTAATTTAGTACTTTCCAGTATTTTTTGCACTTTTCCCTGTCTACAGCAGCAGTGAGAGCACTGAGCAGAGCATTCTTTCTTACAGGAAGGACACTGTGCTGGGGGGATTATTAGGTGCCAGAATCCCCTTCAAAGTGCAGATAGGGCTTTGGTGACCTCCAAAGACTCCTGAGAGCTCTCAGGCCGAGTGCGGGGGTTTGTGCAGGCTCACGGGAGCCCTGTCACTGTCATGGGTGTGATGATCTCCAGCAACTCTATCAACATTATTTCCCATTTCCATTTTGTGAATGCAAATGTACTTTAGCAAAGTACAAACTTTGTTTTCCATAGAGGCCATTCGCTTCCTTTGCCTTCCTCCTATCTCCACTCTGGAATGAAGTGGCAGTGCTACTGAAAAAACAGAGGGAGCCTTTGGAGGAAGAAGCCTAAACCATCCTAGCTACAAAAGAATTTGAGGCCAAAAAAAGTAGATGCATTGAGAATTAGACAAGGAATCATCTGGTGAGGAGGAGAAATCCAGGTGATCCAAAGACAAAGGGACCGATGCCCTGCAGACAGGCTGGGCCTTGGCGATGCTGAGATGATGCTGGGGCACCAGGACGAAGGGAACAGAAAATTGTGGGTCCTGGGGGCCCGAGGGCTGCACAGAGCCCGGCTGCAGGCCCTTTAGCAGCGCAGCCACCACGAGCCCTGCCGCATTGGGCCGTTTTCTCAAAGCCCCATTTCCTTCAGTATTGTGATTAAGTGACAATGTCGTCTTTTATTGAAAAAAAAAAAAGTTTCCAGCCTTTGTGGCAGCAGAGATAAGCTGGAAAATGTCAGCCTAAAACACTCCCAAATAAGAAGGCAAATAATTGCAATCCAAAATATATTTGTAAGGCGAAAAAAGAAAACTCAAAACACGCACACAAAACAACAGCCACAACTGCTCATTATTCACATTAAACTGGATTCCTGGCGAGTGGAGCTGGGAGGTGAAGTCACCCTGGTGGCCCTGGGCACCCAGGGCAGGTGCTGGTGCCCAGGACGCCCTTTGTTCTTTACCCCTTTCCCCATGGAAGTGTGGCGAGGTTAAATGCAGCTTCTGGGGCTGTTCTGGAGATGTGGCCGGAGGGATGGATTCCCCTCCTGGCTGCCAGGGTATAGCTGAACAGGATATAACTATGGAAGCTGGACAGAAGCGTTCCATCCCTTGTCAGGGATCGAGGAACTGGAGTGTTTCACTATTGCTTATGAGAGCCATCAATTCCTGATGGAGGGAGGAATTGAAATCCATACCAAAGATGTGCATGCTGCAGATTAATAGGAAAATGGAAAACCCAGTATCTCTCAATTTTTCTTATCGAGTTTATTCCTAAAAGGGAAGGTGCTCATTTCAGAGAGCAGCAAACAATCCCTGCCGCTGTGAAAATGAGAGCGAAAACAAGGAGAGCCAGGTGCGCAAAATAAGAAAATGTCAGTAAGGTTGGACGTCTCCACCGAGCAGTGTGCGCTATAAATTGCGGGAATGCCACCACCGTGACCTGAAGCCTGAGGGAAGAGAATAGTATAAAAATGATAAATCACAGCCAGTGTTCCAGATCTTAATCAGACACAGAAAGCTGCTTCCATTATCAGGCAGATGAATATGATCACTTACTAATAGTGCTGTGCCCTTCCCCGATTTGTTTAGGTGCTGGATAAAATAGCAGCTCCTGGGGTCACAGATATCTGGCGATCAGAAAGGACCATGATCTTCCACTCTGGCCTTCTGCATAGCACAGGCAATAGGGTTTCCACGTGTTAATACCTGTCTGAACTAGAGCTTCTCCTTTAGGAAAGCAGTGCCGCTACCAAATGCATGGATAGAGTAGAGCACTGATAAGGCCCCTAACCCGAGTGCCCTGTTATCCTCCTTCCTTGCAGCTCCTCAGTTTTTGCATCTTCTGCACATTTAATCAGCAATATCCATGTGTTTCTTCCTTGCCAGTGATAATAACATTAAATAAGGTAACAGCAGAAACCGATCCTCGAAGGAGCCTTGGGAAAGTATTGCTACATGCTGATGACTTTCAGTTGCATTTAAACTTACCGATTATCCAGGTGTGTTTTCTATCATTTCAGTTAACTCCTTTATCAGATAAAAAATAATCACCTGTTAACAAAGCCTTCTTGTATATCAGTCTCTAAATTACTGGCAAAGGATTTATAAAGAATATAAATGCATCATTATTTTTCAGTAGATTCCTCTTGCATAGTCTAAGATTATTGCATGAACAGAACTACCTTTGTCAGGCAAATTTGTAATCATATCAAAAAGATTTCCCTTTACTTTGATAGGATCTGTTATCTACAAAAACATATCAATTAGGATTAACCATGCACTTAACCATGTTGATTAAGGAAATAACTGAACTTTAACTTGGCATGTATTGATGTCAGTTTGATCTATCTTCACCTGATTCCTCCCATTTGCCCTTTTAAAAAACTAGAACCAAAGTGGTTTTCCTTCAGCCCTCTGAAACTTGCACTTTCTTGCTGGAAATCAACAGTCATGATTCAGAGCACTTCTCCTTCCGTTCTCTTAAACCTCTTGCATGCAAGGTATTTGGGTTAGCTAATTTAAAAGATCTGGCTTTCCTGGTTGCAATGAAATGTCTTTCTAGGTTCACTTTAGGCCGGCCTGTAAGTCAACATTGTGTTTGTTGTCATCGTGCGGTGCTGTTTTCCCCAAATAGCACACAGAAATATCTGTCTGAGCACTTCTTGCTTCTCTGCCCTGTTTTTGACAATCTGCCAGTGCCATGATTCAGATCGCTTTTGTTCCTTCTGAACTTGAGTTTTTCTTGTGTCGTTATTTTCCTCTGGCAATTTTCTGTAATTTATAGCTTCAAATTAACATTTATGACTGTTAGCTTCCCTCTTTTCTATTATATTTATATCAGCTCCCACTTCCCTTCTAAGTGACACTGTTTTATAGGTTTTCTGTTTTTATTTTCATGACAACTTTCTCAGCTATTGAAAAAAACTTCTCGAACATCTTGTAAAATGCTAACAGGTCCTAAGTATCATTCACGTCCTTCTGCTTATTTTTTTTCTTTCCCGCTGAATCATTTCATAATTGCTGGCAGCTTTTTAAATCAGTCCTTTAAAGCAGGATGCGTGTGCCTGGCTGGTGGGACTTTTATCCTCGTTACACGTACTGAGCGTAATCGGTGTTGTTTCAAGGAAAAGGTGTGTGCTCCAGGAGGAGCACGCAAGGAAAAGGTGCTTCTCCTGCTAGCCCAAACAGCAGTTATTCGCCTGGGCTGGGGAAAGCAGCACTACGGGCAGAGCGCTGCGCTGAGCCGCATCTGCACCAGCCTGGTTTTCCTGGGAGGAGGAAAGCTGCGGAGGGCAAATGCGTCCCCAGCGTGGTTGTTTCCTTTAGAACACAGCTCGGCTTGTTCAGAAATCTGAAACATCCCTTTAAAATCCTGGAAAAGTGGAAAAATAAAAAAAAACAACCTCTCAGTTATGTGATGCTGTCTAACCCGGTATGGTTTTCATAGTGAAGCTTCCCAGACACTTGTAAATAAGGTGAAGTTCAGGTAGGGGAAACCCCAGAGAAACCTTGTGTTGCTCTTGCTACCGGTGTGAGTGTTGTATGTTCCTATTCCCTTTCTGATCCTCCTCCAATTTCAGTGCTACGCATACAGAAATAATATTCAAAATCCTCTTCATATAGTGCAGTTTGGAAACCTGCCTCTGTGTTCATATATTCAATCTGAAACAGGCATAAGGATTTGAAGTATTTGTGTGTGGGGGGGTGCCTGTTTCTGTATCAAATTAATTTTAATCTTTGTACTGAATGCATTTGAGTGGACTGGGAAATACTTTCAGGAAGACGCTGACTCTTCTTGCTATGATGTTTTCTGGTAATTAAACAGTTCTCTACTTTATCATAGTTAATGAAAATGAGAGTGGTTGGGAAGGTTATTTCTGTCTGTTACTATTAGGTTCTCCAGATTTGCTGACCCTGAATAATTAAATGTTTTTGATCACTCCATTTATATTGCCTAGAACTGAAGTAATTCTGATCCTTCAGCAAACTTGAATCACAGCATGGAACATACTGAAGGGCGCCAAAAGATGAAACATTTCAGTTTTGCGGTTCACATCTGTCTGTCCTGAGAGCAGAAGACCATTATAATATATTTAGAGCAATGAAAAGCTCCTAAGGTTGAAAGCCTTGATTATTGCCGTATCTGTTCACATGTGGGAGTCCTGCTGGACTGCGCAAGGAATCCCTGAATTCTCTTTACTGTAGGGAAAGAAGTTAATAATATTGTTTAATGGGTGAAAATAATGGGGAAAAAATGTAAACAAGGAGAGCTGACACTGAAGTGAAAATAGGAATGGACATATCCGTCAGTTTGTACCATTTTTACAGACAGGCTAAAATATTTGAACTTAAACCATTAATCATCACACTCCTCCGTTCTAATCCATGGGAACCACAGGAGGTCACCAAATATGCATTTAATATAAAAGAATGGAAGATATCGGAGAGAAATGGAGTGTAGTGTAAGAGTTAGAAACAGAGCAGAAAATTTCAAGGTGAAATTTCGCTAAGGATGAAAAGATGCTGTGTGAGAGACCATCACCTCTTGTGTAGAAATTCAAAATATTAGCTAAAACAATCAAAATGCCTAAAATGCAAACTGGTTATGCTTCTTGATTTTTTTTATAAAATGTTGCTGGATTGGAGCACCCTTATTTCGGTTGGCCCTGAGGAAATCGCACCGTGCGCGTGCGGAGCAGGCGCTTCCTGCAGGAGCTGTTGCCGACTTCAAATCCCACTTTCTCCCAGCTCCCTTTGAGGTCCTTGGAGGCAGTTTGAGGGGTTCTTGTGCCTAAGCTGACATTACCCCCCAGTCAATGCAGCCCTCCCCACATGCAGCCAACTCGGATCTTCACGCGGCCCTGGGATATTCCCGACACCGGCTTGGCTCCTGCTGGAAGCCTGGCCCTGCTGCTTGTTAATCCATGGAGCTGCCGGTCTTGCGGGGTGCCCCACGCGCCACCCCGCGAGGGCAGGAACGCGATGGCCCCGGCAGGACCCCGGCCCCCAGCCCTCCTCCGGGCTCGGGCACAATGCAGCCACTGTAGAAGAAGACATTAGGAACAAAAAATAACGCTTGAAGCTTGAGGAGCAGCCTGCCAGAATTATTAAGAAAAACATCAAAATGATGCCATTAAAAACAGATGGGGATTCTATAAAGTATTGAAAAGAAAATGTTTAATTATGAGCCTTATGCAAAACCCATCAAAGTTGGATTAATATTATAGTGCCGTTGCTGTAGAGGGTTTAAGTAGTCCACGGTGGAACATTAATCTTTCACTCCTTTAAAAATAATGTTTTCCTTTTGTTGATGACAAATTCCATCTCTTCACTGTTGAAATCATATATCCAGATTAATAGCATCTAGCATAATGAAATCAAAAGGCACAGGTAATATGAATTAGTTTAAAAAACAACAACGATAAGGGGGGAAAAACCCTGAGGGTTAAAAAAAACCCTTCACTGGATGAGTGTTTTTGTCAACGTCCCGGTGCTTTTCTCTTGTCTAAGAACTCGGGAGTCGCCTCCACGTGTCCGTATTCCTGTCCATGGGGACACGGTGTTGGTGCTNCATCTCTTCACTGTTGAAATCATATATCCAGATTAATAGCATCTAGCATAATGAAATCAAAAGGCACAGGTAATATGAATTAGTTTAAAAAACAACAACGATAAGGGGGGAAAAACCCTGAGGGTTAAAAAAAACCCTTCACTGGATGAGTGTTTTTGTCAACGTCCCGGTGCTTTTCTCTTGTTGTCAAAGGACTCGGGAGTCGCCTCCACGCATCCGTGTTCCTGTCCATGGGGACACAGCGTTGGTGCTGCATATTCACATCATCCTGGAAGTTTGTCAGACAGAAAGGATGTTTTATGAGCTGGAGAGGGGGTAAAAAAGCCTTGTCTGTGCTGGGTTTCTGTCAGATTGCCTCTTCCTGGAGAGCGGGAACACGTCTGGCACAGAGCACAGCCCGCAACCTGCCCCTTGCAGCTCAGCCGGCTGGAACAGCCAGGCTCCTTCCCGGGATTTCAGTGAACAGGAACACGCCAGGCGCAGGGATGCTGGAGCGCAGAGGGTCACTGGGGGAGCGGGCGCTGGGCACGGCGAGACCGGTGCTGCCGCGGCCCTCGCTGCTCACGCTCACCGTGGCCGCGGTGCTTTGGGGCCACCGCAGAGCCGGGCGGGCCAGGCGCTTCCCAGCCGGCCGGTCCTGCTGAGTGAAGCGGGGTTACAAAACCCTCCCCGCGCGTCGTGGTGCTCTCGAGGCCCTCACTGGGGCTTATGGGGCTCTTGAGTCCCTCACTGGGGCTGGTGCTCGGCCCCGGGCCCTCACTGGGACTCATGGGGCTCTTGAGTCCCTCACTGGGACTGGTGCTCGGCCCCAGCGTTTGGCCTCTCGCAAAGCCGCGGCACCTGCATGGCCGCAGCAGGCGTATGGCCAGGCTGGCTCTAGCACTCTCGGTAGAGCAGGGAGCAGCCGGGAGTTGCTGGCTCGGGTGCAAGGCCTCTGCCATCCTACTAGACGACTTTGTACTAGCACTCGGTACCATGGGTTTCCTCTTGGGGGCTGCTGTCTGTCCCAGCGCTCTCGGGGTATTCGGGGATGTGTTGGGATGCAGCCACCCTGTCCCCCACCATCCTGTCCCGCACTGCCTGCTCCGCTCCACCCGCTCAGGGCTACAGTCAGCCCCCTCGCACAACGAGCTGCTTGCTCGGGAGCCTTGACATTGTATTCACCTAATGCTATAGGAACAATTTCCCTTCCTTTTTTCCCCTCTCTTTTGAAAAAAATACATTCTATTCTGAATCACCCGCTACAGCCAAGGCAGGTTCTTATTTTAACAAAAATATCAACACTGACTGCTAAGGTAGATTTAAGATATTCATTACAAAATATTTTGTCTTGAGCCTTAAGAATAATGCACTTTCAGTACGAAGCAATGGTTATTCTGAACATTGGACATTTTTTTAGTTATTTACAATAGGATTCAAGATATAGAATTACCATGAAAGATTTACTTATATTGCAGTTCATGTAAAATTTAAAATCAATAAAGTAAATAAATTTAGCTTGTCCGCCTGAATCGATTTCCGCCTGTGCCAACGCAGAGCTGTAACGCGGTACTTCCCTATCTCCAAAGTCATCCTCTAGTGGCAGGTCCAGGGCTGCAGTTCTGCCGTGTGATCGTGCTAAGTCTCCACTCTGTGCTTGTGAATAAGCAGGGAGACTCCTTCTTTTCTTTTGAATTTGTAAGATTTAAATGCTGATGAAAAATAAATGAGAAGCTCTTAGCCAGCTGTTGCACTGGTGCGTTCTTGCACATGAGAGATGGATCAATTATACTTGTAAACTAAAAGAGGAAAGCCCAAATATGTTTATTTTCCCCCATTCTGTCATCGTTTTACTTTTTTATAAGGAAAGTTCAGTACTTTATTAGCAGTCATAGATGAATTAAAATGAAAGATTGGCTTCTGAGCAGAAGGTGCCAGAGCAACACGCAGGAGAAGACCGTGGTGGTGAGCACAGGCTCTACGTGATGGGCTGCTTCAGATGGCACTGCTTATCCTGGGGCACCTGGGGTGCAGCCGTCACCTTCTCTCTGGGACAGCCAGGAAAATCAGGAAAATAGTTCCAGGAAAATCAGGACCTCTCTGTCCACCCATTTTCTCCAATGTCTCTTGCTCCCACGGGATGTGCTCTGTGAGCAGCTAAGGCTGAGTCCTTATGAGGAGGCCCCTAGACAAGGAATGCCGGAATCGCTAGATAAAAAGAAGAGTTGATCATAGTTGATGGGAAATGGGACCAGACTTCAAATGTGAAGAGATTACAGAGCTGACATTTCAAATGTACAGGGCGCAGGAAGGGGGTACATGCCAGGAAAGCTTTGGGAAGTGGTGGGGTACCACATTTAATTTTCCTTTCTGCACAGAAAATAAAAATACTACCTAAAAATACAATTGAGAGTCACCAGAGTCCTTTGGTACAAAGATAACTCCCTTAGCTCTTTCCAGTAAGTAACTTAAAATTGCATTGTTAGTGTTTTATGGAGCTACAGCATGACCGGTACAGCCATAATTGCACTGACAGGTTTGACTTTGTGATTAAAAAGGGATTATCTGTCGCTGAACAGAGGACAGTGACTTTATCTTATGAAGAACTTTAATGATGTTAAAATTGGTTTTGTTCTGCATTGGAACAGCCTGAAACTTTGCAAATGGTTTTTGCAAAATGGAATTCTGTCAAAATAACAGATTTTGCATTAAGTGAATGCAGTTCTGAAGTCAATCTGTCTCTGATTAGAAGTAATCAGAGGTTTTCAGAGACCGTTATCTGAAAAAAGTTGTGAAAATCAATACACCTTTGGAAGACCGTAACTGGTGTTAATGAAGCAGCATGTTGAAGGAAAATGGTTGTCAGAAGCTTTCCAAACGCAAATGGATTTTGCATCATTTTTGCACCACAAATGATAGGCAAGCCCACTGCGACTAGCTTGTGATGCTGTCAAGAGTTCAGCCCAGCAAACCAGCCAGAGCTGCACGATTCAAAGGATTTGGAGGAAAATAATCCCTGTAACAATTATAATGTAAAACTTTAAAAATACTTAAAAAGTTTAAAAATGTTTCCTTTTTTAATGTATACAATCCAACATTAATACCAATGTTTTCATTCTGGTTCCGGCAAAACAGTAACTGTTTTTATAGCTAGGCAAACAGTGTTGTATTTTTCTTTTAAGACAGTACTCTGCTTTCACATGAAGTGAAATGTCCCCTTTTTATTACTTGCAAAAGAAAAAATACCAGCCCTGTCTGTCAGTTGTGCTGTGTGTGTGTAAGATGGAGCACCCTTCTGCAAGCTGCGAGGAAGATGTCTGTAAAATGTTAGGCAGACTTTAACAGAGAAAAAGAAAAAAAGGGAGAAAAGGGGAGAACAGACAAAAAGAAAAAGAAAGGGCACAGTCATGTAATAGAAATAGAAAAATGGGACAGATCTTTCTAGTTTAAGATTAAATCAGCTAAAATCAGTAATTTTAGGCTGTGCTTACATCAGTGCAACAGCACAAGATTTACATGTGTCAAAGGCTCATGAATTTGAGCAAATAAATATCAGTTTTATCGGTTTTACTTGTTTTTTGACTCATGGCTGGTGCACAGAGGCAAAGAGATTCTAGTTAGAAGACAAGAACTGTCCCTCCGGTCGTGGCTGATGGTTAACTTCAAGTGCATGTTTTATTTTAAGGATTAAGTTATATAAAGTTGCAAAATTGCAGTGTAAGCTACACCGTAACTGTTTCCAGTTTTGCAGGTGATTGTTAGAAGAGTATTTTCTAACACAATGTGCAGCAAGGAAGTCACAACAGCATTTCTATTGAACAGAGATGTTCTGGAAACTGATTTTTTTCACTACGAGGATACCCTTGCATTGGTAATCACCTCGGTTAATGTTACAGAAAACCAGATGTGCAGGGTGGATGTGTGTGTTAATGACCAAGGTTTCTCAGATACAGAATAGATTTCCTGGGGCTGAATTCCTCACAAAAAAACCCTTAACCAGGATACACGTAATTGTACTAATCTGGAAGACACTAAACACAGCTTCACAGCAGCAGTAGCTGCTCAGCATGTTGTCACACTGCTAAGAAAGTGTCTAGCATTTTATTCACTGCAGAATTGTCTGGTTGCGCTAGCAAGGCTCTTCTGAATCCGTGTGTCCTAATTTTTTGGGAAAGGGGAACTTTCAGGGAAGGTTCTGCCCTGCCTTCAGTGGGAATTCCGTTCTCTGAAGGTTGGGTTGTTATTTCCCTTTTTTTGATATTGTCGTAAATGGGTGAAGATGGTTAGTCTTCTAGGCATCTCGGGATAGACTTGGATTTGGTGTTTGATTTTAAACCTTTTAGACATCAAATCCAGAGACTCGCTGTCCTGTTCTGCACCGTTGAAAATCAGACCACATGTCCTGGTGCCAAGATACCAGAGGTAAAAGAACATGTCTTTAGTTAACCATTTAAGAAGATCCAGAAACTGCAGCCCAAGCCTTTGAGATATTCTCCCTTTCTACTTTATTCATTTATGTATTTACTAAATACGCCACCTCATAAAGCGACCTTTTTTCCTCTAATATCTCGGGATTTCTCACTGCGGGCTGCAGTTTTGTGGGGACGTTGCTGTAGTGCTGTACAAGGAGACAGAGTTTTATTTCTGCGCCAGAGAAGTCAGCATGTTCTACTTCAGGGTAAGAAATGCTCAGTGCGTGCAAAACACAACTGCTCAGCACCAGCTAGGAATATTTGTAAGTGTATGTAATGAGCTGTAAGACTGCAGACTTTATTGAAACCTTAAACTTGTCTACACTTCAGATTGTCCAATATTTTCAGCCTTTCCACCAAGTCATCCCTTCCACTCGTCTTCTTTTTCATTTTATAGAATTTGATTTTGCATTTCCTTTCCCTGACTGCTGTTGTTTGGATTAGCTAAGTGTAATTGTGCTGACTTTTTGTTGGACTGCAGCTTTATGTTTCTATAGTCTTCAGTCCTCAGCTGTAAGCTGTTTCAGGTGGGATACCAAACTTGTACATAAAATTGTTACCAATCTATAGATGAATGATAGATATTCTTCTGACCTGGGCTTTGTGAGTTTCTTCTAGAAGCTTTTATTGAAATCGTTTCCTTTCTAGGTAGTACCCTGGATAACTGAGGATAGGTATTCAAAAGCATTGAATGACCCCAAACAAATTGCTGCCATGGCTCTGTAGTGATCAGAATGAGTTCTGCTGTTGTCTCTTTTTACATATTCACTAAGAATGATCAACATGAGACCCCATAATCAAAGGAAACACTTTCAAAGCAATGAAAACAGGTAGGAGCAGCTCCTTTCTTTGGCAGGTAGGGGCACTTTTGTCCCCCATTCTCAGAGGTATTTTCCTATTCAGACTGTGAGGACCCTGGCTAGGTGCCCAGTGTCCCGCCTAGCACCATCCCACAGGATTTATGAGCGTAAAACTGCAGAAATGTGAAGATAGGACAAGACTCGCCACCAATGAACTATTACCATGTTAATACAGTTATTTCCTCAGCGAGGAATGATATAACAACAGACCATGTATTTATTTCATGGTACTGGCCGTTAATGTGTGGTTTTGTGCTGGTTGGGGTACATTCATCAGGCAATATGAATAACCGAAAACAGGGATGACTCCATGTGATAGGCTCCTATGTTATCAACTTTGATACATCAAGCATTTATATTGATCCGGCTGCTGGACTCATATACCCGCCTCTGCCCTGAGCTGTAGGTGAGATTCAATTCAGTCTGTGTCTGCACTCAAAATTCCTCGAGATGCAGAAGCATCTCAAGATACCTTGGTCCTTGGCTCCTAGAAATAGCCCAGCTGCAAATTCCCTGCACTCCCGGGATTTTACCTTGTGGGTCTTGTCTGCACTGGGCAGTAACAAGTCATGGTGTTTGTGCCAGCTCTGCAAAGGAAAGCTGTGAATCCAGCCCTGGTTAAATTAACCGGGGATTTATACCCTGCGGAGCTGCTTCTGCTGGGAAGGCGCAGAGCTGGAGACAAGCACACGGATTTAGAAGTCTTTCTTTTCTATTGTTTTGGTCAATGTCTGTGCAGCTCCAGGGTCTGCTGTCTCTGCCTGGTGGCAGCTGCTGTCTCTCCTTCTCTGTGCGGGCGCTGCGTGATGGTAACATGCGGCTCCATCTCTGGAAGAAGAGAGCACTCGGGAATGGATTTAGGAATTGTTCTTCACCAGGAGATGGAAATAAAAACCCGGTTATTCCCAAATATTATCCATGAACCTGTTCCGAGCTGGAAAGCCGGGCTATAGGAGAGGCCTGTTGAGGAGGGGACAGCTCTGCTTGACGCAGCCACACAGGGCTCCTTATCGGCCCTTTGCCACCCGGTCAAACCCAAACAGCTCCGTATCTCCCGGCGCTGCGCGGCTACCGTCCAGCCGGGGGACGGGCACCGAGATTAGATACCCCGAACGGCGCGGGCACATTTTTGTGCTCTGAAAGCTATCGCCCGCATCAGCTCTGCGCCCCCTCCTAGTTTATCAGCGGGCGCACACAGACAGATAACATCCCAGTGACGCGGCCCTGACCTTTGTCAACCTTTGTTAGGGCCTCATCTGAAGTCAGGCCTAATGTTTGTAAACAGGATGTAATTAAGGCTGGGAACTGACAGCGCCTGACAGTAAGACAATGCGGAGCTGGCAGGGCCGGGGCTGTCAGATGTCGGCCCGCATTGTGCTCCAAGGGCCCGCGCAATAATTAGTGTCCTCTGGCGCAAGGAAGTGCACTCAACTCGGATTAATCTGTCACAGTGTGGAGGCCATCCTTGCGAGGGCAAGTGTTTCCTCCGATAAACCTTCAAGCGAGTCTGAGAAAGGGGCCGGGCGGGCCAAAAGCAAGCTGTGAAAGTCAAGAGTGCGGTGACAGGTGCTGACTGAAAATCAGGAGCAGGAAGGAGGAGGCGGAGGGGGGAAAGGCTTCTTCACAGCTTGCCTTATCGCCCAGCGATACGGATCCCGTCACACGCTCGTCCCGCGCTTGGATCCGCAGTGGGATGCACGCGGAGCGCCCGGTGCTCTTGCAAACACACGGAAATCTGTCCCGGCTGCCCTTAACTCCAGGGAAATATTCCCAAGCGCCCACTCACTTAAGACAATGTAGGGCAGACTCATTCTCTTAAAGGCATTTCTTGACATAAAGCGCATCCTCAAAAATTGTGTGACACTGTCCTTAAAAACTGCATTACTGCATGTTCTGGCAGCTTTTGAAATATATGAAATTGAAGATTATATTGATCACAATAATACTTCAAGTTAATTCAGCTAGATTTCATATTCATTTTGCAATTGCAATATTTCCATTTTTAGATAAGGATTAAGGAGGCGCACATGAATCCACACCAGTTAGCGTATGAAAAAGCATGACAAGTTTTGTCTTAAATGTATGGAGCAAATGCATTGGAAATTCCAGTAACACCATGGCAGTTTATCAAGATCACATCCTTCACAGTATCCAAGCACAGGCCATTCATTGAATGTTTTAAACCCTGTAATTTAGGGCAGAAGGAGCCGGATCTCACTGCTGTTGAAATCGGCAATCAAATTGTCCCACTTTGCTCCAAGAAGTGAGCAAAGGGAAGTGGGAACCTGCCGCGGCTGCAGCCAGCTCGGCCCAGGGTGTCGCAAGGGAGGTGAGAAGGCGGCTGCCCGGAGGGCTCCTTTGGCAAGTGACAGTCACCTTTGGTGGGACTTTTTTCTTTTCTTTTCTTTTCCCACATATCTGGGGGCTGCACAAGAGGGAAACCTCAAAATGATGGAAAATCTTACCCCAAATCAACTTGTCCCTGGGGCACCTGGAGTGCATTCTTTTTATTTTTCCTTTGATTCCGAGCAGCCTATTATCTATACAAAGAAACACATTATATATATATAGTATATATATTTAATATACACATTATATATATATATAAAATGTTTATATATTTATATATCTAGATGTGCATGTGTGTGACTATATTTCCTTAATATGGGAAGAAAAGTAGAAAAGTCTCCTGACAGCCTTGAAAATCGTCATTTACTCAATGAAGAAATATGCCTCAAAGTTCAAACCAAAGCTGAGCACTACTCGAGAGCTCCTTATAGCTGTGGATAGTTACGTTTGCTTCCAGATGTTAATGGCAATAAGGTAGAAGAGAACAATAACGCCTGGAGCACACTGAATGGAAATGACTTTTTTCCTATATTAGATTGTACATAGTTGTCAGACATCCATATCTGAGCGCAGTAAGACAGGCAGAACGCTCGGCGGCGTTAGAAGGTTTGCCAGGTTTGGTTTTATGTACATATGTGTCTCGTCTGCAGAGCACTCAATATGAAGCAGTCACTCAACAGAAGCAAATAAATATAGGAAAGCCAAGGGCCAAGTCCAACGCGCTGGATAGGCCAGGAGAGAAGGGGAGGATGGACAAAAGCCACTAACAGACGCAAACTGCTCATGGCTGCAGCGATATGAGGCAAACCAGGAGAAAACGGTTCCACTTAACCTACCTAACCTGCTTAGCTAAATAAATGGTTATCTCAACACATGGTGGGACTTTCCTTAAAGACAACTGTCACTAGATGAAAGAGTTAAAGACAGAAACCTCTGAAAGAATTAACTTTGATGCCTGAATACATTTTTTGGCATGTAAATATAACCACTGAAGGGAAAAAAAACCAAAGCAGTGAATATAAGGCTTTTTTTTTAGGTAGGTAAATCATTTTCTTTTTAAATGAAATTCTGTTTGACTGCATGAAATATGAACAGTAATTAAATGCACAGTCTGTGGGCCTTCCATACTTTAAAGCTCTTTCTTAAAAAAAAAATGTTCACCTCAGACAGGCCAATTACCCAAGAATGATGGAGTCAAGAGGAAAGTAGCTAAATTTCTTTACTTGAATGATCACAACCACAAGCCAGTGATTAGTCCCTGCAGCACCAGCGGGGATGTGGTGGGGACACTCACATTGGAAGACTTCAAATAGTCATTTCCTTGGTTAAAATAAAATCTGACTGCACTAAATAGACAGTTTTTAATCTCAATTGGACATCTGAAGATTTCTCAAGCTGTTGTTGGCTGCAGCAGAAACAAATTTTTCTGCTTTGTTGATTAAACCAGTGGTCTCCACCATTGCTTATCGGCCTGCGACGAGCTGTTCTTTTTAATTAAAAGTGAGCCACCACGAGAGAGCAATTAACAGCTAGTAATTACTGTGCTCTTCAGAACTGCAACATTTTGCCTTTCATTCCAATTATATAATGGACAAGTGGCTTTTTGATCTTCAAATTAGTGAGCTCTTGTACTATTTGTTTTGAGGCAGATTTGGAAGGTTAATGATGGCCTGTGGTGGCACTCCTTCCACCGACTGATGTAAGACAAGAAAAAAAAGGGGAAGGAAACAGGAATAGTCTATCAAGAAATGCAAATGCTGCCTTCATGATAATGAACAGGAGAAACACAAGCAACTTAATATGCAGGTTATTTAATACAGACCAAATAAGCACTCGTTTTGGTTCTAACCCATGCTCTGGGACTCCTTTTTTTTCAAAAAAAAAGTTTAATTAAGCATTTCAATATAGATTCTTTAGAGAGTGACACATAACATTTAACCGTTTGATACTTAATTGTGTTTGCCTTTGATTGTGGCACCTATAGTTAAATGCTGTACAACAGCACTGAGGCATTGAACTGTCCCTTAGGATGTGCAAGGCATTGACTTTGTCTAAAATCTTTTAAGTAATAAGTCTTAATATATTTAATGGCCACTATGCCCTTTGAGTACAAGGACCCTTACATCACAAATAGATGTCTAATTTTAATTAATATTGATTTGCATCTCTTAAATAGAAACTATAATCGTTGCTGTTGCTCATGTCTCTGTAATAATCTTAGAGGATGGATATGTTGAATGTGTTTTGTATATACGTGTATGTGTTATTAAAAAAAATCAATAATACTGTTATTAGGGCAGATTAGGGCAGATTGCTCATTTAATTGGAGCACCTACAATTGGCTTAAATGGAGCTATTCCAATTTACACCAGATTTAGATTTCTTTTTAATTGTTGCACTGTGTGTTTTATTTTGTGTATGTGTGTATATAAGTAGGGAGAAGGTTTGTTCTAGTCTCAGCTATGCTGATTTCTTGGGAGAAACCAACAGCTGTGGCACTCTGATACCTCATGAGTAAATTAAGAATTTGGCTCTATGTTTTTGCTGTGCGCGTCTGGATTATGTGTTATCTACATAGTTTAATAAAGCCATGGACTGCATTTAGCAGACAAAACACAGAGATTCTGGAAAAATGGGTATTTTAAGTGTGATGAATAAAACATAGAACTCTCATTAAACACAGATGAAACAAGGATATCTACGTTTAAATTTCTTCACGTCATCATTGAGTTAGCTACTCTGCTGCTAACTATATTGCTTTACCTTTGCTTTCGGGCTGCTAAGCTCTAGTCTTGTAGCGGTTGCACAGACTGCAGGAGAGAAATGTAGTGCTGATTTCCTTGGAGGCAGAAGCAGATTTGTATTTCTCAGTAGACACTGAAGAAACAGCATAATGCCAGGTTCCTAAAAGTGTGCAGGTCACATTTTCAAGTGTCCAACTAAGCCCTGGGCTGGGGTATGTTAATTTAATTATGATTTTCAAAAATAAAATGGCCCTTTACAGCCCATGGTGCGTGATGTGGTGGATAACTGGCAGCAGAGCCCTTGGGAATCTGCACCCAGAGTCTCCTCCTCTGTCATGGCTTGGGCAAAAATACCATTGAGAAGACTGGGACCTGCAAAGAGTTCAGGGCTGGGCTCATGCCCAGGGCTTGGGAAGCGAGAGGCGTTGGAGATTAGGAAAAGATTCAACAAAAATATTTCGAATAGAAATAGACTGTATACATAAAATAAAAACTTAAGATGCTTAAAAGTTTAAGTTCCTTTTTAGGGAAGTGTTTCGCTGTATAGGACAAATATTGACTTTTCGGTTGCAGTTTGTTAATGATCACGGGCTGTTTGGGTTCACTGTCTAGTATATTCCTCCCAGGTGGTTCCCAGCTTGAAGATACCTGTGTGCTCTGTGCTGAGCAGCAGCAACCCACGGAGCCATGCGGCTCCTTGCAGCCCGAAACACCAACAGTGCAGGGTCATTTGTACTGCAGGAACCTGCAGGAAGTATTAGGGTTGTGTTCCCCATTACCTCTTACTTAAATAGACGTATATAGTGATTTGTTGTAGACTTCCCTTGTTTTCATATTGCAGAACATGCTGGTGTTTCTTTCTGAGGTGCATGGGGAATCCTTAGGAGAACAGTGTGTCTTGCAGCTGCTGTCGTGATGCAGGTAATGGATAGAATGGAGTAAAAACTCAAATCCTGAGAGTTTGAGCAGGTGATATGGGAACAGGATACAGAACAGAGCGCCTCTGAGGAAGATGTTCTAGAGATAAACACCAAAATCCTTCTGTTTCTAAACTTTACTTTGATTTCAGCAATTTAACCCATGGCTTTTACTTGGATCTCAGCATATCTGGGAGAAGTAAGGTGTATTCATCTCCAGAAATGACCACAGAGGAGGTTATCACTTATTTCCTATTCTGAAAGAGTGGTTGTGTTCAGCATAGGTATATACATAGGAATAACGAGTAATTTTCCATGGTATTGCTGGTGGGCTTTTAAGGAGGATTCTCCCTGCGCCTGAGAAATCACTTTCCTGGTAACTTTGTCTGTTATCTAATATGTACTTGCCACTGATCTGATATCATAATGTAGCAAATAACTTCCTGGTGGAATTCATAAAAATATAGGTAAAAAATAATTGGCAACAACGTTGAGATGATTACTGGGGCTCTATCGGGGAAATTTATCATGTCTAATTCAATGTAAAAATGAACTTGACTACAGCAGCTTGCACACAGGCCCAGGCGGACACACGGTTAAATGCTGCCAGGTCAGAAGGACCCAGGTAGAGTTGCCAGGCAGGGTGCGAGGGAAGGGAAAACCACGTCTCAAAGTGCCGTGCACCCGAGTGACACGTCAAATAGGAACAAACGGGCTGAGGATTTCATCACTGAATATTCTAAATATTTCTTATTAGCATCAAAGCTATCAGTTTTGTAAAAGTTGGCAACAGTTTCACGCTCTTTCCGTAGTTTCCACTGGTTCTCCAGTCTACTCCAGTGCCGTGTTGCCTGATTGATATCGGTGTGGGAGGAGGATCCAGGCTTTTGTTTCCAAGAGTCCTCGTTATTGCAAACACGATACCACCTCTGCACCTCTGGGAGGCTGCCTGTAAGCCGTGGCAGCAGTCCTCGCCGTGCGGTTCACCTCCTTGGACACTGTATTCTCTTGATCTGTGCACGCGTGGTGAGACGCGTTAATGGGAGTTACACGTGCTCCGTAGGGAAGACCAAAGCTTTCCTGCATTTTTGCTAGCAAAATACTGGAAATGGGATGACTACAGCCAGCTAGATTGTGAGGACGCTTGTCAGAAATATGATTAGGAATTTGTTTCCATGTAGCCAATACAGTAACAGCCACGAGTCTTGAACCTCAGACAAATAATAGCTAATATCTACAAACGGCAAAGGGCTCCCTGAGCTGTTTAAATGAGAATTCCAGAGCAAGACGAAAATTGGCCTCTGAGGGAATAACATTTTCTTTCTCTACATAACTGTGGATAAAAATTCCAAATAGATCATCAGTATGTATATTAGGGGGAGATCACATTCCGAAGATATTGTTGGAAAATTCAGTAGCAATGTATTTTTCATTTTTTATTTCAACCATCCCCCCAATTTTTTTCTTGGATTTTTGCCATATAATGGAATAAAAAGCACCCATGAGATACAGGAAATTTAAAGTCTTTTGGTGTTCATTACATTACACAGAGTCATACAGAATTTAAGGACCTATCCGTTAGTCTGCTTCTGAATCAACACAGGGAAGTACATCCAAGGTAGAAGCAGCAAAGCCCTGGATGCCTCTGTTCTAGCTAGAAATATGAGAATAAGTCTTTTGAATGTGTGTTTATTTTGGAGTCTCCGCAAAAACCAATAGTAGCCGTGCTGCTTTATGTGAGGCCTGGAGTGAAAGAATATATATATTCACCAAAAAGTGTGACCAAGTTAACTTTCATCCTTTCTGGCCTGTCCTGTGTTACCGTCACCTCTCATGTACGAAACAGAACAAGGCTTCGTGAATGGCTTAAAGGAAACAAATCACTGTATTGTTGAAGAGCATGCTTATATATTTGTAAATATAATGGCAATCTGCAGCTCCTCCTGAGAGGAGCCCTGGCAGCTCCGCTCTCTCCTTCTGCCGAGCAAGATCTTCCCGATGCTCTCCGGGGCTTTGGCTGCTCCACGTGCGCAGGATCCAGGCAAGTCTCCATGCTGGGGCCTTCCTCGTGCTGTGCTGTCACCATCTGCATTAACTCCTTTTTCTCAGTAAGGAGATATGTGAAAATCTTCTGTGAAGAAAAAATGGCAAAGTTTGGCAACATTCATTCCTCTATGAATCATTTTGTTTTCCTAAAAGGAATAGAAATGAAAAAGTTTTACTGGACATTTTTGACGCATCTACTTTTTCAAGCAAAAAACCTCCACAACCTCAAGAAATTTTCCCTTACAGTGAGGGTGACAGAGCCCTGGAACGGGCTGCCCAGAGAGGTTGTGGAGTCTCCTTCTCTGGAGATCTTCAAGACCCGCTTGGATGCTGTCCTGTGCCACGTGCTCTAGGTGGCCCTGCGTGTGCAGGGCGGTTGGACTGGATGATCTCTAGAGGTCCCTTCCAACCTTAGGCATTCTAGGATTCTATGATTCTATGAAAAGTTATCCTTAAAAAGTGTTTGACATACTTTTTTGGTAGATTTTGATTTTCATTAGATTTGTAAGAAAAGAAAGGTTCTCAGAAGGTGAAGGTTCTCAGAAGCTTTTGGAGTCCTACCCAAAACATAGTTTTTCTGGTTTTGTCCCCTTTCTTCATAAATTAAATCCATTTTACCTAATTCATTTTTTATCACTTCTGCTTGTTGGGTTGCAATGGATGGATTGCACCATCGTCCCACACATCGGATTCCTGCTTCCCACTCTGCTCGATGTAAAGAGGGGCTAAAAGTGCCATGGTGCTGGTGTGGGAAGGCCATAAATCCGAATCCAAGGGCTTTTCTAATGGACCTCCGTTCCCGAGACCTGGCTCTGTATCGCTGCTCTGCAGCTCTTGCTGTTGGTGTTCGCCGACCCCAAACCGCTTCCCCAGAAAAGCGGAGCAGGGAAACCCGTCCCGGGCGAGGGCCGTCGCGGCCCCGCAGGAAGGGCAGCGCGCGCTCCGCTTCCCAAACGGAGCCCAGAGCAGGACACGACAGAAACGGAGGAAGTGAGGTCAGCGATTAGACAGCTCCATAAATCCAGGCCCCCCGTCACCGAAAAGGAAGCGCTGGTCAAGCTTAATCACTTGGCAACATTATCACTTATCGCCACGGCTGGGCCCCGGCGCAGGCTCAGCTGCGGCGGCGGCGCGAGGTGGAGCTGAGGCGCTGGGAGCTGCTCCTAGAGCATCCCAGTAGCCACAGATTTCAGGACTGGAGCCTGGGGTGTCCAAGCTACCTGCTCCAGCAGGGTTTTATTTCAGACTGCTTTAAATCCACCCTTCTCTGTGAGACTCGGATTCTCCCAGCGTGGAGAAAAGCAAGGCGCAAGGGAGCACGGTCGAAGTTCTGTTACCTACCGCTGTTACCCAAATGGTTGGGACAAATAAGCTCCCAGCCTTGTGAGCTGTCTCTTCTAACATTCTTACTCCATCCTCACCCAGGATTTGTCTTTGGCGCTGATTGCTGAGAAAAGAGTAACATTAAAGTAGTTTGGGAATGTCCTGGAATCTGGGCTCTCGTCCCTCATCACCTTCAAGTGGCAACAAGTCTTCAGAGGATGTAAATCCACATTTCTGTTGAATTCTGGGGAACATTCCTGTTTCCACCAGTAATGTGTGTGGCTCCAAATTATCCACTCGGTGTAGCAGGAACAATACAGGATCTTTGATGAATTTTCCGGGAAGGAGCCCGGAGCTGAGGTGAGGCTTCATCATAAGATTCAGCCACAGGTCTGCAGCAATCAGGGAGCTGTGGAGCTGCTACCCCCTGGGTCCCTGTCTTGTTCTGGGACCTCCTGGGTCCCTGTCTTGTTCCTGAACTTTCTCAGGGTGATTCTGCTGCAAATCCTTTCCAAGAAAAAAATCCTATTGCTACTGGAGTTGGAGGAAAAAGGGCAAGGAATGGGAAGAAGCAAAGAGGTTGCATTTTCGCTTTTGTTCTGTTCAAAACTTGGACCTCTTTTTCCGCTTTGTTTCACGTACGACTTACTTAGAAATGCTCCCAGATGCGGAGCGTTTGCGGTGCTGCCGGGTTTGCAGGCACGGGGCTGTTTTCTGCTTGGGGAACGGTGCATTTGAGAACAAGGGGCTACTCAGTGTGCACAGCCACCGCGCACCGGCCACGCTAGAGCTGCAAGAAAGCGCAGACCTGGGGTGACCGGCAATAAACAGCATTTTTGTGCAATGGCCCCCGTGTGATGCAAGCCTGTATCACCTGGCATCGCGGTTCTTCAAGCAGAGTTTACTTTTGTCGTGTTCTTCTTCCTTCCTCGTGTTCTCCACAAAGTGGGAAGCCCAGTTGCCTACCCGCTTTTCCAGGAAATTAGAAGAGCTCTCGCTTGAGTGCGGATCGCTTTATTTTGCATTGTTCTAAGGAAAACAGTGTACATTCTTCAAAAAATACTCTTTTTCCAATAGAGGGAGTATTAGTGCCAGGCAATGCCACTCTTCACTCTCCTCGCGTCTCCTAAGCTTACCTATAAGCAAATAAATAGTGCACTGAGCACTCGGTGCTGTTCGGACTCTAGTTTGCCCCCGGTTCTCCATTAACTAAGTGACTCCTGGGAGCCAAGCTGAGAAAAAATGATCAGTCTTTTCATAGCAGCACAGTGAGGTGCACATTAGTCCTCTTTGCAAATGCGCCTGTCCGTCCTGGAGCTGGGTCCTCCTCCCTGTCACCCTTCACATTGGTTTGCCTAATCTCCCTCGGACAAAAAAGTCATGTTGGCATCCAGAAGTTCTTAAAAAAAAATAAAGCAAGGAATTCAAAACCCTAATCCCTGTCACCTTCCATTGAGCGGGCTGGGGGTTAGCGCAGGATGTGGAGGAGGAGAGCGCTGGCTCGCAGAACAAAACCAGCCTAAGCCCCTGGGCCGTCAAACAAAGCCTGGGAACGTGATGCCGGCCGGGCCGCCGGCTGGGAGAGCCGGTTCCGAGAGCCGGTACCGAGAGCCGGTACAGAGCTGTGTGGCCAAGCTGGTACGGAGAGCCGGTTCCGAGAGCCGATATGGAGCCGTGTGGTGATCAGCTCTTGCACAGCCCCAGGAATTCCCACCGGGAAATGAGGTGTCCCGGGCTGCGTTCCGGGAAGCAGCAGGGAATGTGGGGCAGCCCAGTAGAGCCCAGGAGGTGCTGGGGGTTTCTCTCTCCTTGCTGTGCTCGGCCGGCGGTGCTGGAGCTCGCTGGGGCCAAACTCAGCCCCAATCCCCTGATCCTGATGCAACGACTCAAATTTGCGCTCTGAGTCCAAGTGAAATCAGGATCTGCTGTGCCGCCTTTAATACGAATCAGCCTGGTCTCTATCGGCTGCCTTTATAATGAGGCAGTTGCCCTCTGAATAAGCCAGGCAGCTCCTGATTAAAAGCCCAGCGAGGAGGGCAGTGACCCCGCGATTGCTGCGTGCCCTCGGGCAGTCTGGAGGGCCTGGGAGTCAAAGCAGCAGCCTCTGCGGGAAGGCCCCGGGCCCGGAAGAGCCGCCCTTCCCCGGAGAAGGGCTGCAGGAGCCGGCAGGGAAGTTACAGGCTGCATCTATCCGAGGAGGAACAGCGGGCTCCGCAGAGGCCGTAAATCTTGCATGAATCATGAAGCCGGGATTAACGTGAAATTATACTTTCAAGTTGAAATATTAGCAGTTGTTACAGTTTGTTTTTGTCTCACACTCATGAGCAGCTCCGATTTTCGAAAACTTTTCCTGGTGCTGTATTTGCGGGATATATTGCACATGCCACCACGGCGAGACGGAATCGCGTGCGCTCCAGAGCTGCGGGATCTGAGTGCCAGGGTGCGTGGCGAGCGTTGGAAATGTAACAAGGGAGATGTTTAGTATTTCTAGTGACACACAGGGATAAAATTCAAGGACCAAAAATATGGAAAATGAATTTGGGTAGAAAAGATGCACTCTTTTGTGCGTCTTGCATCAGCTATGAAACTCTTTGGGGGATTTCTGCATAAATCTATATGTTTTAGTGCTGTGGGTACTTTGATTAATTTAGCTACGTGTTACTGTCATGTTGGGCACATTCATCTTCTGCCTTGAAGCATGTACTCCTCAGCCTCTCTATCATTCCACCCCTTCAGGCCTTATTTTCATCACATTTAAGGGAACTCTCCCCTGCCTGTCTTTATCTTGTTAGGCTTTCAACAGCTTAAGTTGAATCTTCATTCTTTCACTCTTGCTGTCAAACCTCCTTTACCAAGTTATCTCATTTTCCTGTTCATAACATCTAAGCCGTTATATTTAATACTCAGACACAATTGCATCTGAACATTGCGTAGGACTTGCCAGCACAAATACTTGTAAATGAAATCAGAGCACCCCTGGAAGGAATCGCGGTCGCTTCACATTGCCAGTGCATTTTAAAATGACAAATGCCCAGGACTAAATCCAGTCCTGGCATAAGTGGCTGCAACTTTGCTGGCGTCGGGAAAGCTTCATGTGCTAAACTGAGATGGGTTTGACCCTTCAATGGTGAAAGCTCAAAGGTTAATCGTGATCACGTAATCCGATATGAAGCAGAAATTACTGACAGTGCTGGCCCCGTGGGCGCGAATCTCTGCTCCCTGCGAAGACGCCTAAGTGCTAGTGTGCAGATCTCACAAACTGGAAAGCTGAGGCAGAGAAATTGAGGGTCATGGCAAATTTCAAGCAGAAAAACAGCATTCCCTAGGACGTAGTTGTCCCCAGGACTTGTCTTTACCATGGAGAGGATCCGAGTCTCTCCTCCTGCAGCGGCAGTGTCCAAGCCCTCGACCCCAGCGGGCGTAGGGGTTGTCCCTGGTCAAACAGTAGAGTTTGTTGGTTCTCCCAGTTCTCACCTGGTTTTGGAGCTAATGGACATGCAGCAGAGAAGGTTCCTCAGCAGCAGGGGCCTGGCAGCAGGAACGGCCGGCCCTGCTTTGAGCACACTCGTGCGGTGTTGGAGTGCTCTCCCTGCCTGTGCGAGGCTGCTCCAGCGGGTGACACAGGAACGTCCCCGGCTGTTGCAAGGGTCATGCTCTGCGGGGGATCCTGATGCCTCGGCTTCGGGCAGGATCCGGGCCCGTTCGCGAGAGATGGCTGTGAATTAGTTTGCTGTGTAGGACTGGCCGCAATGCAGTGACCCAGGAAATGCTTTTCTCTCCTGTGCTCCTATAGCTGCTTGTTTTCTGGCAAACTGACCTTCTCAAATCCTTCATCCTTTCCCTCCCAAATGTGGAATTTCCTCCCCCAAAGTTGTTCTGGCTCCAGAGCTGGCAACGGCCAGCTCCAGCACACGCTGCAGGCGGGTGTCCATGCAGGACAGCGCTGGCTTTTGGCACGACGCCCTGGGCCCGCGCGCCACTGGGACGGGGGTCCCTGCCCTCCCCACGGGGCTGCCCTCCTGCTCCTCACTCGCCTTGGACAGGGACAGCTACTTTCTCTGCACATCGTTCTATTTATAGGAGAAGGAAAAGCTATTTTAGGCCACTCTAAAATGCTTTCATGGCTCTTTCTGAGCCCTCTGTAGTTAGTTGGTCTCATGGTAATTAAGGCATTTGGCCTTACAAGTGGAAGGATTATGAAAACAGTTTCAGTAATTTCTAAAAGCCCGCCAGTGTATTCCCAAAATAGGGTTTTGGTGTGTGTTTGCTTTCTGATTTCTGCTTTCACAAGTGCGTGGTGCTATGTGAGCACACACCACCGACCGCTGCAGCGAGCGTCCCAGGGCCTCGCTCCATGGGACGAACAGCCCCATCGCGCAGTCCCTGGGCACGAACATGTGCCGCTCCCTCGGCAGGGTCATTAAAATGGGGTAATTAGAACGTCTCTGTAGCTTTTTCCTCCTAGAAAGTGAGCAGGGACTCGGATGGGGGCCAGGACACAGGCGTCACAGCGCTGAGTTCGCAGGGTGATGGGTCGGCGGCTCCGCAGAGCGGCTCCGCGCTTGAGCACTGCTCCACCACCAGCGCTGGTGGCAACCAGACCCGCAAAGCCAACCCGTGTCCCTCAGAACCACGGGCAGTCCTGCGAGCAGGAGGTGCAGAGCCGGGGCAAGAGCAACCACAGCGCTACAGAGCCCTTTGCATTTAAACGAGCGCATTAAACGAACGGGATGAGGCAGCGGGAAGTGGCAGGTTTCACTTCCAGGCCAGCAAAGTGAAGGTCCAGTGCAGAAGTGACGGCGGGGGCTGTTTGGCTGGAGTCGCCGCACGCTGAACAAAACCAGCATCCAGGCTGTTTAATTTTAGCGCAGAACTGGAAAAAATGATGTTGATGATGGTACCTATGGCCAGCTGCGCTCTCTGGAATGTATTTCTGAATTCTCTGTCATGGAAACAAATAGAGATTTAATCATGTCAGATGTACATGTGAATAGAATAATCTCTTAAATAACCTCGTTACAAGGTCCTAGTGCGGTCGATATAATCAGTCTAAAACCTGGCAAGTATAAAGAAAAAATATCCATTTGCAAAAGCTACATTTATTCATATTTTTCTAGAACTATTTATATTATTGCCTTGAGGCACAAACACAGGTTACTGCCTTTGGGCGAGGGTGCCTTAAACATTAAAATTTATTATTATTATTTATTTTTATTAGCTTCACGTGGCAGAAGATTTATAATATTCAAGTTTTTATTAAGTACTTGTGGTTTGTAAGAGCGATTGTAATTGTTGCTGGGCAAATCTCAAAAGGGTAAGAGGACTGGTTGGTTTAGTTTTGATTAAACTTTCAGAAGTTCGGGCATTTGTCCAAACTATCTCAACTTCTTGCATTTGTAATATGGTCTGCATATCTTGTGAAGATAGATTTCCTTCTTTTTTTTTTTTTTGTTTTTTTCTCTTCCTTCCTTCCTTCCTTCCTCTCTTTCTCTCT